>OY720441.1:191734396-192150768 GCA_963082915.1 Dolichopus griseipennis | reverse complement strand
ATACTCATCAAGTTTATATTTGTAATATGTGCTTGCAACATTTTCATACATTACAACAACGTGACTTACACAAACCCGAATGCAATAAAGTAGTTACAAAGCTTCCGTCTGTTGAAAATAATACACTAGAGTTTAAGAATTATCAACAACAATTCAAAGCACCTTTTGTTATTTATGCCGATGCTGAGAGTATTTTACAACCTATTGCAACATGCAATTCTGATTCCACGATGTCTTCAACAACAAACATTCATCAACATGTTCCAGTAGCTTTCTCTTACTACAAAAAATGTTCTTTTGATGATGGTCTAAGCTGTTTCAAAGAATTTGTTGGAGCTAACTGTGTTAAGGAATTTATCCGATCATTGGCAGAAACATGCAGTGAATTATATTCAGCCTTCTTTATGAGTTCAAAACCGATGAATCCGCTAACACTGGATGAGCAGCTACAACAATTGGTTCAAGAAACGTGTCACATATGTGGTAAGCATTTAGATTTTAATAATAGAATTAGAGACCATTGCCACTTTACTGGCAGTTATAGAGGTCCTGCTTATTCTTATTGCAACTTATTGTATAGACGATAAAATTTTTTCCTAATATTTTTTCACAATTTTTCAAAAATAATTGCCATCTTTTATTTAAAGAACTAAACGAAGTGAATGGACATATTGGTGTCATTCCTTTGAATAAAGAACGTTATATTTCATTATCTAAAAAAATTACAATAGAAAATAATCATTCATTTTATTTACGTTTTCTCGATAGCTTCAGATTTATGGCTTATAGCCTTGATTCTTTGTGTAAAAATTTAAATGAAAACGATTTGATTCATATAAAAAAAGAATTCAATAATAATGAAAAATTTAAACTTATGACTCGAAAGGGAGTTTTTCCCTATGAGTATTTAAATTCCATTGAACGACTTGACGAAACATGTTTTCCGCCATAAGAAAATTTTACCAATCAAATGACAAACACACCATGTTCCGATGAAGGCTACATTCATGCAGTTAATGTATGGAATACGTTTAAATGTCAAAATTTATGGGACTATCTTAAACTTTACCTTAAAACAGATGTACTTATTTTGACTTATGTTTTTGAAAACTTTCGAAAAATAAGCTCCAAAATATATTCTTTAGATCCTGCAAATTTTTACACTACACCAGGTTTGTCATGGGCGGCTATGTTAAAATACACTGATATGAAATTAGAGTTGTTAACTGATGTTGATATGTATAATTTTTTTAAAAACGGGATACGTGGTGGAATTAGTCATTGTTCACTTAGACATTCAGTGGCAAATAATAAATTTATGGGGAAGTCTTATAAAAAAAACGAACCTTCCAAATATATAGTATATGAAGATGCCAACAATTTATATGGATGGGCAATGATCCAATATTTACCTTATAAAGATTTTCAATGGGTTGATACTCCTGAAAATATTGATGTGCTTTCTGTTGCCGATGATTCGCAAACTGGTTACGTTTTAGAAGTGGATTTAGATTACCCTCAACATTTACATGATTTGCACAATGATTTTCCTTTTTGTGCTGAAAACAAAGTTCCACCGAAAGGTAAAATTCCTAAACTGTTAGTTGACTTAACAAACAAATGCAAATATATTATCCATTATCGAAACTTAAAACAGTGTCTTCGAAACCCCCTGATTCTCAAAAAAATTTATAAAGTACTAAAATTCACACAAAGCAATTGGTTAAAAAAATATATTGATTTAAATAACGTACACAGGTCAATGGTTAAAAATGCTTTTGAAAAAGATTATTTTAAATTGAATAATGCTGTTTTTGGTAAAACAATGGAAAATGTAGATAAAAGAAAAATTGTCAAAATAGCTATCTCTTGGGAAAGTCAAGGAAGACATTTAAGTGCTCGAGCGTTAATAGCAAAACCAAATTATCACAGTCACTCTAGATTTGCTGAAAACTTGAAGCTTTGAAAACTTTGACATTAGATAATTATAAAAATTGTTTGTTAAAAATTAAAACTTGTTTCAAAGAAATGAAAATATTTAGATTATATTTACATACAATTTATGCACAAAATTTAAATAAAGTAGCTTTAAGTTCATTAGATAATAAAAGATATGTAACTGAAGATAACATAAAAAAATATGATTGGGGCATTATGCCATTGAGCAATAGTTGTAAGAAAAACAAAAAAAAATCAAATTTTTGTTGGCTTAATAAAAAATCACAATTTAAAGATGTTTAAATAAAATAAAAAATATTATACACACATTAAAAGTGTCTTTCAATTTTAACATTGATATTAGTTTTGTTTATTAACTTTGTACTTAAACCAAAACTATAAAAACTTTTCATATCTAATCAAGAATATTCAACTCAAAACCTATAAAACTTTTTTTCTATTTTCACAGAAATATTAAATCAAGCTTAAAATTTTGAAAACGTGATCAAGTTCAAGTTAAAAAAAAAAAAAAAATTAACAATATAATTTTAAAAGTTTATTTGTTTAATTTTTTTTAAAACTTTTGCAGTTAAGTTAATAATCAAACAAAAAATTTCCATTGATTTTTTAAGCTTTTCAACTTTAAAATGGCAGTTAAAAGCTTCATTTTTAAACATAACGGACGAGCTTTATCAGCTTTGAATTTTTAAAATTTTTCACGTAAACATTAAATCAAGCTTAAACTTTGATAATATTAAGTATAAACCAAATTTAAATAACTTTTCATATCTAATTAAAAATATTCAGCTCAATAGCTTAAGCTTATTTTTTTTTAATTTATAAAAACTTTTTTCAATTTTCTCGGAAATATTAAATCAAGCTTAAACTTTGATAATATTAATTTTGCATTTAAACCAACCTTTAAAAAACTTTTCATATTTAATTAAGAACAGTAAGCACAATTTCTTAAGCTTATTGCTGTTTTAATTTTAAATTTAAACATAACTGATATTCTAACCACAAAGCTTAATTTAAAATTACTCAAAGACTCAAACAAGAAAAATATAACTCAACATATCATCATACAATTAAACTTCCACCTAAAAATGTTACAAAGAAAAATGAGAAATTTTTATTAAAAACTGTCTACAATAAATTAAAAGTATTCCGAAAAGCAAAATACAAAGTTGGAGATTTTGTTCGTATAAGTAAATTTAAAGGTATATTTGCAAAAGGTTATCAACCTAATTGGTCAACAGAAATTTATACAATAGCGAAAATAAAAAGAACTGATCCAATAACATACAATTTACTTGATTACACACAAAAACAAATAAAAGGCAGTTTTTATGAACCTGAACTTACATCTGTTAAATTTCCTAATGTTTACCTTGTAGAAAAAATAATAAGAAAAAAAGGAAATCAAGTTTTGGTTAGGTGGCTTGGCTTTGATAAAAAAAATGATTCATGGATAAATAAAAAAGATATTATTTAATGAATAATAATTTATTAACTTTTAGTAAAACATGCTATAATGTTATTTAATATTAAAAACAACTTTTTAAAACCAAGTTTTATATTTTTTTTTTCTTTTTAACTTGAACTTGATCACGTTTTCAATTTGTATTCATGATCATGCCTTTATATTATTAACAATATAATTTCAAACGTTTATTTGTTTAATTTTTTTTCAAAACTTTTGCAGTTAAGTTAATATTCAAACAAAAAATTTCCATCGATTTTTTAAGCTTTTCAAATTTAAAATGGCAGTTGGGAGCTTAATTTTTGAAACATAACGAACGAGCTTTATCAGCTTTGAATTTTTTAAATTTTTCACGTAAATATTAAATCAAGCTTAAACTTTGATAATATTAAGTATAAACCAAATTTAAAAAACTTTTCATATCTATTTAAGAATATTCAACTCCATAGGTTAAGCTTATTTTTTTTTAAATTTATAAAACTTTTTTTAATTTTCGCGGAAATATTAAATCAAGCTTAAACTTTGGTAATATTAACTTTGTATTTAAACCAAGCTTTAAAACTTTTCATATTTTATTAAGAACACTAAGTACAATATCTTAATTTGAAATTTAAACATAACTGATATCCTAACAACCAAGCTTAATTTAAAATACTCAAAGACTCAAACTAGTTTAAGCTTATTATCGTTTTAATTTGAAATTTAAACATAACTGATATTTAAAAAACTTTCCATATCTAATTAAAAATATTCAGCTCAATAGCTTAAGCTTATTTTTTTTAATTTATAAAACTTTTTTTTGATTTTCATAGAAATATTGCATGCGCAAGTAGTGAGACTCAATTGGCGCAAATGAGTTTATGTGGTTTTTAACGTTTTGTTTTCGTTTTTTATCTATTTCAGATACTTCCCTTATGTGTTTACCTCGTTTATCTCCTAGAATATTTCCACTCTCAGGCATTAATTTAGTAAATGCAGTCTCTACCATTTGACTACTTATACTCAGTGTGTTCAAGAACATTTTATTGCATACTTTCACTTTAACAAATTTATCGTTATTGAAAGATGATAAAAAGTATACATTTGTACATGAGCGGCGACTGTTACCTGACACAATTTTAGTCAGTTTTTTATCATGTTTTTCCACATGATTCAGAATATATTTCCACTGCAGGATGTTGTTTTCTAAACTATAAAACTTAGAAAAATTCTGATTTCTATCTGCTTCACTAATTCGCTCAAACCATTTTTACCTGCAGTGAGGAAAACATGACTGCTTCATTTCTTTTGCAGGAACGGTTTTGCAGGTTATACTTGAGCTGTAACTTAATCCGCGGATTCTCGCAATTTTATTTATATTTTTTTTCCAAGTTTAAGGGTTTTTAATACGTTTTCTTCTTTTTTGTTTAGGTGAATTTTCTTTTTCCAATTGTGTATTATCATTTTCATAAAGCGTTGATTTTCTTATTTTGGGCGTGAACGGACTTCCTGTAGGTGTGCTTATGTCGCTAGAGCTAGAGTGTGATAACGGTAGATAATCACTTCCACTAACAGTAAAGTCTTCAACTTAAAAGTTAAATGTAAAAAAACCAATTCATATTGAAATAAAATTTTGAAATTAATTTGTTTATAAAAAAAAACTTACAAGAACTAGATGATAACGAAAGTTGATCGTGCTCGGCAGGTACATCTTCTAAAATTTATTTAATAATTAAAAATACAAATAGATGTATAACTTCCACTCATAGCATTTAAATTATATAATATACCTACATACCTGTATTTAGCTGTTGAAATCCAGAAGTTGATGGTTTTGTTAAAATTAAGCAATCATTAGCACTATTATTTACTTGATTTGAATTATCACTTGGTTCTTTTTGCAACACAATATTGTATTCAAGTTTCTTTCTTGCAGAAATTAAATTTTCTATAAAACAAATTTAGTTGAATTTTAAGGATGCAGAAGTTACATCATCACCTTCTTCTTCACCAAAAGTCATAAATTCTATAAGTTTTTTATATGACAATATAGCCATTAGTTATTATGCTTACATAATTGCAGTTTAATCATTATATACAAATTAACTAAAATGACAACAACTTGGCCAGAAATGTTACTTAGAATAAGAACACTAGATTCCAAGATCTTAGCCAGAAATGTTATATAACATAAAGCACAAGTCATCACGGTCAAAAATTTGACAAACTTTAAAAAGCTGTATAACATTTTCAATGCTACTTTTCGTTCTACCACCGTCGACCTATACAAATTAAAATAACTCCAAGAAGATGCTATGATAACTTTGTATGAAGGTAATTATGCCGAATACAACCCAAACTAATATCAAAATAATGTTTTGAATAAAAATAAAATGGCGTTCAAGCTATAACTTAAGTCAACATTAATTTAATTAAACTAAAAATTATCATAGCACGTTAACCACCTGGCGGTGATATTTTTAAAATCATATAACAATAATAATATAAAAAGTTATTAAAATATACATGAATACAAAGAATAAAATATATAAAATCATAAAATGATGAGTTGCAATAAATGTAAAGAAAAAATTAAATGTAAAACGGTATTTACATACATAATGTAGATTTGCTGCTTAAAGTAATAAAAAGCACTGTTGAAAAAGGGAAGAATTGCTTAATAGATTATAAACATGAATTCAGAACGGTGCTGAGAGAATATGAGAATGAATTAAAAAGTTTGTGAGTTGCAATAGAGCAAAGATACCTGGGAAGATTAGAGGAAATAAATAAAGCGCATTTTTACAAAAACGTAATATAATTACCTCTACCAAAATGTTCAATATGCAAGGAGTAGAGTTAACAAAGGAGATTAAAAATTCGTATTAGAAAAATGAGAGATATGTAAACGTATTCATTCCATATGCCACTATCTTTCGCTAAAGCTGTCATGAGTGAAAATAATACCGAAGTTGTCCTGAGTGTTAAACCGAAGTCTATAAGTCATTTTAAAACCATAAAAGCTTTTTTTAGTTTGATCGTAAGACCTAGATAACCACACTAACTTTATAATACTAACAACATTTTCTATTTTTTTCACATTTTATCTATTCAAAAATAATAAAAATTCTTACTAATTTATCTTTTTAAAAATATAGACTTTATTTCAATTCAGTTACAAAATTAGAAAAATTTGGTTAGCTTTTTATCATAAAATTAAAAAATGTAAAATATGAAATAAATTTAATATATGCAATAAATGTATTTCTAAAATACAATGACAATTTTAGAACTTTTCATATAATTCAAAAAATATAAAACAAAACTTAAGTATCGTACTCAATTTTCTAATTATATATTATCCATGGTAATAATTAAATAAAATATTAGATTTTAAAATTAAAAAAAAAAAATTTCTGCGCCTTTCAATGGAGGTTTAATTGAAGTTGATGTTACTGCAAAAGGTTAACAAACAAAATTACACACGGTGTAAATGTAAATGTAAATATAAAATGTATGAAAGCAATTTTTCTAGGATTATTCTAGTAATTTTTAAAATTTTCTGTAATTCAAAGCAGTATAAACTACTTTCCAAAATTGGACGAAATTTACTTCCAAAAATTTTTTTTGACCAATCGTAGGACCAACATGTGTTACCAAACACCAAGCCTGTTAACAGACTCAACTCCATTTTCAAGTTGCTTTACGCCTATCAAATTTGGAGTCAACCGGTCAAATCGTTTCTAATTTAAAGTTAAGTAACGCAAAAATCTATAAAAAGCCACAGTATCGCAATGGGTTAACGGAACTAAACTTTCTCTTTGGGCAAAGCAGTATTGCGAAAAATTAGACGTAATTTGCTTCCAAATCTTTTTTTGACAATCGTCGGACCGGCATGGGTTAACCAATTGTAAGTCTGTTAAAAGAGTTAATTCCATTCTTAAAACGGAACATATATGCAAAATTTGAAGAAAATCGGTTGAACCGTTTTTTAATTTAGAGTAAAGTATTGAAAAAATATCTAAAAATCTGTTGGGCCGCAATGGGTTAATGGAACTCAACAAAGTTTTTTTTGAGGCTTTCTTTTTAGCCAAAGCAGTACTTGACAAATTTTGATAATATTAGTTTCCAAAATTATTTTAACAACCGTCGGCCGGACATGGGTTAACAAATTCCAAAACTGTTAATAGTGTCAGGTCAATTCTCAAAGAACATCACGCATACAAAATTTGAAGTCAATCGGTCAAACCGTTTTCATTTTAGAACAAAAAGTTTAAATACTTGCACCACAGCCCCAACTTGGCGGTCCGTTAGAGCAAAATTTTTAAGCCACGATTTCTTTCTGTACCCAAAAACCTCTATATACAAATTTTCATGAAAATCGGCTGGGCAGTTAAGGAGTCTATACGCTACATACAAAAAAAAAACAAACAAACTTTATAATAAAATTCTTAGCCTTTTAAAAATATAAAAGTGTTAAATAAGAACGGAAATAGAAATAGTGTATCAAATTTAAATTTTCTATCTTTATTAATTTCGTAGTTAAGCTTTTTAATTTTGGGACTTTTTAGGAGGCACCTGAAGCGCTAATACAGTTAAGTCTAAATTTCGGGAATACAAAGGAAATAGGAAAAACAGCGTCACACCAAATTTAAAGTCTCTATATTTATTTCAAGTTACTATCTTTATTAATTTCGACTATATATTTTGTAGTACGCCAACCGTTTTTCAAATTAATTTAAAATTTCACGTACACAAAGCAAAGAAGAATAAACACTTGTGCCCCAAATTTTAAGGTTCTATTTTATTTGGTTTCGAAATTATACTTTTTCTGCCTCAATTCGATCAAAAGCTTCTAGAATCCGAACTCATAATCCAAACTCAACTAGAACCGATCTCCTCGGTACTTTCATAACTAGTAACGTAGAGTTTAAATTTTATCAAAATAGCGTCTTTAGTTTTTGAGTTATGGAGTTTATTTTTGATATATATTCGTTAGCCCTTGAACCGATTAAAAGTTGCAGAACTCGAACCCATGCTCCAATTTCGCCCCGTTCAGTCCCCGCCGTTCTTTGAATACTAGTAAACCCTTGTACACGATTGGAAGTTCTATCTTAATTTTAAGCTGCTTTTTTCCGCAAAGTCCTAGGAAGTGAAAAACTTAACATTGGTCGGGAGGGATTTAAAGTTTTCGATGGTGTTAAAATAACACGCTGCTATAAATGTAAGGGATATAACCACATAGCACTGGTTTGTAGGAGTAATAAAACCTTCGTATGTCACGTACAGCACAAGTCTAAACATTGCAATGAAGTGGAAATAGTAAAATGCATAAACTGTTCAATAGAAAATGCTAAACTAGGATTAAGACTTGATATTAATCACAGAACTTATAGCAACACATGCCCGGTATACTTGAATAAAATTAGGATGAAAAAAGAAAAAATAAGGTAAAGTGAAATCATCATAATGGTAATTAAAAGTGATAACATTTCAAAAATATGTGATTTAAATATCCTATTCTTAAATATATGCAGTGTTAGAAAGAAACTATTTGAATTAGAAGCTTTAGTAAATGAATTAAAAGCAATTGATATTATTGTACTCACTGAAGTATGTATATATGTTAATGAAATTGTTACATAAAACTTACCTAACTACAAAGCAGTATAAAACGGTCGAAATAACAACAGAAGGAGGAGGAACCGCAATATTTGTGAAATACAATATTAATATTAATGAGATAATGAAAGATGAAAAGTTTAATATCCCAATACTATGGCTAAACTCAAAATATTCACCTTTTATAAAGATCCTTGTAATTTGTTATGAAAATAGTAATTTATTTAATTATTTATATGTTAAACTCAAACTTTACAAAAAAGTTATATACATCATTAAAAAAATAATTAATCTTATATTAAGTTACAATTTCATATATCTTATATTGAAATTTTAGTTAATAATACAAAAAATTAAATATATATAAAAAAAAGATTTTATATTTCAATTTATACAATTTAAGTTTTTGTGTTTGTGTTGAAAGTGTGAAATCGGTGTTGTTCTTGTGTTGCCATAATTTGAAGAAATGTTTCCTTCTACAACTTCAGTAAGAAAAATAACATCAGCAACTTCTCATCTTAATTTTAAAGTTTTCAAGTGAATTAAGTTCAACCTATTTTCATACGGAGGTAAGATCAACGTGTTTGACCATGAAGATATAAAGATTTAAGAACATAAGGATCATTAAATTTTTTAGACTAACGTTTTATAAAACTAAGACATAGAATAAAACATAGAATTAGCTTTATTTATAATATAACAGAAATGAAGTTTAAAAATTAGCTTGGCGTTGAAGTAAACGTCTAAGTCTTTAATAGAATTCGTTTTAGGAAATGCCAATTCCGTTCAAGCAGTAATTAAAACAAATCGGATTAAGACGACGTGTGAAACACATAAGTGCACATTTTTTTACATTTAAAAGAAGATTATTAATTGTACACCAATTAAAAAAATTATCTTAATCATTTTGTGAAAGTAAAGCATCATATTTAAAGCTCACTATTAACAATAACTGCAGAAACATCGTTTGCCGAGAATATAAAAAAATAGGACCTAAAAGAAAAGTAGAATTACTATAAGAAGAACAGAAATACTCACGAAAGAAATTAGATATTATTTTAGAATCATTTCTGGAAACACCATTATACTTCATATGAGAAGGAAACTCGTCACTTTTCCTTTTGGAATTAACAAATTTCCAGAAGCATTTTGGATTTGATATTAATTTTGAAGAAGTACTAGAAATAAATTCATTATAGAGTTATTCAGACAATAGTTTGAAATCATCAAAGAGAATTTTAAATCTATTATGGTCATGCGCATTTTTCGATTTTAGATAACAACACCAAGCTTTATTTTTTTTATTTTTTTAGTTTTCTCAAGTCTGAATTGAACCATGGTGGATTTAATAAAGGGATTTTGGTACAAATTGCCGTAAGCCTTCAAAAATAACTTCATAAAACCTTTTTGTTATTATGTTAACATCTGTATTACTAAATACAGAATAAAAGTCAAAGAAATTAAAGAATTCAGTTAGAGCAGCAAAGTTAACTTTGTTAAAATTTAAACATAAGTATTAGAATAGTCAGAATTGATTGGTGAATTTACACAAAGAGTAAAACTTAATGGTGGATGAAACTTATCAATACCTATTAAATTGAAGGTATTTTCGCAGAAAATTAAATTGTTCCTTTCATAAGTAAGCACCATATGTGTATATAATATATTTTTTTTTAAGATGTTCTGTTTTAAAACTGTTCTGTTTTATCACTGTTCTATTTTATCATTGTTCTGTTTTATCATTGTTTTGTTTTATCATCGTTCTGTTTGATCATGTACTTTTTTATCTTGTTCTGTTTTATCTTGTTCTGTTTTATCATGTTCTGTTTAATCTTGTTCTGTTTTATCATGGAACCGTGAATACATATTCACATTCAGTCCCAATAAGTTTCGTCATGCTTTATCCATTTAAGATTGGGTAGATTAAAATCACCACATAAAATCAATTCACCTTTAGCACTAAAATCAATCGTTTTACCTACAGAAGTATAAATATCAGAATGAGACGAAGGAGGAATGTAACAGTTAACAAGTTATATATTTTTAGAAGGCAGTTCAATTTTCCCAATAATAACTTCAAGGTCTTCTAATCCAGGGACATCGACATGATTTATATTGAAATTATTTTTTATCGTAATTAAAACTCCACCCTCTTTAGGAATTACACCATTAGGGTAATCGGACAGATTAGAATATCTATCCTTCAAAAGAACTTTGTAACAGTTATCAAAAAGCTCTAAGTCCAATATGGTTGGATTTAACCAAGATTGAGTTAATGCAAATACGTCAAAATTTCAAATCTACGAATTTAGAAAAACATCCCTAGTCTTTGTTCTTAATTCTATAATATTTTGATAATAAAAGACATGTAACATTTATTTAAGAAATAGTTGATAGATACTATGAGAAAATTATTTGGAGGCGCTGGGGAGAAAAATCTTATTATAACTTTCACGAAATTTTTATAATAATTACTCTCACGGTGACTTCGATAAGATTTTAAATCATCTTTTGCATCTTTTTCCCAAACATCTATAGAAATATATTGTGAAATTTAATATATGACTTATATAGGTTTTGTATTTAGTTGGGAGTCCTTCGTTATTAATTTAAACTATAAGGTAAGCTCAAAATAGCCTAACGTTATTATAAACTCGTTCCTCCCGAAATCTTGAAAGAGCATATGCGACGTCTCCGAGTTGTGATTCATGAGTCATTCTAGTAATGGTAGCATAGGAGGTTTAACAATCGACTTCTTTATTGTACCATCAAAAAAATAAAGCCTCAAAAAATATTTGTAGAGTTCCGTTAACCCATTGTGGCCAAACAGCTTTTTATAAGTTTTTTGTTGCTCTGCTATGTATTAGAAATGATTTAACCGATTGTCTTCAAATCTTGTATATGTGTTCCTGAAATGAAATTCACTTTATTAAAAGACTTGGAATTTGTTAAACCATGCCGACCCGACGATTGTTCAACAAAAAATTTGTAAGTAAATTACGTTCAATTTTTGAAAGTAAGGACAACTTCTTTAAATTAGGGGAATGCTTAAAAAAATGTTTTGTCAAGTTCTTTTGACCGTTTGCGAAACAAAAACTTTAAAAAACAGTTTAAACGATTATCTCTAATTTTTCTATACGTGGTGCTTCTTAACAATTTGGTGCTCCTTGACGATAGAGTTGAGAATGGTGACTTTCCGGCGAATAATGTTAACTGAATTAAAATGACTATAGATCAAAAGGGTATACTACATGTCATTGTACCATGTCAATAGTAGTTTTCTTGAATTGCCAACGTTTGAATAAAATATAGTCGATGGTTTAGAAAAAGTTTAAAAATCTGCTTTTCAACTTATATTTTGTTTTGTATCTACCTCAAAATTCTACTATGTTTTTCTAAGATCCTCGTTTTTTTAAAATTTCATGAAAGAAATGTAGGCTTGTTTTTTGGAAAAAATATTTTAATAAACTATATATTTAAGCATAATATATAAGAAATTGAATTTTTTGATTTTTAGATTTCATTTGAAGAAAACTGCAATTTCACACTGAAATCTATTCTTAAAAAACAACAATTGCAAAGTAGATAAAAAACAAAGACTTACGAAAAATGTAGAGAATGAAAATGTTATGTTATTTAAAGGTAAGGATATTATTATTCGGATTCTTTATCAGCCTCTCTTTTTGAATGCAAATCACCCTTTAAAATTGGACACAAATCAGAAACACAAAATTTTTTGGAAGGCCGCCAGGCCGAAATGAGTTAATTTATTCCAACCAAATTTATACAACTAATCCGGTTGCTAACAAATTTTCTTCTTTATATTAGACTAGCTAATACCCGGTGCGCGTTGCTTCACCTCTCAATGGAGGTTTAATTGGAGTTGACGTTACTGCAAAAAGTTAACACAAAAATTACACACGGTTTACACATGTAAATTTTAAAATGTATGAAAGCAATCTTTTTAAAACGATTTTTCTAGGATTATTCTACTAATTTTTGAAGCATTCTGCAATTCAAAGCAGTATAAACTACTTACCAAAATTTGACGTAATTTACTTCGAAAAAATTTTTTTTGACCAATTGTAGGACCGACTGTTAACAGACTCAATTCCATTTTCAAGTTGCTTCACACATATAAAATTTGAGGTCAACCGTTCAAATCGTTTCTAATTTAGAGTTAAATAACGCAAAAATCTATAAAAAGCCACTGTGCCCCAATGGGTTAAGGGAACTATACTTTCTCTTTGGGCAAAGCAGTATTGCGCAAAATTGGACGTAATTTGCTTTCAAATCTTTTTTTTTGTCATTCGTCGCGCCGGCATGGGTTAACCAATTGCAAGTCTGTTAAAAGAACTAATTTCATTCTCAAAACGGAACACATATACAAAATTTGAAGAAAATCGGTTGAACCGCGTTTCTAATTTGAAGTAAAGTAACCAAAAAATTTATAAAAAGCTGTTGGGCCGCAATGAGTTAATGGAACTCAACAAAATTTTTTTAGGCTTCCGTTTTAGCCAAAGCAGTACATCGCAAATTTTGACAATATTAGCTTCCAAAATTATTTTGACCATCCGTCATGAGGACATGGGTTAACAAATTCCAAAACTGTTAATAATATCAGGTCAATTCTCAAAGAACATTACGTATACAAAATTTGAAGTCAATCGGTCAAACCGTTTTCATTTTAGAACAAAAAGTTTAAATATTTGCACCACAGCCCAACTTGGCGGTCCGTTAGTGCAAAATTTTTGGGCCAAGATTTCTTTCGGTCCCCTAAATCTCTATATACAATTTTTCATGAAAATCGTGTGGGCAGTTTAGGAGTCTAGTCGCTACATACAAACAAACTTTCGCTTTTATATATATAGATAAAAGTTTTAATTTTTAAGACCTAGTAGCCCTTCAATGAAGAAGATTCCTAAAGTTTTGCTCAGCAAAATTTTTGCTTTTGCATGATGGATCTACCCATCCTCCTCCTGTCCTCACTCTTCCATTTTTTTTGGTTCTAGGAAATCCATTGTGAACTCCACCAAAATTTGGAATTTTACCTGGAATTTTATTATCTAAGCAAAAATGGTTAAAACTAAGAGACAATTTCTTCAATTTAAAGAAACCCTTTCAAAACCTTTAACGTATGTTGAAACATAATGCTGCAGTTGTAAATTATGTATATTTGTAAAAAGAAATTTGAACAGGTTTTCAAGTTACAGGTGTTTAAAAATAGCAAAATTTCAATTTTCGATCCCTTATAACTCTTAAACAGGGGACGTGACAAAATCGTTAATCGACTGCTAATTATTTCTGAAGGACTAACTTCTCTCAAAATTTCAAGACCCCAGCTTGAACCGTTCAGAAGATATGTGTAGCCAAAAATTTTGCAAAAATTGAGTTTTGCATAATTGTAAATTTTAGAAGCGTATGGCAACCCTAAACATTTGCCTTTTCAAAATTTAAAAAGTTTATAAAACCAGCTATCTTTTGCCGTTTTTAGATTCAAAATACACTTAACAGAACTCTTGTTATAACAATTTAAAAATAGAGCCTTTTCCAACTTTGTGGGGCTGTAGCTCCGTAATGGGTGGGGCTACGGAAAAAAATTCTTCTTCGAAATTATTATACCCGTATGATTATAATATAGTTAAAGGGTAAAATAAATTTGCCATTACGTTTGTGACTCAGAGCTGCCATTCAACTTATTATTTTATAGGAGCATTACTCTATCCCTATTGAAGCTGGGTGTCTGAAATTTTATCAAAAATACTTTAGTGTAATAGCCAAAGTTTCTGCAAAATTAGGTTGGTCTACTACAGAGGGTTTGAGTAGTTGCCATACAACTTCTTTTATATGCGCATTACACTGCACCTAATGAAACTGGGTGTCTGAAATTTTGTCTGAAATTTGGCCAAAAATAGTTTGGGGTAATGGTAAAGTTAAAAGTTACAGCAAAATTTGGCTGGTCTACTGCAGAGGGTTCGAGTAGCTGCCATACAACTCCTTCTTTTTTATGAGCAGTACACTTAATAAAGCTGTATGTTTGAAATTTTGCATAAAGTAATATACCAGATGATATAATATATATGTTACAGTCATGCGGGTATCCCAGAGTTGACACAGTCTACTCTTTTTTTTTTTTTTTTTTTTTTTTTGCCCGCACCTCTACGTGCTAACTGTTCACTGTGATAGGCTAAACAGCCTGACTATATATGTGCATGTCGGAACAGGGGAGATATATTCATATATTAGAACTGATCAAATGAATTCCACATACAATTTAAACATGAGATAGTACTACGCCTTATAACATGTAGAAATGTCTTAGATTTTCAATAAATGCAGTTCTATTTTTGTTTATATTGTAATATTTTTTTTGTATTAGATTTATATGGTATTCTATATCAGTGAGTTATATTATTTAATTGAATTATTTGTTTACATCTTGTATTTGTTTATATTGTTATATTTATGTATTTTTTATTAAAAATATATAATTATTAATTATTAATTAAGCCATTAATTTTAACCCAAAGGCGAATGGTAGCTGAGGCGAGTTGAAAACCAGGTAAAAGTTTTTTCACATTCACTGGGATTCGAGCCCGGGGCCTTTCGCATGAAAGGTTGGCACTCTAACCACTGTGCCACCCAGCCGACTCTACTACACTCTTCCTCGTTTTTTTTGTAATATATACCCGTGGTTAAAATTTCTTTACTCTATTTCAAACGGTGTAAAAGTTTTGTAAACATACGGACGGACGGATAGATTGAAGCTGAATAGGAACATTTTTACAAAATTTTTTGAAAATGTGCTAAAAATGTGGATTTGTTGAATGAAAGTAGTAAACGGTGTTTTGCATAGTGTGGTAAGGTGCGGAAAGTTAAATTGTTATCAGATAGAAGAATTCAACTTAGTTTTGTTTTGTTGTGAAGGTGGAAATAATTCTGTGTGACGTTTTGTTTCATTGTGGGTATTAAAACTAACCAGGTTCTTATTTCAACTAATTTTAGTATTGTTATTTATTTTATTATTTCTATTAATTAGTTTTTTTATTTTTATTTTCGTTTACTAATACATTTCCAGAATTAAAATTTTTGTTTTTATTTTTTTCATTTTTATTTTTTAAATTTGAATTACTATTCTGTTCTGTATTTATACTTACAAATTTCTTTCTTGAATCCGTTAATTCCCACGTGGAGTACTTAATTGATTATAGGAAATATTTTCCCAATTAAATGTTTTCTTTATAAAATCAACCAAACACTATTCTGTAGTATTGGTGCTGAAATTTAAAGTTCTTAAATTCTAATTTGGCTGAAGAATTGAATCTGGTGCTTGGTAATTTTTTTCAACGCGTATTAACGATGGAACCATAATGAGACCTGAAATCTGAGTTTTGTTTTTTGCAAACGTTTCATCTAAGCAGTCAGCTATCCTTAATTTTTCCAATAAAGATACACTATTAGACGGTTCACGGTTGAATTGTCGGTTCTGAATTAATTCTAGTTTAGTTTCAACTAAATCGGATTGGCGAAAACGACATCCGTAAAACTCCTTCACTAACTGTATTACTTTGTTTTAGAGATGAGTACTGCTCATTCAAACTACAAACTAAATTCTTAAATTCTTCATGAAATTTTTTTGCGCAGATAGCGGCTCAACAATACTCTTAAGTGCTACTGTTTCACCTTTTAACTTCATTAATTGTAAGTTCAAATATTTTTTTATGGCACCGGGAAAAATTATTGTTTAATAATTCAAAATTTTTCTTCATTTTCTGAAAATTAGCAGCATTGTTCTTAATAACGGTAGCTACATTTGCTACCGTTTCTTGACGATCGATTTAAATTTCGCTGATTACATCAAAGATTTTGCTATTAAATTGTTGAAAACTGTTATTTAGTATCAAACAATTAGGGTATACCAAATTTGCCATTACGTTTGTAACGCAGAGCAGGAGGAGAGTTAGATATCGACCCAAGTTTTTGGATCGGATCAGAATCGAAAAAAAAAACGATTTAGCAATGTATGTCCGTTCGTCCGCCCGATAACTCAAAAAATAAAAGAGCTAGGATTTTGCATTTTCACAAATCGTCTCTCTAATAATGAAATGGTGTATATGATTTATACACTATTACATGACTACCGCAGAATTCAATTCTACGACCTGAATTTTATTAGAAAAACTTTCCCGTTTACCTTTTTTCATTTTCAAACACAGTTTTTATAGCGAAAAATAAAAATATTGTTATGCATAAAGCAATAAAGGTGAGTAAAAAAATAGTATAAAAGCCATATTATATTTTTCGTTAATAAATGAAAATGGATTTCTATATATACACAATTTTACAGTAAAAATTACTTATTGAAAAATTTTTTTGAAAAATAAAATATACACTAAAATAATGTATACACTACTTACATAATTTCATGTGATAATAGATTTTCTATATTTGAATTGATTCACGATGTATGACAATAATACGCTATATAAATTATTTCATTCAAATTTTAAAGTTAACCAGAAAATAAAATAGTTAAAATGACTAATAAGAATTGTGTATAGAAGAACAGTTTGCATTTAGAAACCGTTAAAAAAACAAACAAACAAAATTAAATATGTTTGAAATTAGAATTGTGTTTGTGATCAATGGTGACGTAATCAAATTATTATTTATTAGAAGTTTAAAAGAGTTACATCGTTTTAATTTGAGGAGAATAATAAATTATAGAAAAATAACAAATAAAAAAATGAATACTAGAAAAAAAAATTATAATAAATTTTTAGATGGTATGGTATTTAAATTAATTTTAAATTTTATTGTTAGTTTTTTAAAGTTAAACTGTTCTTTTTTTGTTAAATTAACAAATTAATATTTTATCTTAAAGAAACCGATATAACAGTAAGTTTATTAGAAAGTGAAGTGATACCAGAAGATGAAGCATCATTACCAGATTTTTCTGTTGATTCAGACAACAATTATAAACCAAATTAATCTGAAAAAGATGAAATAATTGCGGAAAGCGTTGTGGAAAATGAAGAATTGGAAAACGCAGGAAAACGAAAAATAAATAGAACAAGTTGGCTTCAAAATAAAAGAAAAGAATTAAGAAATTGTGGTAAGGCGTACAAAACTTTAAGAAAAATTAGATTGTCTAAAAAGTTCAAATTGTGTGTTTGCACTTGCAAGTTAAATTGAAATCTGAGATTCACTGAAGAAGACAGAACAAGAATCAATAATAAATATTGGTCACTCGGTGATTACGGAAAACAAAAGAATTTTATTAACAATACTGTAATCCGCAAAAATTGTCTAACGAAATTAGTAAGAGACTCCAGAAAGAATTTTACATTTGAATACCAATTAGAAAATCGAAGAGTATGCAAAAAGTTTTACTTAACCACGATGGGGAACGCGGCTCAGATAAAATAGGATCTATTCTTTTAAAGCATATAGAAACCCTCTCAAAAGAAGTAAAAGAAATAACTTTTTATTCGGACTGTTGTGGGGGACAAAATGGAATAGGTACATTATAATTAATTTTAATACTTTTGTGATTTAATAATTTTTATAATAATATACTATTCTATCTATAAAAATCTATCTATAAAAACAAATAAATTTTTAACTCCTTTTTATTTTTTAGATTTATCGCTGCTCTTTTAATTTATTGCATTCATTACATAGAAAATATAGATTCAATAAACATTAAGTACTTTGAATCGAGGCAAACACAAATGGAAGTGGATAGTGTGCATTCCACAATTGAGAAAGCAAAGAAAAATGTTACTATCTGCTCGCCAACCAAATGACCAACAATTTTAAGAATTGCTAGTCGAAAGAATCCGAATAAAGTTAATGAATTAGCTTTTGAGAATTTTTTTGATTTGAAGTTATTATTTTCTAATTTACACAATGATTTAAAGAAAAACTCAAACGGATACAGAATTCCTTGGCTCCAAATCTAGTGGCTTCGAGTAACGGAAGAAAACCCGTCAATCATATTATATAAAATAGAGTGGGACTATTTCTGACATATTAATATTGCACCACTTCGAACCCGAAATCGGTTAGATATACCATTAAAACAAAATTTAATATTAAAACAAAAATACCAAAAAAAAAAAGGTATCAGCAGTGCAAAAAAAAATTATTAAATATATTTTTTTAGTGTTCTAGTTAAAACATATTACAATAAAAATAAAATGGTGTATTCCATACAAATAAAATTATGTAAAAGATCTTATATATGAAGCTGAGAAATAAATGAAATAACGTATAACATATAACTAAACTTTGATGTTTTTTTTACTATAACTAAATTACAGTTAATTTGGGATTTAAAAACATAAAACTCCAAAAAAAAAATTTTTTTTCCTTAAATTTTAAATGTGAATTATTCGAAACTGATAAATCATATACACTATTTCATTACTAGAGAGACAAAATTCGTTTTTATGCAAAAGCCGCCATCGCTATTTAAATCCAGCCATTTGGTCCATGGGTTCGAGTACCTGCTATACAACTTATTTTTTGAGCATTACTCTCTACTTATTTAAAGCTGGGTGTCTGGAATTTTGCCAAAAGTAGTTTAGTTTTATGGTCAAAGTTTCTGCAAAATTTGGTTGGTTTACTGCAGAGGGAAAACATTTTTTCCCATTAATAAAATTTTAATTACTTTTATAACATATATAAATCACCCGGAAGTAGGTTAAGTAATGTTTAAAGTAGGTATCAGCAGTGCAAAAAAAAATTATTAAATATATTTTTTTTAGAGTTCTAGTTAAAACATATTATAATAAAAATAAAATGGTGTATTCCATACAAATAAAATGACGTTGGTGGTGCCGGTAATTAGTTCAGACAGGTTTAAATGTTATTTAAACAACTCTTTGTTTATATTGATATTAGGAATCATGAAAAAGTAGTAAGCAAAAATTATTGCTTATAAAATTTTTATTTATAAGAATGCGTATGCAAATTACCATGCAAAGAGAAATCCAGTAAAAAAAATTTAAAGTCACAAATAGCAAGCTCATTAAAACATAAAATTTGTTTTCTGCCCAGTATATCTTATATGTTATAAGTAGAAGAAAATTGTCATATTTTTCTGTAAGGAATGAAAAACAAGTGAGGGGAAAAAACCAAGGGTTTTTAAAAAGCACATTTTCAAAATTATATACGGTTTCTTACTGAGTATTTTATCATTTATTTTTATAAAAATATATATTATGATAATATTATAATTTTGTTATTTCATTAATAATTAATTATATGACTAATAGTGAAATACTTAGAATACAACCCCAATGCATTCAAGAAAACCTGTTAATAAGTGCAAAATATAATGTTGGAGCTTAAATGTTAACGTTTAATTTTGGAAAAACCTACACTGGTGAATAAGTTACTCTTTTATAAGAACATATAAGTTTTAATTTTGAAGCCCTAGTAGCCCTTCAATGGGGAAGGTTCCCAAATTTTTGCTTATCAAACTTATGATGGATCTGCTCACTCCCCTCCTGTTTTCACCCTTCCATTTTTTTCCGGTTCTAGGAAATCAATTTTGAACTCCAACAAAATTTGGAATTTTACCTAGAATATTATTATCTAACCAAAAATGGTTAAGACTAAGAAACAATTTCTTCAATTTAAAGAGACCCTTTCAAATTTAAGAAAAACCTTTGACGTATGTTGAAATATAATGCTGCAGCTGTAAATTTTGCATATTTGTAAAAAAAAATTTGAACAGGTGTTAAAGTTACAGGTGGTTGAAAATAGCAAAATTTCAATTTTCGAGCCCTTATAGCTCCTAAACAGAAGGCGTGACAAAAAAATTTTGTTAACCGACTCCTATTAATTTTGGAGGACCTAACTTCTCCCAAAATATCAAGGGTCTAGGTTGAACCGTTTAGAAGATATATGGGGCCAAAAATTTTGCAAAAGTTGAGTTTAGCTTAATGGTAAATTTTAGTACCGTATGGCAACCCTATTCATTTTTGTCTTATATTTCTGTGAAGGTTATAAAAACAGCTATCTTTTGTCGTTTTCAGATTGAAAATACACTTAACAAAACTCTTGTTATAATAATTTAAAAATAGGGCTTTTTCCAAATTTGGGGGGCTGTAGCTCCGTAACGGGTGGGCCTACAGAAAAAAATTCTTCTACGAAATTAATTTTTTTGTGATATCTACCCGTGGTTAAAATTTCTTTAATCTATTTCAAACGGTGTAAAAGTTTTTGTAAACATACGGACGGACGGACGGACGGACAAAGTCAAAATTAAGAAAAACGTTTGACACTTATTGAAACTTTCGTTTTGGAGCTTTCAATTTTGTATACAAATAAAAAAAAATTTTGATAGGTATTCAAGTTATAGGTGTTTAAAAGCTAAATTTTTAGCAAAATTTCAATTTTCGACCCCTTACAGCTCCTAAAGAGGGGGCGTGACAAAAAAATTTTGTTAACTGACTTTTACTTATTTCTAAGGATCTAACTTCTCCCAAAATTTCAAGTTTCTAGATTTAGCCGTTCCGAAGTTATGAGGGACCAAAAATTTTGTAACACTTAGTTTTGAATAACGGTAAATTTTAGTACCGTATGGTAACCCTATTCAATTGGCTTTTAAAGATTTGTAAAGCTTATAAAAACAGCTGTCTGTTACCGTTTTCAGGTTCGAGATATACCTTATAGTACTCTAATTATAACTGTTTAAATATGGGGCTTTTTTCGACTTTGTGGGGCTGTAGCTCCGTAACGGGGAGGGCTACAAAAAAAGTTTTAACATTAAATTAATTTTATTGCAATACCTACCCATTCCAGATATTTTTTTGTCAATCGTAGGTAAAAAGGGACGGACGGACGGACGGACGGACGGACAGAGTGAAGCTATATAGGCACATTTTTACAAAATTTTTTGAAAATGTGCTAAAAAAAGAAATCGAAGCTTTTGGTACGTATGTTTAATCAACATACAAATAAAAATAAAACAAAAAAGTAATATGTTTAAATAATTTTTATTTAACTGAAAAAGCTTTAACAATTTTACAATGATCAGATGTTAAAATTCTAGAAATAATGAATTCATCATTTTAAATTTGTCTTTGAAATTTTTAAAGTTATCAATCAAAAGTTATCTGCTAAGATACTCTATTTTGACACTGTCAATGTACAATAAACTGTAAAGTTTTTGTTGTTCCCCTTTAACATAAATTTTTTCAGCTGGTTCTAAATAATGTTTTTTTATACATTTTACATCTAAATATTCAACTAAACCGTTGCTCCATTTAATTCCATTTATTTTATTTTCGCAGTACTGATTGGTATATCTGATTTCTTGACGAAGTTCTTCTGCAGGGTATGGTGGTTTAAGTATCACTTTAAAATAGGAAATTAAAATTTAAAAGTAGGAAATAAACTTCCTTTTTCAAGTATGGGTAGTTCTTTTATGAAAGTTTGTTTATCATTTCCTAATAAAAATTGAAGATCAACTACTAAAACTTGTTTAAACATGTTGAAGGTTATTGGTGGAATAACCTTTTCATTATTCAAATTTTTATTTATATTCATTTTTAGCACATTTTCAAAAAATTTTGTAAAAATGTGCGTATATAGCTTCACTCTGTCCGTCAGTCCGTCCGTATGTTTACAAAAACTTTTACACCGTTTGAAGTAGAGTTAAGAAATTTTAACGTGGGGCTACACTCTCCAAAATTGGAAAAAGCCCTATATTTAAATGGTTATAACAAGAGTTCTGTTAGATATGTTTTCAATCTGAACACGGCAAACGATAGCTGGTTTCATAAATTTTTGACAGGCAAATGTTTAGGGTTACCATACGGTACTAAAATTTAACATTACACAAAACTCAATTTTTGCAAAATTTTTGACCACACATATCTTCTAAACGGTTCAAGCTAGGGCCTTGAAATTTTGGGAGAAGTTAGATCCTCAAAAGTTGGTAGATGTCGGTTAACAACATTTTTTGTCAAGCCCTCTGTTTAGAAGCTATAAGGGTTCGAAAATTGAAATTTTGCTATTTTTAAGCACCTGTAACTTGAATCCCTGTCCAATTTTTTTTTATTAATATACAAAATTTGAAAGTCCAGCATTATATTTTAACATATGTTAAAGGTTTTTCTTAAATTTAAAAGCGGTTCCTTAAATTGAAGAAAGTGTCTTACCCATTTTTCCTTAGATAATAAAATTCTATGTAAAATTTTTGTTTAATTCCTAGAAACTACAAAAATGGTGAGAGAGGGGGGGATTAGATGAAGTTAGGTCCTTGGGAAATTTGGCCACCTTCCCCATTGAAGTGCTATTAGAACTTTAAAATAAAAAATTTACTGATTTTATAAGCAAGCAGTAACTTAGTCACCAACGTATATATTTTCTTAAATATTAATATTGAAGATTGAACATTATATTCCGATAAAATACTTAGTATGAAACACTATATTATTTTGAAAATGTGCTTTTTTAAAAACCCTTGATTTGTTCATCACTTGTTAAAAATAGTTTTTATATAAATATAGGTCAGTAATATTAGTTTTCACTAATACAACTCTGTTGTTTTAACCATTTACTATGATGGTGGCAGGACCATCCTTTTGTGGTAGAACAACTTTTATTCATAATTTAATCTATCTATTTTCTTCTATATAAAAGCGAAAATTTTTTTTGTGTGTTTGTTTTGGCGAATGGACTCCTAAACTGCCCAAAGTTTTGGCTGTGGTGTAAGTATTTAAACTTTTTTGTTCTAAAATGAAAACGGTTTGACCGATTGACTTCAAATTTTGTATACGTGATGCTCTTTGAGAATTGATCAGGCACTATTAACAGTTTTGGAATTTGTTGACCCATGTCGGGCCGGCGGTTGGTCAAAACAAAATTTTGGGTTCAAATTTTTTCCGATTTTACGAAACACAGCTTTGACTAAAAAGAAAAACTCAAAAAAAAATTTTGTTAAGTCCCATTATCCCATTGCGGCCCAAAAGCTTTTTATAGGTTTTTTTTCAATACTTTACTCTAAATTAGAAACGGTTTGACCAATTGACTTCAAATTTTGGATACGTGATGATCCTTGAGAATTGAGTTGACACTATTAGCAGATTTGGAATTTGTTAACCCATGTCGGGCCGACTGTTGGTCAAAAAAAGTTTTGGGTCCAAATTTTGTCCGATTTTACGGAACACAGCAAAATTTTGTTGAGTTCCATTAAGCCATTGCGACCCATTGCTGAAATTATTAGAATTGTTTGGTGTAATCGAAAACAAAAAAGCTGTTCCACAATATATGAATGATAATCAAGAACATTCGTTAATTGTAGTCGATGATATGATGTTAAATTCTCATGCATGTGTGTGATTTATTTACTAGAGGTTCACATCATAAGAATTTGTCTGTAATATTTGTAACTCAAAATGTATCATCAAAGTAAATTTTCAAGAGATATTTCACTTAACTGTAAATATCTAGTACTTTTAAAAATCCAAGAGATAAATAACAGATATTACCTTTAACTCGTCAGATTTATCCAAATAAAATCAAAGCATTTTAAGAAGTATATAATGAAGTGACGTCAGACTCATACGGGTATATATTAATAGATCTAACCCAAGACATTATTGATATATTTCGATTCAGAAGTGATATATTTGGAAAAAAAATTCAAAATGTACGACCATTTCCTGTTTATTCTAGGAAAGAAGTTGTGCGGAAGTTGATTTAAAGTTATCAATCAAAAGTTATCTGCTAAGATACTCTATTTTGACACTGTCAATGTACAATAAACTGTAAAGTTTTTGTTGTTCCCCTTTAACATAAATTTTTTCAGCTGGTTCTAAATAATGTTTTTTTATACATTTTACATCTAAATATTCAACTAAACCGTTGCTCCATTTAATTCCATTTATTTTATTTTCGCAGTACTGATTGGTATATCTGATTTCTTGACGAAGTTCTTCTGCAGGGTATGGTGGTTTAAGTATCACTTTAAAATAGGAAATTAAAATTTAAAAGTAGGAAATAAACTTCCTTTTTCAAGTATGGGTAGTTCTTTTATGAAAGTTTGTTTATCATTTCCTAATAAAAATTGAAGATCAACTACTAAAACTTGTTTAAACATGTTGAAGGTTATTGGTGGAATAACCTTTTCATTATTCAAATTTTTATTTATATTCATTTTTAGCACATTTTCAAAAAATTTTGTAAAAATGTGCGTATATAGCTTCACTCTGTCCGTCAGTCCGTCCGTATGTTTACAAAAACTTTTACACCGTTTGAAGTAGAGTTAAGAAATTTTAACGTGGGGCTACACTCTCCAAAATTGGAAAAAGCCCTATATTTAAATGGTTATAACAAGAGTTCTGTTAGATATGTTTTCAATCTGAACACGGCAAACGATAGCTGGTTTCATAAATTTTTGACAGGCAAATGTTTAGGGTTACCATACGGTACTAAAATTTAACATTACACAAAACTCAATTTTTGCAAAATTTTTGACCACACATATCTTCTAAACGGTTCAAGCTAGGGCCTTGAAATTTTGGGAGAAGTTAGATCTTCAAAAGTTGGTAGAAGTCGGTTAACAACATTTTTTGTCAAGCCCTCTGTTTAGAAGCTATAAGGGTTCGAAAATTGAAATTTTGCTATTTTTAAGCACCTGTAACTTGAATCCCTGTCCAATTTTTTTTTATTAATATACAAAATTTGAAAGTCCAGCATTATATTTTAACATATGTTAAAGGTTTTTCTTAAATTTAAAAGCGGTTCCTTAAATTGAAGAAAGTGTCTTACCCATTTTTCCTTAGATAATAAAATTCTATGTAAAATTTTTGTTTAATTCCTAGAAACTACAAAAATGGTGAGAGAGGGGGGGGGATTAGATGAAGTTAGGTCCTTGGGAAATTTGGCCACCTTCCCCATTGAAGTGCTATTAGAACTTTAAAATAAAAAATTTACTGATTTTATAAGCAAGCAGTAACTTAGTCACCAACGTATATATTTTCTTAAATATTAATATTGAAGATTGAACATTATATTCCGATAAAATACTTAGTATGAAACACTATATTATTTTGAAAATGTGCTTTTTTAAAAACCCTTGATTTGTTCATCACTTGTTAAAAATAGTTTTTATATAAATATAGGTCAGTAATATTAGTTTTCACTAATACAACTCTGTTGTTTTAACCATTTACTATGATGGTGGCAGGACCATCCTTTTGTGGTAGAACAACTTTTATTCATAATTTAATCTATCTATTTTCTTCTATATAAAAGCGAAAATTTTTTTTGTGTGTTTGTTTTGGCGAATGGACTCCTAAACTGCCCAAAGTTTTGGCTGTGGTGTAAGTATTTAAACTTTTTTGTTCTAAAATGAAAACGGTTTGACCGATTGACTTCAAATTTTGTATACGTGATGCTCTTTGAGAATTGATCAGGCACTATTAACAGTTTTGGAATTTGTTGACCCATGTCGGGCCGGCGGTTGGTCAAAACAAAATTTTGGGTTCAAATTTTTTCCGATTTTACGAAACACAGCTTTGACTAAAAAGAAAAACTCAAAAAAAAATTTTGTTAAGTCCCATTATCCCATTGCGGCCCAAAAGCTTTTTATAGGTTTTTTTTCAATACTTTACTCTAAATTAGAAACGGTTTGACCAATTGACTTCAAATTTTGGATACGTGATGATCCTTGAGAATTGAGTTGACACTATTAGCAGATTTGGAATTTGTTAACCCATGTCGGGCCGACTGTTGGTCAAAAAAAGTTTTGGGTCCAAATTTTGTCCGATTTTACGGAACACAGCAAAATTTTGTTGAGTTCCATTAAGCCATTGCGACCCATTGCGGAAATTATTAGAATTGTTTGGTGTAATCGAAAACAAAAAAGCTGTTCCACAATATATGAATGATAATCAAGAACATTCGTTAATTGTAGTCGATGATATGATGTTAAATTCTCATGCATGTGTGTGATTTATTTACTAGAGGTTCACATCATAAGAATTTGTCTGTAATATTTGTAACTCAAAATGTATCATCAAAGTAAATTTTCAAGAGATATTTCACTTAACTGTAAATATCTAGTACTTTTAAAAATCCAAGAGACAAATAACAGATATTACCTTTAACTCGTCAGATTTATCCAAATAAAATCAAAGCATTTTAAGAAGTATATAATGAAGTGACGTCAGACTCATACGGGTATATATTAATAGATCTAACCCAAGACATTATTGATATATTTCGATTCAGAAGTGATATATTTGGAAAAAAAATTCAAAATGTACGACCATTTCCTGTTTATTCTAGGAAAGAAGTTGTGCGGAAGTTGATTTAGGGAATTTTTAACTTTTTGAATGATGATTAAAACTACAGTGCATCAGATAAAAATGAAGATTTTCCTATAAATTTGACCTATACTACTATCTGTTTAAGAAAACCAAAGTTAGATATTAAGATCAGAACAGGATTCTCATATACTTTAGAGAAACTTTAAAAAACATGTTTTTAGCAAGTATTACTCAAAGCAAAGGAGCTTTAATAACAAAAGCGTCGAGTACTTGAAGCTTACAAACTTTTAATTAATTGAATTTAACTGATATTATTAAACCACAGAATATAGGTGGAAAAGATGCAAGATGTTTAAGAACTATCAACATAGAGAATACTTTTACAGACATAGTGTAAGAATATAACAATATTCAATATTGTGGAAACATCATTTGATAGTATTTCGGTTTTATTATGTGATAAATATGGTTATAAAGTAAATTTTTACACCAGCAGTATTCCTACAAAAGTTGTGTTGCATTTCAAAAATGTATAAATAAAGGAATTTAATAACATTATATATTATTTTATTTGAACATTGTGAAGAGAGCATACTGTAAATATCATTTAGCTCAATCTGAAAAAGGACTTGACCATATTTGCCGCATGTTACATTCAGTTGTACCTTACCAAAGGTGGCGAGCGTTAGGACGCTTTTTTGGTGGACTTTTTAGATATTTAAAACCAATATTTACGTCTGGAGCTAATATACTAATATACTAAAAGGAGGTTATTAACTCTGGTATTAATGCATTATCGGATATTGCAACAGGGTCAAATTTAAAAGAAGTTTTACAAGATCAAAGTAAAGAGATAATTAAAACTGTAAGACGAAGTGCAGTTGAGAAAATAAATGAAATGTATGAACTTGGGGAAAATAAAAGAAGAAAGTCTAAACGAGACCACTCATTAATAATTTAAATAATTTTACGTCAAAGCGACGCCAAGTGAGTAACAAAAAAAAGCAAACAGATATTTTTGGTTAATTATGAAAGAATGTATGAAATCTGAGTTAGATATTTTTAGAACACAACCTATTCAGTCGAGTATATTACGATCTGAAGAAGTTTCCTACAACCCTATTGCTTCTTTGGATAATCCATTGGTCATAGAATTTGGTTCATTAGGTCATGGGGATACATATAGTGGACTTTATTCTGCATATCTAAAATTGAAGTACAAATTTAAAAAAAAAGATGGAACCGTAATGGAATAATGATAAAAACACTGAAGGAAAATTCATTCAACAACCAAGTGTAGTCAATAATATTTTACATTCAATAATAAAACAATATAACGTACAGCTAAATTGAAAGAATTTATCTCCATCTGATGAAAATTATCTTTATAGAGCTTTTATTGAATCATTATTAAATTATGGTACAGAGGCCGTTACTACTCATTTGGAATGTGGAGAATGGAATATTAATAAACCAAATACAGGAAAATATAATAATAATTGTTCAAAAGAACGTCAAATTTTATACCAAAATAGCAATGTAAAAGAACTTATGGCAAAACTACATTCAGACATGTTTAATCAACCTACACTTCTCATAAACAATGTTGATTTCAAATTTTTTTAACATTTGAAAAACCAGACTTTTACTTTTTTGCAGATGATCCCGACGAAACTCAACTACTTTATTTATGAGACATATTAGAACACAATGCGGTATTAGAAAAAACTTATGCCAAGTACAATTATAAACGTTTAGAATTAAAAAGTTTTACTATTCCACAGAATAGCTCATCGGTATCCAATAATATTTTATTTGACAGAAAATATAGGTTATTCTCGAAAAATATTATTCAAATACCTAATTCAGCAATTGAAAACAGTTTTTCGTATGAAAATAGTGCCTACACAAGAGCATACAGTACACTATTTTCAGGTATTGGAATTTACCACAATGATAAAGGTCATTAGATAAAACACATCCTAGTCAAAACACAACAACTAATAGTTCTAAATACAAAAACTTTACTAGAGGAGAAACTTTAAAGCCAGCTTCTTTTAATATTATTAAGAATGCTAATAATAATAATAACAATGAGAATAATCATTATAATATTAATAATAATAATGACAATCATAATAGTAATAATATTAATATTAATAATGATAATACTAATACTATTAATAATAATAATAATAACAATAATAATAATAATCTTCTTCTTCTTCTATGACTCTACAGCTCGGTGTGAGCTTTGGCCTTCATAACTATTTGCCTCCATATCTCCCGGTCTTTCGCCGTTGTTTTCCAATTTCTCACTTGTAATTTTGAAGCATCGTTTTCAATGTTGTCTTCCCATCTTGTTCTTGGTCTTCCTCTAGCTCGACTTAATATGGGTCTTAGATGTAATATCTTATATGGCATTCGATTTTCCTGCATTCTCACTGCGTGCCCTGCCCACCTTAGGCGTTGTGATTTACTGAAACGAATAATGTCTTCATTTTTTATAAGTTCATTTAGTTCAGCATTATTCCTTCTCCTGTAATCTCCATTTTCTACCCTTATAGGGCCATAAATTTTCCTTAGTATTTTCCGTTCAAAAATTCGGAGATCATTTTCGTCAGCCATATTCAGTGTCCATACCTCACAACCGTATGTTACCACAATGCGTATTATTGTTTTATAAATTAATAATTTCGTTTCCCTTGTCAAGAGACGTGATTGCATTAATTTTTTGTATGCAAATAGGCATTTATTTCCTGCTTTAATACGTTCTTGAATACAATATTTTATACTATTGTCATTTTTTACCATTACTCCAAGGTATTCAAAGCTTATTACTCCCTGAAAAGTAAATCTATCAATCGTTATATCTTGCGGTTGCCTTCTTCTTTCATCTCTTGACATCTTCATGTACTTCGTTTTGGTTTCGTTTATTTGAAGACCTACTTTGCTAGACTCTTTTTCGACCATAGAGAAGGCATCTATCATATCTTTAGCTCTTTTCGAAACAATTGCAATATCATCCGCGTATGCAATTATTTGATATGCTTTTGAAAATATATGTCCTCCTCTGTCTAGTTTGCCAATCGCTTGTTGAAGTATCATATTGAATATAATAGCGGATAACGCATCACCTTGTCTAACCCCACTCGTAATTTTAAATTCTTTCGATGCATTTTCTTGTATTAACACTTTGCCTATGGAGTTATTCATGGTCATATTTATTACATCTATTAATTTCTTAGGTACACCTATTTCTGCTAGTGCTTTGGGAATATTTTTTCTATTTATACTGTCAAATGCTTGTTTAAAATCTATGAATAAAATATGCAGGTCGACGTTGTACTCATAACACTTTTCCATTATCTGTTTAAGTACAAAAATTTGGTCTATGGTAGATCGTTCCCTCCGGAAGCCACCCTGGTATTCTCCTACATTTTCTTCGTAATAAGGCTTTATTCTATCACAGATGATATTTGATAAAATCTTATATGCACAGTTTAGTAGGGTTATGCCCCTATAATTACTGCATTGCAGCTTGTCTCCCTTTTTATGAATCGGACATATCAACCCTATGCTCCATTTTTTAGGCATGCAGTTATTTGTCCATATTCTACATATCAGACTATGTATTTTATTATATAGACAAGTACCTCCGTTTTTGTACAGTTCAGCTGTTAGTTTATCCTCTCCTGGAGCTTTACAGTTTTTTAATTTTTCTATTGCTTCCCTTACTTCTTCTATAGTTGGTAACGGCACCAACGGTTCTACAGTTTGTATATCATTTTCAGTTACATATCTATTCTCTGGAAATGAAGTGTTTAATGTTTCTTCAAAATACTGGGACCATCTCTCAAGGACCTCTTCTCTACTTGACAGTATTTTGTTATTCTTATCCTTACACGATGTTATTCTGGGTTGGAAGCCATTTATCTCTTGTTTAATCTTATTGTATAATTTTCTTGTATTATTCATATCATTTTCAATTTGGATTTGCTTAATTCTCTTTTTATACATTTCTCTTTTCTTTGCACGGCATGTTTTTGTGGCAATGATTCTTTTTTCTCGATACTCCTCTCTGTTTGCCCTTGTGTTTCTCTGCAACATTTTTTGTCTAGCTGCGTTTTTTATTTCAATTACCCTTTTACACTCTTGATCAAACCATTCTTCATTTCTTTTGGCTATTTCAGTACCTATTTCCACTTCAGCTGCGGCTCTTACTGCATTTTCAATCCTGTCCCATTCTTCTTCTATATTGTCTTCTCTTTCTGGATTATTTTCTAATTGATCCTCAATTTTGTTTTGGAATTGCTGTACAACTACTTCATTTTTAAATTTTTCGTTGTTCCACTTCTTTCTTTTTATTCCCTTTATTTTTGCTATATTAGCTATTCTTTGTCGGACTTTTGCTACTACTAGAAAGTGGTCACTATCGCAATTCGCTCCTCTATATGTTCTTACATCGATTATTGTAGTTGCCCATCGTTTTGAAATAAGCACATGATCAATTTGATTGACTAAATTTCTTCCAGGGACTTTCCATGTTCCTTTGTAAATGTTTTTTCGGTCAAATGCAGTGCTTCTAATTTTTAAACTATTTTCATTTGCAAATTGATATAAACGCAATCCATTGTTGTTTGATTCTTCATGTAGTGAAAATTTCCCTGTAACATGTCTAATATGTTCTTCTCTTCCAACCTTTGCATTTAAATCACCAACGATCATCAAAGTATCGTATCTAGGAGTTTGTTCGCACACGTTACTTAAATCTTCATAGAAGTTGTCCTTGTCGTCATCATTTGCTTCTTCAGTTGGCGCATACGTGGATATAATTGTTATATTATTGAATCTTCCTTTTATTCTAATACTACATATTCTGCTACTTATTGCGTTGTATCCTATCACAGATTTCTTCATATTTTTATTGACAATAAAACCAGTACCATACATTCCTGATCTGTTATTATCTCCACTATAATATAGGGAAAACAAGGGTTTGTTTATTTCTCCGTTTCCTTTCCATCTTATTTCTTGTAGGGCTCTTATATCTAATTTATACTTAGTCATTTCATTTGCCACTTCTTGCATTTTTCCGGGTTGCATCAATGTTTGCACATTCCATGTGCCAATTTTTAAATCATGTCCTTTTATACGTTTCCGGGTCTGGTTACCATTTAAACTATCATTATTTATCCGAGGCTCGTTGTATGAATTCGTAACTCGATCATTTTCACAGGGTTGGGGAGTTAACCCAACGCCCAACCCCCATCTTTGGAGGGCCGTGGTGATGCAATAGGGTATTTAGTCCCATGCTTTGTTCTCTATGGTTATACCGCCAATACTCGGAATTTTATACCTACTTCCAGGTAATTTCCACATTTATATAGCGAGCCGCTTGTTCCAAGTCAGACGCCCGCTCGTAGCCGCCAATTGTTGGACAGACGCTACCCACGTGTACCCTCGCCAGGAGCCCTTACAAGGTGCTATCAGCCGGGCCAGCTGAACCAAGGTTTTTTAACGAGGTTGTTACTCCTCCCCCTCCTCCTTTTACATCCGGGCTTGGGACCGGCAGTGGCGGAGTTAAGTATATTAAGTATTATTGTTATAATAATAATAATAACAATAATAATAATAGTAATAATAATAATAATAATATTAATAATAACAATAATAATAATGACAATAATAACAGTAATAATATTAATATTAATAATGATAATACTAATACTAATACTATTAATAATAATAATAATAATAACAATAATAATAATAATAATGTTAATAATGATATTGCTACTACTAATAATAATAATAATAATAATAATATTAATAATAATAATAATAATAATAATAATAATAATAATAATGTTAATAATGTTATTTCTAATACTAAAAATAATATTAATAATAATAACCTTAAAGCTAATTTCTCGTTAAACCCTCTGTTACCTCCAATTGTAAGAATGACTCAGAAATCTCTAACAGAAGACTGTACCTACGCACTTTCCAGATTTAGAGATGAAAAAATTCTAAATTATGCGAGGCTATTTCTAGCATTTTTACATGATGACAAAAATAATCGCGTAATTGAGGGTAAAACAAGAACAAATTTACTTGTGTTGATACATAATGAAGGGTTACCATCTAATTACAAGGAATTATATGACCTTTATTTTAAGTATCACATTAAAATTGGTTTCACTTCCAAACAGGAAGAAGATCTTAATGCTTTTCGTAGTCATTGCAATAGCAATTACTACAATCACTTGTACCAATCTCGTGAAAATTATAATAAGTTTTTTCGGCCGAGCAGAAAATAACTATTTAAATTCAAAATTCTATATCGATTCTTACACTAATTCCAATTTAGTCACACTGTCTAACCATAGTATCAAAAATAAAAATAGCGTTAGTTCCTCTAATAAACTGAAATTATTCTACCACAATTGCAGTGGTATGAGGGAAAGCTTAAGAAATTATATATTGATGCTAAGTCATGTGAATTTAATATTATTGCTATCACTGAAACATGGTTAAACGATTCCTTTGTTAATGAAGAAATTTTGGACAGTACTTGGTAGATTTATAGAAAAGATCGGGATTATCTTGCTACAAATTGTTCCCGTGGTGGTGGTGTACTACTTGCAGTAAACAATACCTTATCTAGTGTGGCATTAATCACTAGGACTTACCACTCTTTTGATCACCAATTTATTAAAGTTAACTTAGGTAATAATTTTTTATACCTGGGTATTGTTTACTTTCCTCCTAATTCTGACAATTCCTCTTATTCGGAATTTTTCGAGATATACCAGCAAGTTATATCAAATATGAATGAGGATGATTCAATTATAATTTTAGGGGACTTTAACCGTCCTTCTTTATCTTTTATTGTTGACGAATCTGATAATTTGTTACTACCAATCAACTTTCAGGACGAAATAGATTTCGATCTAATTAATGTATTTTATGGTAATGATTTACAACAAATTATCAGCTTTCCGAATAATTATTACAAGTGGTTAGATCTTGCATTCACGAATGCATATGATAAAGTGGTGGTAAAGCTCGCTGATGATTCAGAAAACCTTTTTACAAACACTCCGCATCATAACGCAATCATCTTCGAATTTTCCACTGCTATACCTCTTTTTACCAAATCTTACAATAATACTTTTGTATATGACTTTCTTAATGCTGATTATCAAAGCATTAATAATGCTTTATCAGTCATCAGTTGGGACGACCTGTTAATCGAACAGGATATTGATTTGATTATCTCTCAATTCTATGCAAAGTTATTTGAGATAATTAACTCCTTTGTTCCTAAAATTCTCAAAAAGGACAAGACAACCGAACCTTGGCTGAACAGTGAACTTAGGACATTGCGTAACCAACGCAATAAACTATACAAAATAATTAAAAATTCAAAAGAACCTAATAATGACTTATTAAACAAGTACAAGGATCTTGCTTTTGAATTTAAACAAAAATCTAATTTGGCTTATGATAGATATCTCACTAACGTAGGCGACAAATTAATTACAGATCCTAAAAAGTTTTTTGACTTCGTTAACACAAAACGTAAAACTTATGGTTATCCAAGCGTAATGTCAAAAGACAATACGTTTTCTAATTGTCCTAAAACGATCTGCAATTTCTTTGCTAAGTCTTTTAAAAAAGTTTATCGTCCACACGAGTCTCCAATTAATTTCGATTTCTCTAACTTAATTAATAATTCAAATCCTATTATTACGGACTTATATCTTACCGAAATTGAAATATTTGAAGCAATAACTAAACTTGATACTAAAAAAGGTATAGGACCTGACCTAATCCCACCGACTTTTTTATACAACTGTGTTAGTTATCTAACTTATCCACTTCATTATATTTTTAATAAATCTCTTTCTTCAGGTATTTTCCCTCTTGTTTGGAAATCTTCTTATCTTACCCCTATTCATAAAAAGGGAGATAAATCATTCGTCGAAAATTACCGTGGCATTGCTATTTTATCAACTATTCCAAAGTTGTTCGAAAAAATGGTTGTTAACAAAATTACGCCCATCATTAATGCAAAACTAAACGAACAACAACATGGATTCAGAAAAGGTCGTTCCACAACAACAAACCTTTTGGTTTATACTTCTGAAATCCTTAATGAAATGGAAAATGGGCACCAAGTTGATGCTATTTACACGGACTTTAGCAAAGCATTCGATCGTGTTGATCACAAAATTCTACTAAACAAACTTGCAACTTTAGGTATTTCGGGCTCTTTTCTTTACTAGATATTCTCCTATATTTCAAATAGATCGCAAAATATCAAATTTCAAGGATTTTTGTCGGACCCAATTAATGTGACATCAGGAGTACCACAAGGTAGCCACTTAGGACCACTCTTGTTTAATATATTCATTTCCGATCTTTCTAGTAAACTTTTCGGTGTGTCACATGTTGCATTTGCTGACGATCTCAAGATTTATCATGTAATTAAAAATAGCTCTGATGTTGCATTACTTCAGACAAATCTTAATTCTCTACAAGAATGGTGCTTCTCTAATAAACTAGAACTAAACATTGAAAAATGCAAGGTTATAAGTTTTACACGTAAGAGATCTACCATTTCATTCGGTTTTAATATAAATAATGTAACCCTTGAAAGGGTTAAAAGCATTACCGATTTAGGGATTCTGTTGGATGATAAACTGAACTTCCATCTCCATTATGAGTATATGATTTCCAGAGCAAACAAAATGCTCGGCTTTATAAAAAGAAGAGCTAAAGAATTTAGCAGCATTGCTGTAACTAAAGCTCTTTATTGTTCTTTAGTACGTTCTATTCTTGAATATGGTAATATTGTGTGGGATCCTTCATTTCAAATATATTCTGATAGAATAGAATCCGTACAAAAGCAATTTCTTCTTTTCGCTTTAAGAAATCAATATAATCAATAAGATTATTCAATTCTGCCTAGCTATCTCATAAGACTTAATTCATTGAATATGTTAACGTTATCCTCACGCAGGCAAATTCTTTCTTCCTGCTTTACTTTTGACGTCTTAAGAAAAAACATTGGCGTTCGGTTTTTATTGGATAACTTTAAAATAAACAATGGTGCGAGAAATACGAGAAGCACTAAATACTTAGTTGAAAATACTCATCGAACTGAATATGGAAAAAATGAACCAATAAATAGATGTTGCATTACATTCAATAAACACAGTCATCTTTATTCTACACAAATTTCTCGATACACTTTTAAACATAAATTAAACTTAAAATTCATTCATGACCTAAGACAATAATTTTAACCTTCATTATATCATATTACACTTCAAGTTCATATTATTTTTTTTTAATTTAGTTATTTTATACAGTTAGTTAATACAGTTAGTATTCATAAATTTAATTTCAACTGTGTTTTTGCTTTGTATGCATTTTCTACAAATAAACAAATAATTATACTTTTGATTCTTAATGTATTTAAAATTTTTTTGGCTATGTAATCAAATTTCATGTTAATTATAAGTTTTAGTTTTAAGAATTTTTTTGTAAAAACCTTGTTTTGGTTCAAATAAATAAATAAATAAATAAATAAATAAAATAACAAAGTCTAGGTTTAGTAATGGATTTTTCATTTTAGTTTTTGATTTAACTCCAGATACATCAGGAAATAAAGTGTGTCAAGGTTTATTAAATCAGAGTACAGTTAGAATTGAGGCAAGGTTATCAAAACCATTTCAATCTACACTAACCGCTATTGTTTATGGGAAATTTAATACAACCTTACAAACTGATAAAAACCAAAATATATTTACAAATCATAAAAATGAATTTAAATAATTGACAAAATGTCGCTGTCTTGTGCACTACTGGATGTAACGTTTTGTTGCGATAATAATAGTACCTTATTTCTAACAGATAGTTGGTATCAAAGAACCTTGTAAACAGTTTGTGAAAGAATTCAAGTAAAATTTTCCAACTAGAGAATTTATAAGTGATAATTTCGAAAATTATTCTTTTGGAACTGTGTATAACGACAAAATAAGTAAAGAGCTCTGCCAAATATCACAAAAATATGATGTTATTATAGCAAATAAAAAAACAAGTTATGAAAAAAAACCAAGGGTTACTTATACTTATACTGCTAACATTACATTTTTTATTTTAAAGTTCTAATAGCCCTTCAATGGGGAAGGTTGCCAAATTTCTCTAGGCTCTAACTTCATCCAACTTCATCTAGGAATTAAATTGTTTGGGATTGGGAAATTTACTTAGAATTATATTGTCTAAGCAAAAAGAATAGTCAGTCGGTGCAACTGACTTAGGATAACCCTACACCTTTTTGGTTCAAATTAAATGGGAAGTCCCTAAGTCATTTTAAAACCATAAAAGCTGTTATTACTTTGATCGTAAAACGTAGCTAAACAAATTAACTTTATAATAAGTACTAAAAATATTTTCTAATTACTTTTCTAATTTATTTACAAATTCGTACTTATTTATCTGTTTAAAAATATTAAAAAACAAAAAAAATTGAAATAAATTAAAATATATTGATTTAAATTCAATTACTAAAGTGAAAAAATTTGAATTATTAAATTTTGTGATAAAAAGCTAATCCAAGTATAATATATTTAATAATTAAAATTTTTCAAAATTGCAATGCAGCAAGTACCTTTGAATATAGCTTAAGTATTGTACACGATGTCTTAATTATATATCACCTTTATAAAATAATTTAATTTATAAAATATTATACTAAATATGTTTTATGGTAAAATTCTTAGCCTTTTAAAAATATGAAAGTGTTAAATAAAAACGGAAATAGAAAAGAACCCTCGTGTATCAAATTTAAGGTTTCTATCTTCATGAATTTCGAAAATAAGCTTTTTAATTTTGGGATTTCTTAGGAGACACCTGAAACACGACTACAACTAAGTCTAAATTTCGGGGACACATAGGAAATATGTCAGATCGATCAAAAGCTTCTAGAATCCAAACTCATTGTCCGAACTCGACCAGAACCAATTCCCATGGTACTATCATTACTAGTAACCTAGAGTTTAAATTTCATCAAAATAGCGACATTATTTTTTGAGTTATGCTGTGTTTAAGATATATGTTCTTTAGCCCTCGAACTTTTCAAAGGTTCCAGAACCCGAAACCATGGTACGATTTTGCCCATATGCAGTCCCCGTCATACTTTCAATACTAGTTAACTTTTATACACAATTGGAACGTTCTATCTTAATTTTAAGTTACTATTTTCATTAATTTCGATTATTATCTTTTAAACCTTGGGGGGTCTAAGAGGGGTACTGAACCACCACTCTGATTGATCCAAAATTGCAGGAAACGTACGGGAAATAGTAAAGAGCACCCTTGTACCAAATTTGAAACTTCTAAATTTGTTTGAAGTTAATATCTTTATTAATTTTGAAAATATGCTATAAGGTCTTTGGAACTGTGTGGCTGGTCCTCAAACCATTACTCCAATAGGTCCCAAATTTCAAGGACACTTAGGAAATAGAAAGAGACACCCTGATACCAAATTTGGAGGTTCTATCTTCATTGGTATTGGAATTATGCTTGTTTGGCCTAAATTCGATCAAATAGTTCTAAGTTTCGAACCAATTGTCCATTCCCCTCCGTATGAAATCACCGCCTTAGTTTCATCACCAATAACCTACAACACAAATTTTATAAAGATAGCGTCATTAGTTCTTGAGTTATCATGATTTTTTATATATGTTCGTTAACCCTTGGACCGATTAAAAGGTCCAGAATCCGAACCCATGGGCCGATTTCATCCATATCCAGTCCTCGCCGTACTTTCAGTCCTAGTAACCTACAGTTAAAATTTCATCAATATAGCTCCATTATTTTTTGAGTTATCGTGCCTACGGGCGGACGGACGGACGGACATGGCTATATCGACTTAGGAGGTCACGCTGATCACAAAAATATATACTTTTCAATATCTAGCGCGTTCCTTTAGGTGGTTACAAACACCATACCAAAGTTAATATACCCCTTTACCTATTCTATCGGTGTAGGGTATAATAAAGAAAGACTTTTTATCGAACTACATAAAAGAAGCAACCAAGGTATATGACTTGAGGCAATTTCATTAATGAACACCCAGGAAATAAATAAAGTGTTGAGATGTAATAAGCGAATGAGTAAAATTTTTAGAGGAGTTTTTGGTTTAGATCAACTCCCCAAAACAATTAAAATACAAACTTTTTTAACTGTAAACACATGTAAAGCAGGAACACATTGGTTGGTTATTAATATTCCAAAACATGGTTGCATCGAATATTTTGATTTTTTTGGCAGACTACTTGATAAAAGAGAAATTTTAAATTACTTAAAAAATCAATGTGTAGTTTTTAATGAAAAACAATTACAAAGCAACTATTCAGATGTTTGTGAACAGTATTGTTGTGTTTATTCATGGTATAGATGTTGCTGTTTATATTTTTAAAAGTTATTCATTCCATAAACTTTTAAAAATATTTAATATGTTAAATCATGTAGAAAACGACAAATTGATTATAAATACCTTTCAAAAGCTTGTTGGAAAATACAACTCGTTTCAATCTTGTGTTTCTAAAATGTATAAGTATTAAAACACTGTAAATAAATGTTAGTAAAATTAAAGAAATGGATTCATTAGTGACAATGGAGGAATTAGTTCAGAGTTATAATTAATTGCTAAGCTACACATATTTCCTCAATAAAAGTCACACATTAAAAATTTCTGTTGGATTTGACTGTAAGACGTTTGAAGCTTCATGCATATTTCATCATATTAGTAAGAGGGAGATATCCTTAAAATATCATGAATGAAAAAATTTTATTATCAATTTAACGCAAAATTCTATATGCAGATGATAAAAGACATAAAAGAGAGCTTACATCATGGGTAAGTATCTGTGAATGAACAAAGCATAAGTATTAACATTGAAGAAGCAGAATTGTTTTACAATTTAAACGATTTTATGTAAACAGTAATGACATTTGCTGAGTTAAATGTAAAAGAATATGTTGCAGAATATCTGAAAATATGTGATGAACAAAAGGTATTAAGGTTACAGAAAGTCAATGCCAATTTTTATACTAATGCATTTATATACATGCAGCGTTTTTGAAATCCCGGTAATGTTAAAAGAAAACAAATTGGAACAATCTCCATAAAAAAAATAAAAAAAATCACAAGAATAATATAACTAATTTTTATTTTTATTTATGTAGTTATTTAAAAAACAGACTAAAATTATTTCTAAAACTATCTTCAAAGTAGTGAGCGTCTCCCTGATGATTATTTATACCCCAAATTTCATTAAATGGAACTCGTTCCTCATCTTCAGCAATTTCTTCTTCCACTTCTTCTTCATCTTCCGATTCAACTATCTGAAAAGGAGTAATAAATTCCTCCGTTTCTGTTAAATCTTCGTCGTCCATGGTGGACGTAATTTAATTTTCCTGTATCTGGTATTGTGTATTTACAAAGTAAATTTCATGAAACGGATATGTTTTAGAATCAGGCTGCATTTTATTGAGTTGCTACTAACAGTCAAAATGAAAATGAAAAAATAGTGAAAATAAAATTCTATTATACACTCATGTAGAAAAGTATAAAAGCAAATTAAACTCAATCAGTTGTATGATAACTGGCAGATTGATCAACCTATTAAAATTTATTTATTTATTATGCAAATTGTTAAAAAACAAGCTTCGGCCAATTTTTCGAAGTACTGCTTTGGTTAAAAAGAAAGCCTAAAACAAATATTTGTGGAGTTCCGTTAACCCATTGCGGCCCAACAGCTTTTTATAGGTTTTTCGTTACTTTGCTATAAATTTGAAATGGTTTAACAGATTGACTTCAAATTTTTTGTATGTGTTCCTCTTTGAGAATAGAGTTCACTCTATTAACAGACTTGGAATTTGTTAGCCGTTGCCGCCCGACAATTGTCGAAAAAAAAGTTTTAGAAGGATATTACGTCCAATTTTGCGAAATATTGCTTGGTCAAAGTTTCAAAAACAGGTTTGTTGATTTCCGTTAACCCAGTTACTTTTCTCTTATGTAGAAACGGTTTGACCAATTCGGCTGTCCCAAGCAAAAATTGATTCAAGTATACTTTCGAGAAATTAAGCAAAACACTAAATTTTGAAGCCTCACAACATCTTTTAAAAATTTGTGGTCTATGTAATTTTTTCTTATAAATTGAATGAGTATGCTTCTTTTTAATACCATTTCGATTCGATTACTCTTAATTTTGGGTAATTCCGAAAAGCTTTTTGTTTTAAATGGGTATTATTGAAAATTTAAGCGAAGGAAACCAGGTAAAAACACAGTATTTGAATTTACTGTGTTTTTAAAGTAAAGCAAGTATTAATTTAATAATTAAATCTCAAAACAAAAACACAGTAGGTATTGCCTTTTACACTAAACAAAAAAATTTCATTTGAAAATACAAATTAAAACTAGACAAAAATAATTCATCTGAAAATAAAAACTTAACAAAAATAATTCAGTCTTATCTACTAAGAAATTATAAAAAAAAATTAATTATAAAAAATGTAATTTAGATTAATTTGTACAAAATATTATGTAATTTGTTATTCTTCCACGTTATTGGTGTCAAAAGTAACTAAGTCTTTTGATGTTTCAGACTCATTTAGATTATTCCAAAATGAGCGCCTATTAACTGGAATTCTATTATTAATTGAACAAGTTCTTTGATTATTGTTTCCTTTTTGTTTCTGCACACCACGGTGTTCGATTAAGCATGGAACGTTGTTTATATTTTCTTTTTTCTTTAGAAAGTCCAGTAACTTGAAATTTTCATCGAAATCGTTTTTATATTCAATTGTTCGGCATCCTTTTGTAAATTTTACTTCCACCAAATTGCACAATTTAAAATTTGTCATGGAATCTTCAATATTTTTCTTTTTCATTACAGACCGTTTACCTGACTTCCATTGATGAAACTGTTCAAATTTTAACATTCGTAAATTTTTACGTGAACTTTCTATTACCTCGCATAGCTCTTGGAAATCATAAATATTTCGCTTCCTGCCTATTTTTTTTTTCAATGTTCCCATGTACTCCATCAGCACTCATATGGGTTTGACCTTTAGTAAGGAATTTAAATCGAACTTTATCTGGACCGTTTGGTTGGTTTACAATATTAACCAGCGCAGAGAAAATCACCCAGTTTTTGTTTTGCGCTGTACAATTTATTACATTAAAAATAGAGTAGAAAAAATAGAGTACAAAAAACAAGTAAACATTGAAAAAAGAGAATTAAAAAAAAACAATTTAATTTTGTTAGTTACTGTGTTTTTGCTTGGGACAGTCGCTTTGTGATTACACAAAACCGAACTATTTTTCACTTTTAAAACACAGTAAGTACAAACACCAAATTAGAACACAGTAACTCATTGCAATTACTGTGTTTTAATTTGGGATTTGTTTGTTACTGTAAAAAAAAAAACAAATTAATTCAGCTAACATTATTCGCCGGAAACGCACCTTTTCTCTTTTGAACTAGGAATCGTGATGTAAACAATGCACTTACTGTGTTTTGGAAGCATCATTTTTACTCACTGAGGGTTCAGATCGTAAAAGTGACAATGTACAATGTTAGGAAACAACATAGTAAGTCCATTTTTGCTCTTAACTCGAATTTGATCATGTTGTTAGTTACTGTGTTTTTGCTTGGTACAGCCGAATTGACTTTAAATTTTGTATGCGTACATGTTTATATTTATCATTCCTACGATTACTCAAGAAAAAAAAATTTTGTAAGTAAATTACGTTCAATGTTTGAAAGTAGGTAAAAACTTCTTTAATTAGGGAAATGTTTTGTCGAGTTCTTATAATAAATAATTTTATTTCTAATTTTTCTATACGTGGTGCTACTTGTCAATTTGGTGCTCCTTGACGAGAGAGTTGAGGATGGTACGTTTCCGGCGAATAATGTTAGCTGAATTAATTTGTTTTTTTTTTTTATTATTATTTAATAATTATTAGAAGTTGCAAGTGAAATTTGATAAATTTGTTGAAACATTGCTAGAATAATCATAAAAAAAATCGTTTTAAAAAAATTGCTTTATTACATTTTAAAATTATATAATAGGTTAAAAGGGTATACTAAATTTGCCATTATGTTATTATGCCATATCAATAAGAGTTTCCTTGAATAGCCAACGTTTGAATAAAATATAGTGGATGCCTCAAAGTTCTACTACTCTCTTCTTCGTTTTTTTAAGATTTTATGAGAGAAATGTAGGAAAAAATGTTTAAAAATACCATGAATTTAAGCATAACATACAGGGTGTCCGGGACTCAAGTACGCGCACTACACTCAGTGATTGGGGACATTAAAACAAACAAAAAATTGTACTGGAGGGGGGGGTCTATTGTGGACCCTTTTCGAGATATGAGGAATTAAAGATTTAAGAAGATTTTAAAAAAAAAAATCAATAACTTTTGAACAGCTTACTGTAGAGAGATAAAAAAAAATCCATTTTGTAGAGTAAGTTACAATACAAAATGATTTAAAATGAAAAAATTATGTTTCAAACTCTATTTTCTTTTGAAGCACACTGTATTTGGGGTACTTTTTATAGCATATTTCAAGATAGCTTTTCAAGCCCTATAATTATTACTTAATAACTTTTTCTCTATCTCTAACCATTTTTGAAATGAAGAATAGAAAAATGTGTTTTTTTCAATTGGTTCAAACAGAAAAATTATGAAATTTTTTTTTATATATTTATTTTTTCTTTAATATTTTATAAGAAATTTTAAATCATTTTGAACGTTCATATCTTTGTAACTGTTGGGTATATGGGGATTATTAGCAAACAAAAATTAAAGCTGACAACTTACTCTACAAAATGGAATTTTTTTTATCTCTCTACAGTAAGCTGTTCAAAAGTTATTGATTTTTTTTTTTTAAATCTCCTTAAATCTTTTATTCCTCATATCTCGAAAAGGGTCCACAATAGACCCCCCCCCCTCCAGTACAATTTATTGTTTGTTTTAATGCCCCCAATCACTGGGTGAAGTGCGCGTACTTGAGTTCCGGACACCCTGTATACGATATTGAATTTTTTTATTTTTAAATTTTATTAGAAAAAAAAACTGCAATTTTTAACTGAAATCTACTTTTAAAGAACAACAACTGCAAAGTAGATAAAAAATAAAGACTTACGAAAAATGTTATGTTATTTAAATTTACGGATATTATATTCGGACTCTTTATTATATTTATTTTATAATTATAAATATTATCTCATTTAGCTTTTGCACCATTTGAGGAGAGCAAAAAAATTAATCTTATTAATTAAGTGAGCTTTTGGAAGAGTGGTTAATTTGCGTTAATACTAGAAATTTTAAATTTCATTGAATCTTTGTGAAAAACCCGTAAACAGGTCAAAACCAAATTCATTTATTAAACAAATAAAATTTATAGAAAACTTCATGGCGTCGACGTGCAAAATGGGTTAATTCATTCCAACCAAATTTATAAAACTAATTGCGGTTGCAAAGAAGATCATTTGTGCAAAATTTCAAGTGAATCGGTCAAACCGTTTTGACTCGATATCAAAAAAACGAAAAAGCTTAAAACCGCTCTGGAGTCGCAACCTGTTGACTTATTAAAATGTTGCATAGCCTATTTTTCAAACGAATTTTACTTCTTTATATATTAGATTATTATAACGAAAAAATATACTTAGGAAAAAAACATATACCTAAAATTATCCAGAAAAATAAATATAAGGTTGGGAATTTTTTAATGATTAGTAAATATAAATGACATTTCGAAAAAGGTTATCAAACAAATTGGTCATCTGAAATATTCAAAATTGAAAAGTTCAATAATAACTTATATTGATACTTATCAATTATCAGACTATACTGACACATCAATTTCTTGGGGCTTTTATCAAAATCAACTTACACCTGTAAAATTGCCAAATACTTACCTTGTTGAGAAGATTATTAAAAAACAAGGAAATAAAGTATACGTAAAATGGCTTGGATTTGATAACAATCTAAATACATAGATAAATGAAAAAGATATTGTTTTACTATTGAATATTTAATTTTTTTTGTTTTAAATAAATATATATAGGTAAAAACAAAAACAATCTCATATTTTATTGTCTTTTTTATCTCTTATACCCATATAATGCAGAACATAAGAATATATGATCTTCTAATATACGGCGCTTTTCTGATCTTGGTTGATATCGCTTAGTTTCAGTTGTTGTAAACACCTCATAATTTTTGGTTTTTCTAATATTATGATGGATAACATGGCGCAATATTTGAAAGAGGTTGTGGTGAAAATTCATGATACTCAAAACTTCATAAACATGCAAATGTACGATATAATTAAACACACACAAGAAGAAAACATAAAAGTGAAAAAAAAAAATAGAAACTGTTGAAATAAAAACTACAAATCTTGAAAAAAAAGTAAATCATCTGAAATCTCTTTTGGATAGTGAATATCAAAAATAACTAAGAAACAATATCGTTATAACGGGTTTACCACAAAATATACAAGATAAAAAGAAAGTTATATTAACTATAGCATCAAAAATAAACGCAAATATCAATTCTGAGGATATTTTAGATATTACACTATTAAAAAGCCGAAACGAAAATGACAGGAAAAATCCACTGTGGTCTGTAAAACTTAATTCGGAGTGTGCAGAAAATGAAATGATGGCAAAAAAGCAGTTATATAAACAACTATTTACTGCCGATTTAAACGAACACCTGACACCAAATTGAAATCATGAAATTTTTTTTCGTCATCATCTGTCGCAATTACAAGCAAAATTATATTACGAGGCAAAAACAATCAAAGCAAATCAAAACATGGAGTTTCTCTGGATTAAAAATGGCAATATCTTTTTACGTAAAAGTCAAAATACTAAAATTTTTTCTATTAGTAACCTTAATGATATATATTTTATTTAAAACACTTTTAGTACAGGTGATTCACAAAATAAATAAAAATTTGTTTTTTTTTCCTTCATTAATACTTTTTCTAATAATATTATTATAAATACTAACATTTTTAAATTAAAATTTAATGTTCTAGAACAAACTATGTCAATATTAAAAAACAAAAAACATTATATTTTTAAAATTTTTTATATACATTTATATTTTATAATAATTAATTTTACAATTTTTACAAATTTAATTTATATATATAGTACTAATATTAAAACTTTTATAATTTACACAATATTGATTTTAAAACTTAAATACTATAATTACAACTTTAAATTAGAACTTAAATATTTTAATATCGACCGAACGCGTGCTTCTTTAAAACTAATTATTTTAAATAAGTATATTAAATATTACTGTACAATAATTATTCTTCCAAAACAAGTAATTTTTATTCGCTTACTTCGCAATGAGCGAATACATTTATATTTTATAATAATTAATTTTACAATTTTTACAAATTTAATTTATACAAATAGTACTAATATTAAAACTTTTATAATTTACACAATATTGATTTTAAAACTTAAATATTATAAGTACAACTTTACATTAGAACTTAAATATTTTAATATATACCGAACGCGTGCTTCTTTAAGACTAATTATTTTAAATAAGTATATTGAATATTACTGTACAATAATTATTCTTCCAAAACAAGTAATTTTTATTCGCTTACGTCACAATGAGTGCATATGATAATGATAATGAAATAAGAGTAATTAATGCAGGTACAGGGTCGGTTGAAAATGTAGTGAAGTTTTATAAAGAAAATATTAACATAATATAACTTAACATACAAAGTTTAAGGAATAAACTATATGATATAGAATCGTTGATAAATTCATATAACTACGATATTCATGTAATTGTGCTTGCTGAAATTTGGTTAACAGAGCGAGAGAATCAATTTTTTAATCTTCCTAGGTACACTGCATACTTCTCTAATAGGCAAACAGGTTATGGGGGTGTTGCTATATTTGTGGCGGATTGCATAAGCAGCAAAAGTATATATGAGGAAGAGTTTCAGTTATAAAATTTCTTAGTTGTTAAATTAATAAAACATGATATTAATATATTTGCTTGTTATAGATCGCATTACACTAATGAAGAAGATTTTATTAGTAAAATTGATGGTCAAACATTTACTTATAAAAGATCGCTAATAATTGGGAATATTAATATCAATTTATTAGACCAAAACAATAGAATGATCTGATAATATTGTGATACTTTATTAAATAACGGTTTTATTATTTGTAATGAAAAACCTGAACAATTTGCTACAAGGGTAGGCATGGTTAAAACTGTAATAGACCATTTTATTACGAATTTAACAAAATTTAAATATTATTTTCATATAATGGATACGTCTTTATCTGACCACAAAATTTTTTTATTAGTGTCGTTCAAAAGCCAAAAAAAGAGTATGTCTCTAAAATTAAAACTGTTCTAAATTACGATAATGAAAGCAATGATTATATTTGGCAAAACTTAAATGAGTGCGAAAGATTTAGTGCGTGAGATTGCTCATAATTTAGGTCAGTTAGTTATTAGGCACACTAGGACCTTTCGTGAAAAAAAAACTTTAAGAGAAAACATGAATGAATGACGGACGAAATATTTCGAAATATGATGATCAGTGATTCTTTTTATAAATACTTAAAAAACGAGGAAGAGTGTAGTAGAGTAGACTTTGTCAACTCTGGGATACCCGCATGACCGTAACATATACATTATATCATCCGGTTATTTACTTTTCGCAAAATTTCAAGCTCAAATTTCAAGAACATTCAGCTTTATTATGTGTAGAGTAATGCTCATATAAAAGAAGGAGTTGTATGGCAGCTACTCGAACGCTTTGCAGTAGGCCAACCAAATTTTGCAGTAACTTTGGCCATTACACTAAACTATTTTTGGCAAAATTTCAGACACCCACCTTCATTTGGTGTAGTGTAATCCTCATATAAAAGAAGGAGTTGTATGGCAGCTACTCGAACCCTCTGCAGTAGACCAACCAAATTTTGCAGTAACTTTGGCCATTACACTAAACTAGTTTTGGCAAAATTTCAGACATGCAGCTTCAATAGGTATAGATTAATGCTCATATAAAATTAGAAGTTGTATGGCAGGTACTCGAACCCGTGGATCAAAATGGCTGGATTTAAATAGCGATTCCGGTTTTTGCATAAAAACGAATTTGTGAAAATTTCATAATCCTAGCTTCTTTATTTTTTGAATTATCGTGATGACGGACGGACGGACATACATAGCTAAATCGATTTATTTTTCGATTCTGATCCGATCCATACATTTGAATCTATATCTACCCCCTCCTTCTCTGCGTCACAAACGTAATGGCAAATTTATTATACCCTTTGACTATATAGTCATACGGGTATAAAAAGTACCCAAATAATGATCATGTTAAAAACTTATATAATCTATATAAAAACAAAGTAAGAAATTTGATCTCAACTGCTAAAGCTAATTATTATTCTCAACAAATTTTGAAAGACTCTGCCAACCCCAAAATTTTGTGGATTGTGTATAAGTCTATTATGCTAAATAAAACACCTAATATTGTGAAAGCAAACTAAAAGTTATTAATTACAATAATGAGATTTTATCTAATCCTTATGATATAAGTAATATAATGAACAAATTCTTTACTACGATAACAGATACGTTAGATATATCAGATATATCAGTTAGATATATATGATTATCTTAATCTTAAAAACTTCTCCCGAAATGTATATAATAACTTTAGTTTAGACTTAGTGAACCAAGAGGAAGTAAATTCTCCGATTAATTCTTTAAAACTGTCTGCTGCAACAGGTTTCGATGGGATTTCCGCCAAATTTATAAAAAAATATTCAGATAGGTTAGCACCCATTTTGGTAAAATTCATTAACAACTCTTTTGTAACGCACCTTTCCTGATTGTCTAAAAAAAGCCGTTGTTACGCCAATTTATAAAAGTGAAAATGCCACAAATCCTTCAAACTATAGGCTAGTATCGGTATTATCGATTTTTTCAAAAGTATTTGAAATTCTAGTAAAAAAGTGACTCGACGCACTTATGCGAAATAATGAAATACTGAGTTCAGAACAATACGGTTTTGAGGAATACTCGAAAACGACCGCTGCTTGCCTGGCCTTAACTGATTTTATTACCATAAATATGGATAATGTGTTTTCGTTGATTTACAGAAAGCATTCGATTGTGTTGATCATAAAATATTGCTCCACAAACTTTCCAGATTAAATTTTTCGAATGATCAAATCGCTTTCTTTAAATAATACTTGTATCGGAGGACACAATGTGTACGAATTGGTGAAATCTTCAGTAATTTGGGTATAATCAAGAAGGGAGTGCCGCAAGGATCAGTTTTAGGTCCAGTTTTTTTTTTAATTTATATTGACGATTTAGCACGGCTTAACCTAAATGAAAAAATACAGCTATTTGCTGACGATGCGGTCAAAAAATATGCAGGCTCAAGCAAAGCAAACCTTAAAACTGGCATATTGCAAGACTTAATACTTATTAGTGAGTGGCTTCAAAAAAATAGGTTGTTAATGAATACAAAAAAAACCAAAATACTACTTTTCGATAATAAAGTTTTTAATGATATAACCTTCATTCATAATGGTACTCAAATAGAAGTTGTAAAAAAATATAATTATTTAGGCTTACTTATACTCTGCAGGCTCAGATGGAATGAATATAATGATCATCTAGTAAGGAAAACTTCTCCGTACCTATTTGTCCTAACAAGATTAAAAAATTTCTTAAGTAGAAATACGTTATATGTTATATATTCATCCTTCATCTTATCAAATGTTGTTTATGTTAATCCAATTTGGAGTAGAGCTCCACAAATTTATCTAAAGAAAATTAATATTTTATTGAAGAAAGCAATAAAAATAATACATATTTATCCCATTCTATATCCAACCTACATGCTTTATACAGAAAAGTACTTTAGTTTTTCAAGGATCAGTAAAAGGGAATTATTTATAATTGCGTTCAAAATAATAAACAATAAACTAAGATACAACATAATTAGCGTATTGTAAGTGTGAAAGTCATAATTCAACAGAATTTTTACTTTCACAGTTACAATACGCGAAACAAATCTAAATTCTACTTATCTCTCTTTAAAACAGATAAGCAAAAAAATAATTGCTTATACAATTGCTTGAAAGTATACAACGATTTACCGGAAGAATTTAAATCGATAGAAAATCTATCCACTTTTAAAAAAAAATCACAGAAAGAATTCTTGCTGAGTTCAATTAAAAATGCAATCTAATTGTACATGATATATTATATTTTATTATAATATTATATATTGTTAGTCTTATTTTAGTCGTCACACAATTTTAGCACACTCTTGGTAACATAATTTTGATTTATTTTTAACACATTTTTATTGTCTTCTTCCAAAATAAATACTAACATTCGATGGTTTAGAACGTAAAAATGCTAAGTAATTATCGGAATATCCTTTTTCAGTGTATAAAGTCTCTATAAAGGTGAGCTAATTATTTTCTGAGATCCGTGTGCTACAAAAAGCTTAAGTACAAGGACGAAGAATACAAAAATGCCAAGTATTAAATGCAAAAATGCTAAGTATTGCACTTATACCTTTACGGAACTTAAAACAACCACAAAATTTATAAACTAATCAAATACAAAAATGCTAAGTGCTTACCAAGAATTTGTGTACTACTTTGTATATGTATACTTATTAAACACAAAAATGATAAGTGCACAAAATATGCAGACCTTCCTGTAAACAACTCAGATTTTATTAAAAAATTTGTTTTTAAAGTTAAAAGCGAATATAAGTAGTTTTTAAAGAAAAACCTAAAAATCAAAATATTTAACGCAATCTTCTAACTTGCACGGATCATTTTCTGCGAGTTGTCAAATTTTCAAAACGCTCCAGTGTAAAATTATAAATTTTTTACTTAGCATTTTTGCGTGCTTAACCATCATGTATGTAAAAAAATGTATAAGCATCTTGTTTAGCACATAATTAATTAATATAATATCAAACGTTTACTTTCGACATAATGTATAACCAGAATAATTTAAGACCGGGTAACCTCGGTTAAAGTCGTGATTTAAATTTGTATTTTATAGAATTACATAATACATAAAATAACAAAACAGGTACATATATAATTATTATTTATAAAACTCAAAAAAAAAAAAAAAACAAGTAAAGCAACAGTCAGTCGGTGCAACCGACTTAGAAATACCCTACACCTATTTGGTTAAAATTTAAGGACATATCCATAAGTCATTTTAACGCCATAAAAGCTGTTATTAATTTGATCGTAAGACATAGCTAACCAAATTAACTTTATAATACTAAAAACATTTTCTAATTACACTATCTATTAAAAAATACTACAAATTCTTACTAATTTATCTATTTAAAAATATTAAAAAACAAACGAACTTCAAATAAATGAAAATATATTTATTCCAATTCTATTACAAAATTAAAAATTCTAATTATTAAATTTTGTGATAAAAAGATAATCAAAGCATAATATATTCAATAATCCAAATTTTTAAAAATTGCAATTATTTTAAATGGTTAGTTTATATACCTAATAGAAAAGCTTATAATCGCAAAATATGCAATAAATGTATTTCTAAAATACAATTACAAATTTACACCTTTTCATATAATTCATTTAAATATAAAAATAAATTTTACATAAATGCAGCAAGTACCTTTGAACATAGCTGAACCACTACAATTAAGTCTAGATTTCGGAGACACATAGGACATAGGAAATATATTCTTTGGCTTCGAAATTAAACTCGATCACAACCAATTCCCATGGTACTTTCATTACTAGTAACCTAGTGTTAAATTTCATCAAATTACCGGAATTATTTTTTGAGTTATGGTGTTTTTAAGATATATGTTTGTTAGTCCTTGAACTTTTCAAGGGTCCCAGAACCCGAAACCATGATACAATTTCGCCCAAATGCAGTCCCGTTATACTTTCAATACTAGTTAACCCTTGTACACAATTGGAACGTTCTATCTTAATTTTAAGTTACTAGTTTTATTAATTTCGATGATAAGCTTTTACACATTGGGGCGTCTAAGAGAGTTTCTGAACCACCACTCCAGTTGATGCCAAATTAGGGGGGCACGCAAGAAATAGTAAAGAAGACCCTGGGCCAAATTTTAAGCTTCTACATTTGTTTCAAGTTACTATCTTTATTAATTTCGAAAATATGCTTTAAGGTCTTCGGAAATGAATTCGATCAAAAAGTTCTAGGTTCCGAACCCATGGTCCAATCCCGACCTTACGCAATTCCCGAAGTAGTTTCATTACTAGTAACCTACAGCACAAATTTGATGAAGATAGCGTCATTAGTTGTTGAGTTATCGTGATTTTTTATATTTGTTCGTTAGCCCTGAAACCGATTAAAAGGTCCAGAATCCGAACCCATGGGCCGATTTCGCCCATATGCAATCCCCGTCGTACTTTCACTCCTAGTAACCTACAGTTAAAATTTCATCAAGATAGCTCCATTATTTTTTGAGTTATCGTGCCTACGGACGGACGGACGGACATGGCTATATCGACTCAGGCGGCCACGCTGATCACAAATATATATACTTTTCCATATCTAGCTCGCTTCCTTTAGGTGGTTACAAACACCATACCAAAGTTAATATACCCCTTTACCTATTCTATAGGTGTAGGGTATAATAATGTGGGATAATATAATGTATGTATATCAATAAAATTTTATATTTTATAATCTTTTTAAAATTTCTTTAAAAATAATCTATAAATAATTCTATAATTATAATCTTATATTAATTTAAGTTAACAAAAGATTGGATGTAACAAATTGGAATTGTATAAAATATAAGTTATTTAATAAAGAAAAAAAAATTATTTCATGTTTATGTTTTTGTTTAGTTTCTCGCGGAATTCAAATTCCCAAATTTCAACAACATTGTATCCAAGAAATTTTAAGTGTTCAGATTTTGATATTGTTTTTTATACCTCTGATTTAATGTGTCAGCTTAATCTTAATGCAATTATTTTTTTTCTGCCGTTGATTCCACATTGTATTTTAATTTTACAAGAATCTTCTTCCCAAATAAACCATTTCATAGCTATTTTTGATTGATTATCAACTAATCTATAACTTTTTTTCTGAAGCTATTGTTGTAGCTTCTAAAAATGGCTCAACATTGCACTCTTGTAAAAACATTTTGCTAAAAGTCAGACAGGCTTCTGTCAAAATTTTTGCAACGTTAATGCAATATTCTATCAATTTTTTCTGCATGTTGAAATTGCATGTTTTGTTTTGTTCATATCACTGTAAAAATTCCCTCTTTTTATCTTTCTTTTTTTGTGTCAGGTGCATAATATTTCATTGAAGGTAAAATTTCAATATAGGTTTGATTTTCCAGTTTGTTAAATGGATGAGTAAAGTACCCTTTTTTTAATTTGGTGGGTAAATTAAAAGCTTTCGGTAACTTACTAAGTGCCAATGGTAAATAATTAAGTGAATCTATGAATTTTATATTATCCAATAACATCAGAATGATTTTTGTTCCTCTCATAATTAAATTTGGGTTAAGTACAGTTTTAGTAAGATTATAATTTAAAACAAACTAATGATCAAACGGTTGTCCGTTATGAGCTATCACGTTAATCTTTTTATATTGGGTTCTTAATTTTATTATATGATCCATGAATTTTGATATTATATTTTCTTTTTCAAAAATCAAAACATCTTTATCTTAATCCACATTTGCTACAATAATTTAAAGTTACTTATCAATACAATTATCACATCTTTGTTGTAAAATACATAAATTTGGGGTGTGTTGTTTTGTTTTTGACAATGTATTATCTTCTTGTCTAGTTTCTACGTCATAAGAAATATAAATAAAGTTCTTTTTATAATTTTCCGAAAGGTTTTTGACTTTTTATACCCGTATGACTATATAGTCAAAGGGTATAATAAATTTGCCATTACGTTTGTAACGCAGAGAAGGAGGGGGGGCATTACTCTCTACCTAATGAAGCTTGGTGTCTGAATTTTTGCCAAAAATTGTTTAGTGTAATGGCCAAAGTTTCTGCAAAATTTGGTTGGTCTACGACAGAGGGTTCGAGTAGCTGCCATACAACTCTTTATTTTATATGAGTATTCCACTACACCTTAATTAAGCCAAAAGTAATTAACCTGATGATATAATGTATATGTTGCGGTCATACGGGTATTCCAGAGTTGACACAGTCTACTCTACTACACTCTTCCTCGTTTTTAAATATTTTTAGATTTGTACCTTTTAACGTACTATTATTTAAATCATTACAATTATTTATTAATATTGTTTCTTTTATATTTCTTGTTATTAACAATCCATTTTTAATTTCTTCATATTAGGAACAAAAAATTGTTTACGTTACAACTTGTTTCTTTAAATTTAAAAATATTAATTATACAATTATCTTTAATTTTAACTAAATTTTTTACAAGATATTCACTTACATTTCTATAAAAAACATTATTATTTTCATCAATTAAAATTTCATTATTTTTGATATCCAATGTTTATTAAATTTAGTTACTATTGGTTCTATAATTAGTTTGAAAAATATCCCCTACTTAATCTCTCTTTAATGGGATTCCACAGGGCTCTCATCTCTCAGTAACTTTGTTCTTAATAGCTTTCGAGGATATAAACAAAATTATTTTGAACTACAAAAATCTAAACCACTGCATCTACGCAGACGATTTATACATTATTAGTAAAAAACATAACACGAATGAAATTTATTTATTTTTTATTTATTTATTTATTCATTTATTTAGTTTAAAACTAGTTTAACAATTATCACATTTTGTTTTTATAATCTTTTTTAAATATAAGAAATATTTTCTTTAATATACTTAATAATTAATTTTTTATAAACTTCTAATTTTGATTCTATTTTTATTTCATTTGGTAAGGCATTATACATTTTTAATCCATTGTAAAACAATATTTTTTTATTTCTTTCATTTCTTACTACATCTAATCTAAAATCTAATCTATTTCTTAAATAATAATTATGAACTTCATTTACATACAATAATTTTTCTGATAGATAATTAGGTAATAAACCATATTTAATTTTAAATACTTGAATTAAAACATTCATTATTACTTTTTGCCTTACGCTTAACCACTTTAATGTATTTAACATATATAATCTAGCTGTATATCTATTAACTTTTAATATAATCCTCATTGATTTATTTTGCAGTTTTTGTAACCTACTCATCATACTTTGGTTTGACATAAAAATTATTGAAGAGCAATACTCAAAGTGGGGTTTTATAATAACATTATATAAATTAATTGCACAAGCTAATGTGATATTCTTTCTAATTTTTGAAAAAAAGTAAATTTTTTTAGCAATTTTTTTACAAATGTAATCAATATGCGATTTGAAATTTAAATTATTATCAACAATCACCCCTAAATATTTTATTTCATTAACTATTTCTATATTTTCATTATTAAAAACAACAAGGTTATTATTTAATTTACTATTAATTATCAAACATTTAGTTTTATCAATATTTATTTTTAGTTTGTTCATTTGGAACCATTCATTTAAATTTTGTAAATCTAAGTTTATTTTATTAACGCAATCATTTACATTATCACCTATTATATATAAAAGAGCATCATCCGCGAAAAGTGCAATTTCATTAAATTTAATGCATTTCTGAATATCGTTGATGTATATTAAGAACAAAAATACTCCTAGAACTGATCCTTGAGGTACTCCAAGCTTTGTGTCTATTGCTTCTGAAATGCATTCTTTTACTTTTGTACGTTGCTTTCTATTTTGTAAATACGATTCAAACCATTTTATTTCAGTACCAGTAACACCATACCTTTGAAGTTTTTTTAATAAAATTAATCTATCTATTGTTTCAAAGGCTCTGCGTAGGTCGAGAAATACTGCAACAATTGTCCTTTTATCGTCTACTGCATCCTTCCAATTAGTTATAACCAGATTAAGTAGAGATTCACAACTGTGTCCTCTTCTAAAGCCTGATTGCAATTTAGCGATTAAATTATTTTTTTCAAAATAGTTTGTTAATTGTTCAAAAACAATTTTTTCTAATATTTTTGATTCAATGCAGTTCATATTCACAGGACGAAATTCTTTACAATTTTTTGTTCCAGCTACTTTCGGAATGGGAATTACAACAGTTTCTTTCCAAGTATCAGGGAAAGTACCTGATTTCAACGATTCATTAACAATAGTTAAAAAATTCTCTCCAATTAAATCAAAACATTCAATAAAAATATTCTTATTCATCATATTAAGATCTCTTTTGTTATTTAATGATTTTATAACTTTTTTTAACTCTTCAATACTAATTAACTGTAATTTAAATTGATAAGAATAATTGTCAATGATATTACTATATTGCTTAAATGCTATACTACTATTTATTTCACTTATACTATCTACAAAATATTGATTAAATTTTGTAGCAATCTCAGCCTCTTTTGAATATATTTTACTGCCGAAACAAACTTCTTTGATTTCATTCCTTGGTTTTCTTAATATATAACTTTTTATTTTAAGCCACATAGATTTTTGGTCTCTTGCATTTTCAATTTGATTATTAATAAAACTATTTTTTGTTTCAAAAAGTTTGTTGGAATAAATATTTCTAATATGTTTATACCTATGCCACTCATTTATATTATCTATCAAAATTGCTCTCTGGTATTGTTTAACTTTTTCTATATTCATAATTCTTAGTTCTTCTGTGTACCATTGACAACTTTCCCTTATGGTTTGCTTTTTTACAAATTCTTTTAAAATTGTAGTTAGAGATTTACTAAAAATATCAGCTTTCAAATTACAATTTGTATAATATACTGTTAGCAATTCACTTTGGCATACTTTTGCCCTAAATATATTCTTATTGTATTTAAAATATTTAATGTTTTTTTTAACATCCATAGTATTTTCATTTTGTATACTTATTACTATTGTTTCATGATCACTTATTTTTAACTGGTTGTCCACCATTACCTTAACATTATATTTGTCATTTACCATTACCAAGTCAATTAGTGTTTTAGAACGCATGGTGATACGTGTTGGTTGTCTCACTACCTGTTTAAACCCATTATCATGAATTATACCTTCTAAAAAATTTTTTGTATTACTGTTCATTAGCCAATTTATGTTAAAGTCTCCCATAATAATAGTTTTTCCTGTATTTTCTCCAATATCTTCAATCCATTTTGAAAAATTCAGATAAAAATCTGAATTGATATTTATATATTTTGGAGATCTGTATACCACCACTATATTAATATATCGATTTTGTTTATATATTTTTACATTTATCCCCCACCAATTCAATGCTGAGCTAAAGTAGCTTATTATCTCATAATTCCAACATTTTTTTAAATAAATTAGTATACCACCCGTATGTTTTGAAGTTGAATCTACTCTTATAATATTATAATTCTCTATATAAATTAAACTATCATCATCATCCTTCGTTAAATGAGTTTCAGTTAATGAAATAAAATCGTATTTTTTAGGAATAAGTACCGATTCTATTTGTGCAAAATTATTTATCGTACCTTGTATATTAAGACAAACACCTTCAACATTCTTTAATTGTTAATATGCTGTTTTACTTCTTGCAACATTTAATTTTTTTACATAACTAGGGCATGATACACTTCTGGAGTCGTGTTCCACATTCAAGTCTGTAAGACCTAATTTAATCTTAGCTCTTATACAATTTACACATTTTTGAACAGCTTCCTGACATTCATTTGATTTATGAAATTCTAACCGCAATAGATAACTGGTCAAAATTCTCTGGAACAATCATTTCAGCAGAAAAAACTAAACATTTACACGTTTCAACTTAAAAAAAAAAAAACTATTTGTAATGTTAAAGAATTAAAAATTGTAGGCTTATATTTTGATTGTAAACATAGTTCTATTGTAAATACTGTAAACATTTAAAATCCAATTTAGCTGCCAGCTAAACATTATTAAATATCTCGCTTCCTGTAACAGTTTCATGCATACTAACTCCCTCTTAAACATGACTAAACTAACCGTACTTTCAAAAATTTACTATGGCTTACAAATATACGGAAAATGTGATAAAACTCAACTAAATATATTAAAAGACCCATTGCATGCTGCAATCAAATCAGCTTTATCAAATTTATTAGCTGAAGGAGACTTCATTCCAATAGAGGACCGAAAATTATATTTAACATTCTGAATTTATAATTCATTAAGTACAGACGTAGTAATAAAAAAAATATTTAAATATCACATGTAGAAAAAAAAAAAAAAGAAAACAAATTTCTTTTTATATTGAAATTGGATCTTCATTACTAAAATTAATTAAGGAAAAAAAAAAAAATCAAAAATCAGCAATATTAATAGTTGTTCCAACAACTATGGATTGCCATAAATGCACAGTGAAAATTCGAGGAGAAACTGGGGTAAAATTTGGTGGAGTATGTGGTAAAATTTATCACTGTCAACCTAAATGTTCAGGATTGGATCAGTCAACTCTAGGAATTTTAGACGTTAATTCACGTGTAAAATATATATGTGATGAATTTATAATGTATATACATATGTAATTTATATGTATCGTTTGGCGAAATATTAATAAATGCAAGTATCAGCAAAATAACTGTGCGATCCATAAAAAAAGTTGTGCCGTTGATTGTGAAACCTAAGTAAAATCAAAAATATGAACAAACTAAAGTGGATTTAAGTAAAAAAGTCGACCCAAAAAATCTGAAAATCAAAAATGTCGAGAATAGAAAAAATGGTATGGTACTAATTGAAACCGAAACAAAAGAAGAACGTGAAAAAAAAAAAATTGGAGATTAAGAAATAAAAGTGCCAATTGAAACCCAACCAAGAGTGGAAATCATTCATATGGGAGTCAATTATAGTGAAGATAATTTAATAAACAAATTAAAGGCCCAGAATCCTATTTTAGAACATAGTGTGATGATAGTGATAAAAATTTATGAGGCAAGGAAAACAAACCGTACCAGGTATAATGCCATAGTTGAAATAGATAAGGACACTTTCCCAAAGATAATTGGAAATGAAAAGGTCTCAATTGGATGGGAGCGCTGCAAAGTTTTTGACGCTTTACGGGTTCTACTCTGTTCAAATGCAAAGGCTTTAATCATAAATCTGCCGATAGTAAAAATGATGAGATTTGTGTCAAATGTCATCAGAAGCATAAAAGTGCTGAATGTAAAAAGGATGACATCAATAAATGCATAAATTGTTTAAAAGCGAATGAGAGTCTAAAACTAGTTTTAAATGTTGATAAAGGTATTATTAGTGTGATGTGTCAGGTATATCTAAAAAAGCTGAATATTAAAAAACAAAAGATTGGATATTAGCAATTAAAGACTAATTTTACGGGAATCAATAACTTATCTAATCTTGATAATTTTGATATGAAAGAAAATGGGAATAAAACTAATAATAATAATAATAATAATAAAAAAAAATAATAATAATAAAAACATTAATAATCTAATATATAAAGAAGAAAATTTGTTTGTTTGTTTGTTTGTTCAGGATTCACGTGAAAACCAATGGTCCGATTGTCACAAAATTTTAAAGGAATATTTCTGGGAGCCAGGGGGGTGACTTAGGCTATGTCACATTTTGATAAGTCAACAGGTTGCGGCTCCAGAGCCGTTTTAAGCTTTTTAATTTTTTGGATGTCGAGTCAAAACGATTTGACCGATTGACTTGAAATTTTGCACAAGTGTTCCTCTTAGCAACCGGAATTATTTGTAAAAACTTGGTTGGAATAATTTAACTCATTTCGGCTTGGCGGGCTTCCAAAAAATTTTGTGTTTCCGATTTGTGTCCAATTTTACAGGGTGGTTTCGCAGTCGAAAAGAGAGTCTGGCACAAATTTTTGTTGAGCTCGGTTAACCCGTTTGGGCACGAGGGCCCAATGAAACTTTTTCAATGTTTTTGATGTCGAGTCAAAACGGTTTGACCGATTGACTTGAAATTTTTCACAAATGTTCCTCTTAGCAACCGGAATTAGTTGTATAAATTTGGTTGGAATAATTTAACCCATTTCGGCGTGGCGGGCTTCCAAAAAATTTTGTGTTTCCGATTTGTGTCCAATTTTACAAGGTGGTTTCGCAGTCGAAAATAGAGTCTGGCACAAATTTTTGTTGAGTTCGGTTAACCCTTTTGTGCACGAGGGTGCAATGAAGCATTTTCAATGTTTTTGATGTCGAGCCAAAACGGTTTGACCGATTGACTTGAAATTTTTCACAAATGTTCCTCTTAGCAACCGGAATTAGTTGTATAAATTTGGTTGTAAGTATTACTTACTATTACTAAGTATATCTATAAATTTAAATAACGTAACATTTTCTTCCCTACATTTTTTCGTAAGTCTTTGTTTTTTATCTACTTTGCAGTTGTTGTTTTTTAAAAATAGATATCAGTTTAAAATTACAATTTAAATTTTACACTGAAATCATGCTTAAATACATAGTAATTTAAAACAGGTTTTCCAAAAAAGAAGCCTACATTTCTCTCATAAAATCTTAAAAAAACGAGGATGAGCGTAGTAGACCTTTCAGGTAAGTACAAAACCAAATATAAGTTGAAAGCAGATTTTTAAACCTTTTCTAAACTATCGACTATATTTTATTCAAATTTTGGCAATTCAAGTAAACTACTATTGACATAGTGTAATGAAAAATGGCAAATTTAGTATAACCTTTTGCCCTATAGTATTATATGTAAACTAGCTATTACCCATTTTATTAGTAATAAAAAAAAAATTTTAATTCCGTTAGCATTATTCACTGGAATCCCACCATCCTCAATTCTATCGTCAAGGAGCACCAAATTGTCAAAAAGCACCACGTATAGAAAAATTAGAGATAATCGTTAAAACTGTTTTAAAAGTTTTTGTTTCGTTTTTGTTTCGCACTTGGTTGAAAGAACTCGACAAATCATTTTTTTTAACATTCCCCTAATTCAGAGAAGTCTTACCTACTTTCAAAAATTGAACGTAATTTACTTAAAAAAGTCTTTTTTTTGAATAATCTTAGGAATGATAAGTTACATATACGCAAGAAAAATTTACATTCAAGTGGTCAAACCGTTTCTGCTTAAGAGTAAAGTAATGAAAGAATCTGTAAAAAGCTGCTGTGTCGCAATGGGTTAACGGAACTCAACAAACCTGTTTTTCACACTTCGACCAAGCAATATTTCGCAAAATTGGACTTAATATCCTTCCAAAATTTTTTTTTGGAAAATTTTTGGGCAAGCGTTAACAAATTCCAAGTCTGTTGGTACTGATTGACTTGAAATTTTGCACAAATAATCCTCATAGCAACCGCAATTCGTTGTATAAATTTGGTTGGAATGAATTAACCCATTTCGGCCTGGCGGGTTTCCAAACAATTTTGTGTTTCCGATTTGTATCCAATTTCAGAGGTTTATTTTAAAGCCTCTCTTTTAGGCTGCAAAAAGTTTTAGTTAAGTTCGATTAACCCGTTTTCCACGACGACGCCATGAGTTTTTCTAAATTTTTTATTTGCTTTAACGATTAAAAGAATTTTATTGAAAATTTTGTACCAGCATTTTAATTATATAAACCTACAGGGTTAATTTGGTTTTGACCTGTTTACGCGTTTTGCACAAGGATTCAATGAAATTTTCAAATTTTTGTTATTAACGCAAGTTAACCTTTATTCCAAAAGCTTACTTGTTAATAATACTAATATTTTTTCTCTCCTTAAATAGTCTCAAATAGTGCAAAAAGTAAATAAGATAATATTAATATTAATAAAAATAAAGCTTATAAAGAATCCGAATAATAATATGTTTCTTTAAATTTAAATAACGTAACATTTTCCTTTTTACATTTCTTCGTAAGTCTTTGTTTTTTACCTACTTTGCAGTTGTTGTTTTTTGAAAATAGATTTCAGTGTAAAATTGCAGTTTAAATTTTACATCAATTTTTTTCTGTTGCCCCACCTGTTACGGGGCTATAGCCCCCCAAAGTTGGAAAAAGCCCTTTATTTAAATTGTTATAACAAGAGTTCTGCTACATATATTTTCAATCTGAACACGGCAAATGATAGCTGGTTTCATAAACTTTATAAATTTTTAAAAGGCAAATGTTTAGGGTTGCCATGCGGTACTAAAATTTAACATTACGCAAAACTCAATTTTCGCAAAATTTTTGGTCACACATATCTTCTGAACGGTTCAAGCTAGGGTCTTGAAATTTGGGAGGAGTTAGATACTCAGAAATTAGTGGGAGTCGGTTAACAAAATTTTTTTGTCAAGCCTTCTATTTAGGAGCTATAAGGGCTCGAAAATTGAAATTTAGCTATTTTTAAACACCTGTAACTTGAATACCTGTCCAAATTTTTTTTTAGTGATAGACAAAATTCAAAGCTCTATAATTATATTTCAACATGTGTTAAAGGTTTTTCTTAATTTTGAAGGGTGACGAAGCTACAGCCCCTGAAAATTCCAAAAAAGCCCTATATTTAAATTGATATAACAAAAGTTCTGTTAGGTTTATTTTCAATCCAAAAACGGTATTAAAGAGCTGTTTTTATAGGCTTTACAAAAATATGTCGCTTAAATGTATAGGGTTGCCATACGGTACTAAAATTTACCATTATATAATACTCAATTTTTGCAAAATTGAAGTTAGAGACTTGAGAAATTTGACAACCTTTCCCATTGAAGCGCTATAACAACTTTTAAATAAAAAATTTACTGTTAGCAGTAAATTTTATAAGTCAGTAGTAACTATTTCCAAGTAAATATTTCCAAAGTTAAACTCAGTATGTAATACAATATAATTTTGAAAATGTGCTTTTTTAAAAACCCTTGGTTTTTTTTCATCACTTGTTTTTTTGTAAAAAATACATTACATACACTCAAAGTAATTGAAATACCTATAATATGTTTACAGAAACAAAAAAATTACATTTCTTAAGAAAAATGATGTGTTCTTTAGGGATCAACCAGAATAAATGCGTATGGCATGCAGTTTCTGTCAAAAACTTTTGAAATAAGTAGGTATGTTATGTACTGTACTTCGGAATTTAAAATTTTAAAATTTGACAAAGCGTATAAAAATATTGTAATTGTTTTTTCTGATGTTGCTACGATTAAGTTTTTAAAATAAAATATTTTAAAATAATATTTTTTTTTTAAAAAAACATATACTCAAAATAATTGAAAATATCTATAATATGTTCGCAAAAAAAAACTAAAAAATAATCTTCAACTTAAATAAAAGTTGACGTATAATTTCTGTCAAAAAATTTACAAATAAATAAATACATGAATTTACATGAGAGCAACCAAAATACGCGTAACTCGATGTACTGTAATCGGATTTTTAAAATTTACAAACTGACAAATGGTTTTTGGTTTTTCTTATTATATTTCTAAGATTATGTTTTTAAAAATATCTTATATTGAAAAATTCAAAATGTACCTATTATATGAAATTAACCCTTTCAGTGATTTTGTTGCCATATGGCAACAATGTTTTTAAAGTTTTATATTCTTTTATATCAAAATGATATGGATCATGTCTTTGATAAATTATATTCAGCATTAGATTAACTTTACTAAAAATTATTTTGAATTGGTGATATGCCATCTGATAATCCGTTATTCGTGAGTTTTTGAAATAAAAATTGTCTTTTTGAAAAATTGTGATAAAAGTGCTATTTAGTTTTACGTGTTTTTTACAATTTTTTAAAATTTTATTATTTTAGATAATATTTTTTTATAAAAAAAAGTATAAAAAAAATTTTTAAAATAATTATTTGGATATGAGTAAGTTGTTTATACGAAAATTATACTCGTTTTTATACATGTTGCCATTTGGCAACAAAATCTCTCAAACCACTTTGAGATTCATACAATTGTTCAACATTTATGGATATTTTATAGGTATGTGGTTTTCATTGTAGATCATGAATAAAAAACTAAACGATCAGCAAATAAAAACAATTTTGATAAATTTTGATGAATCGGATTGTGATATTTCAGATAATGAATCCGAAGTTGATTTTGCTGAAATATTGCAGAATGTTGATAGGGAACTTCAGCAAGAACAGGCAGAAGTAAGGGTAAGTAATACTACCTACATTCCGAAAAAAAAAGGAAAATTAATTATAACAAGAAATAAATCTGTATCTGCGTTTGTAGGCAGCTGATGAATATCAGCATGCACAATCAGAAGAATCAAATGTTGAAGAGATAAATAATTTAGTAGGTGAACATTGCGAAGAAATTCAGCTATTACAAACCAAACAATCTAGAAAGGAATATTGTTGGAAACAAATTCAATGGACCAAGGAAGAACAGACTTTTATACAACAATCTTTAGACGAGTGTGTTTCTCTTCCTACACCATCCGAATATTTTAGAAAGTATTTTAACGAAGAATTGATTAACAAAACCGTTGAAAGTACAAATAGAAGGTGCTTGGAAAAACATGGTAAAAACTTAAATCTTACTGCACCTGAATTATATAGGTTTATTGGTATTATTGGTATGTACATTAGACTTTCCGAGGATAAACATGTATTATAAAAGAGGAACAGCTATTCCTGGAATATGCGAATCAATGCCATTGAAACGTTTTCATTTCATACGAAATAATTTGTGTTTTAATAACAATAAAACTGATGAAATTTTGTGGAAAGTAAAGCCCCTGATTCAAACAGTTCTTTCACAATGTAAAATGTGAGTTTTTATGTGTTGATGAAATGATGGTAGCCTTTAAAGGTAGAACGAGAATCAAGCAATATATGCCAAAAAAACCAATTAAATGGGGAATAAAAATATTTGTTCTATGCAATTCGGATGGCACAGTTTTAGATTTTGAAATCTATACAGGTAGAAATACTCGTACGGGTCAAGAAAATCTTGGATTCTGTTCGGACATTGTTGTACGACTTGCCGAAACTATCTCCCGGGGTATAAACCACAAGATTTTTTTTGATAATTTTTTTACAACTCTATGTTTGTTGGAATTTCTTCGTGACCAGGGTATATGGGCTACTGGAACTATTCGGCAAAATAGAACACAGAAAGCTGTAATAAAAAATAACCAAGAAATGCAAAAGGAAGGACGTGGGTCTTTTGATTTTAGAGTGGCTAATGATATTTGCCTTGTCAAATGGTATGACAATGGTGCGGTTCTTATGGCCACCGACCTTTCTTTCCTCCCCAAATCAACATACACCAGTTCCAGCTAAAAATCAAAGGAAACCGTTAGATGATATTCGATATGATAAATTCGACCACTGGCCTAAATATTCAGAAAAGAAAGGTCGGTGCAAATTTAGTGACTGTAAGGGATATACGAGATTTACGTGCACAAAATGCAACGTACACCTTTGTATACCTACGCTCACTAAAAACTGTTTCCAAAATTATCACCAAAAACAATAAGTATGTATTTCGTTTTTTTATTACTAAAATATTATTATCATTATTTATCTATACTATATTTCTTTTTAGATTATTCAATTTTCATACTTATTTTATTATTAATTTTTTTTTTTTATTTTTGAATGTTTTGGCATAAATTTAATTTGTACAATTTTATTTTGAAATAAAAACTTATTTTTTGTTTTGTTTTTGCTAAAATATTTCTTTATTTACTATTAAAATTTTGATTTTCTTAAAACTATAAACACATATAAATCTACACCATTCAAAGGATTTGTTGCCGTATGGCAACATTTCATAACTAAGCCCCCAGTCGACATGGAGACCCAAAATTTTTACCACGTGTTTTAATGATGTCTATGAACTTATGGGTAATTGGGTAATTGCAGATTTTTCCATTGAATAGAAACGAAAGTGCACTGAAAGGGTTAATAAAATTTTTTGTACTAAATTAAAATATTCAAATAAATATTTTTGTGTGTCGCGTATCAATTTACTGATCTATATTCTTTAATTTAGATAAAATAAATATTTAATTATCTACTCCTTTCATCTACTCTTTTTCAAGAGGCGGTGTGGTGTAGCTGTAAAAAGAGTAGTTTACTCCCAGACAAATAGGTATAATATAAAGTAGTAAAGAATTCAGAACCATTTTCTGTATATGTACATACATTTGTAGTTAAAATTTCAGATTTTATTATTGAAATGTAGCGTTTATTTGCCTATGTAGCTACTAAATTTAAAAATGGAATAAGAGGAGGAAAAATTTATCAATTTTTTAATTAATTAGTTATTTTTTTTTAATATCTTTGTAAATATGTTAAAAATCTTAAAATTGTGATTTTAAAAAAACATCTTGACTTCTGTCAACTTAACTATTATTTTGTATTTTGGCAGCTTCAATATAATATAATACTAAGTACTTAACTTATTTACTTATGAATTATGATAGGTATGTTAAATTTTGCTGTACATATTATGCTCTATGAATAAACTTTTTAATTAGGATACAGAATACATACAACATAGTTCAAATCGTACTAAAATGTTTAGAAAAAAGTACAGTTTTCTATATGTAGGACAGCATTAACTCGAATTTTGGCTACTTGACTTCAGTAAATATGTATACATATGTATTTGTTTAGAAAAATAATCAAATTTTCAGAACATTATATATGTTTTTGTGTAATAAGTGTACAAAATTATACTCTATTTATAGCGCGTTAAGCTACAGGAATAAAATTCAAAAATACATAAAAACGTTTTTATAATTGAAAAAACTATAAATTTTTTTTTAAGCAAATTTCAAACGCAAGAATTGTTGACAACTTTGTTGCTATACATTTTATTATGTATAGGAAAAAAAATTAGTTTCGTGTAATATTAGTCTAATATATATTACACAAAACGGATTTGTTATGTAAATTTAAAAGCACAAAAAGCTCGAATTTCGAGCAAAGGGCGATATTAGTTAAAATTATGCTTTTAAATTACAGCTGGGTGGCACAGTGGTTAAGTGCCGACCTTTCATGCAGAAGGGCCCGGGTTCGAATTCTAGTGAAAGTGAAAAAACTTTTCTGGTTTTCGACTCGACTCAGCTACCATTCGCCATTGGGTTCAAATTAATGGCATAATCAATAATTAATAATTATAAATCTTTAATAAAAAATACTTTAATATAAAAATATAAACAAATGCAAAATATAAACAAATAATTTAATTAAATAATATAACTCGCAGATATAGAATACCATATAAGTAAAATATAAAAAAATATTACAATATAAACAAAAAATAGAATTGTAAATATTGAAAATCTAAGACGTTTCTACATGTTATAAGGCCTAGTACTATCTCATGTTTAAATTGTATGTGGAATTCAATAAGATCAATTCTAATAACACGAATATAATATGACCTCCTGTTCCAACATGTACCTATGGTATAGACAGGCTTATTAGCCTAACAGTTGAACAGTAAGCGCTTAAAAAAAAAAAAAAAAAAAAAAAAATACATAGTAATTTAAAACAGTTTTTTCAAAAAAGAAGCCTATATTTCTCTCATAATATCATAAAAAAACGAGGAAGAGCGTAATAGAACTTTCATGTAAGTACAAGACAAAATATAAGTTGAAAAGCAGATTTTAAACGTTTTATAAAGCGTCGACTATATTTTATTCAAACGTTAGCAATTCAAGAAAACTACTATTGACATAGTATAATGACATAATGGCAAATTTAGTATACCCTTTTGACCTATAGTCAAACGGGTATATTAATACTTATATGTAAACTACCTTTTACCCGGCGCACCGGGGAAACGCCACTCAATGGAGCTTTAATTTAAGTTGATGTTATTGAAAAAAGTTAACACAAAAATTACACATGGTGTACATGGTAATTTGAAAATGTAATAAAGAATTTTTTTTAAAACGCTTTTTATAGAATTATTCTTGCAATCTTCTAACAAATTTATTTCATTCACTTGAATTTCATATTCACTTGAAACTTTTCATAATTAATAAATAATAATAAAAAAAAAATTTTAAATCAGTTAACATTATTCGCTGGAAACCCATCATCCTCAACTCTATCGTCAAGGAGCGCTAAATTGTCAAGAAGCACCACATACAGAAAAATTAGAGATAATCGTTCAAACTGTTTTGCAAAAGTTTTTGTTTCGCAATCGATTAAAAGACGTCGATTCGAAAAAATTTTTGAAAGATTCCTCTAATTCAAAGAAGTTTTACCTACTTTCAAAAATTGGACGTAATTTACTTACAAATTTTTTTTGAACAATCGTCGGATCAATATGGGTCAGCAAATTCCAAGTCTGTTAATAGAGTGCATTCCATTTTGAAAGAGGAACACATATACAAAATTTGAAGTCAATCGGTTAAACCATTTCTAATTTATTGCAAAGTAACGAAAAAACCTATAAAACTGTTGAGCTACAATGGGTTAACGGAACTCCACAAATATTTTTTTGAGGCATTCTTTTTAACCAAAGTAGTACTTCAAAAAATTGGCTGAAACTTGATTTTTTACAATTTGCCCGTTCCCTGGCAACGCCAGGTAAATCTGCTAGTAATGATAATAATAATAATAATAATAATAATAATAATATTAATTATAATAATAATAATAAAACTGATGACGATAGAATTGCTGATATTAGTGCAACAGGGACGGTAATTAAAACTGTAAAAGAAATAGTAAAACCAACAGATAATATAAATCTTTTAAATTTTTTAGCATTCACAAAGAAAATACATAAAAATATCACTACTGCGAAAGAATCTATAGTTGATGTAGCAAATCCAAATAAAATTAAAAAAAGTGATTGTGTGGTTTCAAAAGATGAGGATAAAGAAAAGAATAAAACTTGCATTACTCCAAGCAAACTCCAAATGCCAGATAACAAATATTCAAATTGGATTAAGGGAGAAATGCTCTGCCCAAACATTGAAAAAAATTTTCAAGGAAATAGTAAAATATACAACGGTCCATTGGTCCATCCTATTGTTAGGCTAACAAGGAAAGCAATTGATACTGGTGATAATGTTTATGCAATTTCAAGACTAAGAGACCACAGAATTTATAACAAAATAAGGCTGTTTTTATCATATTTTCATGACAAGGATGATATTTGCTATGAAGGTGTCACTCAGACTAGTTTAAAAATACTAATTCATCAAGAGGGATTGCCAAATAACTACAAAGAACTTTCTCAACTTTATTTTATTTATCATGGCAATACAGGAGTATCCAGAAAGAAGCAATTCAAGACGTAGCTTATTACAGGAGGCATTTTGATAATAAATACAGAGAATATTTGCAGAAAACAAGAGAAACTTGGCAAAATTATATGATCAGTAAACCTTGATGTTCAATACACTCTCAAATTTAAATATTGTGCATTTTAATGCCAGAAGTCTCAGAAAAAATATTATCGAAATAGCATCATTTATAAAAATTAAAAAATGTAATGACATAATTATGATTGGTGAAGCTTGGATATAATCTGATGAGGAGATATTTTTTAATATTCCTGGGTATACAGTTTTATTTAATTCAAATAATTTAAATAGGGGAGGCGGAGCTGCTATTTATGTCAAACAAAACTTATAAAATATTAGAAGTCATAGAACAGTCCAATACTATAATTATATCATTATGTGGTACTAGTCCAGTTATTAAACTTGCGGTTTGTTAAAAAGTCCTAGTGAAAATAATAATACATTTATATCACAATTAGAATCAATTTTTAATAGATATAAAAATATTGTAATGGTTGGCGATACAAACATTGATTTATTATATGATACGGAGCTCTCAAAATACAAAACTCAAGCTAGCAGTCTACTTTCAACAAATAATTGTGATAGTGTAGTTGATCTCATGAAAATATTACAATTGGCCAAAGAGAACTCCACTGAAAAAAAAGTAATAAGAACAAGAAAAAATAATGATTGGATGACTGAAGAAATAATAAACCTCTTCCAAAATAGGAATAAATTATTTAAAAACTTAAAGAAAAACCCCAGAAATTCAACCCAAATTTAAAAAATTGAAAAATAGTGTCACGAAGAAAATAAAAAGAGAAAAGCAAAATTATTTTAATAATAAAATCTACTTAGCTGGGTACATATTAGCTGGGTAGGGTCTGATCATAGAAAAATGTCGTCTAATTGCAGTAAAGTTATCAATGAAGTAATTAACAATTGCATTAAAATATGTGATAATTTCGGTATTGCTAATACTTTTAACACGTATTTTAGTGAAATTGAAAACAAGTAGGCGGATAATATTATTGATGCAGAAAAATACGCAGTAAGCAAGTGATGAAAAAAAACTAAGGGTTTTTAAAAAAGCACATTTTCAAAATAATATAGTGTTTCATACTAAGTATTTTATCGGAATATAAAGTTGAAGCTTCAATATTAATGTTTAATTTAGGAAATATATATGTTGGTGACTGAGTAACTGCTTACCTATAAAAACAGTAAATTTTTAAGTCCTAGTAGCCCCCCTATGGGGAAGGTTGCCAAATTTCTCAAAGTTATAATGCTCACTACTCCCCTTCCCCCAAACTTTTTTAGGTTCTAGGAATTAAATTGTGAATTCCACCAAAATTTGGAATTTTTCTTAGAATTTTACTATTTTGGCAAAAATGGTTAAAACTGAGAGACATTTTCTTCAATTTAAAGAACTCCTTAAAATTTAAGAAAAACCTTTAACATATGTTAAAATATAATGTATAAATTTTATTTTAGATTAAAAATAAACCTATCAGAACTCTTGTTATATCAATTTAAATATAGGGCTTTTTTGGAATTTGCAGGGCCTGTAGCTTCGTCACCCTTCAAAATTAAGAAAAACCTTTAACACATGTTGAAATATAATTATAGAGCTTTGAATTTTGTATATTACGAAAAAAAAATTTGGACACGTATCCAAATTACAGGTGTCTAAAAATAGCACAATTTCAATTTTCGAGCCCTTATAGCTACAAAACAGGGGACATGACAAAAAAAAATTTCAAAACCCTAGCTTGGCCCGTTTAGAAGATATGTGTGGCCAAAAATTTTGCAAAAATTGAGTTTTGCATAATGGTAAATTTTAGTTCCGTATGGCAATCCTAAACATTTATTTTTTAAAAATTTATAAAGTTTATAAAACCAGCTATCTTTTGCCGTTTTCAGATTGAAAATACACCTAATAGAACTCTTGTTATAACAATTTTAATATAGGGATTTTCCCAACTTTGGGGGGCTGCAGCTCCCCAACAGGTGGGGCTACAGAAAAAAATTCTTCTACGAAATTTTTTTTTTTGTAAGACCTACTCGTGGTTAAAATTTCTTTTCTCTATTTCAAACGATGTAAAAGTTTTTGTAAACATACGGACGGAAAGAGTGAAACTATATGGGCACATTTTTACAAAATTTTTTGAAAATGTGCTAAAAACACTATTACTGAACGATCCATTTTTCTAATAAAAACAAATGAAATAGAAGTATTAAAAATCATTAAGCTGCTAAAAAATAGTTCACCAGGAGTTGATGGCATAACAGCATCAAATCTAAGGCATGTGGCAACCATTATAGTACCCAAGCTCGCTTACTTAACAAGTAATTGTTTAACAACTGGTATTTATCCTGAATGTCTAAAATCAAGTATTGTTGTGCCAATATACAAATCAGGAGCAACCAATGATGTATTAAATTAAAAGCCTATTACTTTAACAAATCGCTTGGGAAAAATATTTGAAAAAATAATAAATAATAGAATACAGAATTTTATTCAAAAGGTAGTAGGTTTTGATGATAATCAATTTGGATTTCAAAAAGATATTGGAACCGATTCGGCAGTTTTAGCATCAACAAACTCTATAGTAAGCAAATTATATGCAGGGAAATATGTACATTCAGTATTCGTCGATTTAAAAAAGGCATTCGATACAGTTGATCATAAAATCCTGTTAAACAGACTCTATGAAATCGGTATAGGAGGAACAGCTCTGGATCTCCTTAGATCTTATTTACAAAGTAGGAAAATAGCTGCAAGAGTTAATTGTGTATTGAGTAACCAGTATACTATAAATATAGGTGTTCCGCAAGGAACAGTACTCGGGCCTACTTTGTATCTGCTTTATATCCATAACATCCAATGTGCTAATTTACAAGCCGAGTACAAGATACTTGCGGATGACACATTGCTCGTTTACAGTGCTAAAACCAGAGATGAATTAGAAAGAATAATAAATGAGGATTTGTACAAATATATAAATTGGCTTAAAGGCAACAAATTAAGTACAAATGCTGATAAAACTAAATTTATCACATATAAAACGAGGAATAAAACTGATATAAATCTAAAAATAATCCTTAGCTATAATAATCTATAATAAGCTACCAAATGATCTTAAACAGACCTCTAACATCAAATTATTTGTTAAAAATCTGAAGTACCTACTAAAGCGGGATATTATATTGCTTGACAGCGTTATGCAGAATGAATAATTGTATTAACAAAATAATAATTTTATTAATATTATATAACTTTAATAGGTATATTTACATAACTTATTTAATAATATATACGTATATATTCTTGCTTGTCTTTATTTAGTATAGTTTTAGGTTAATCTGTGTTATTTTATACCAAAATCAATCAATTGTTTTGTTTATAGCACAGTTAAAACCAAAAGTAAAAATGTATTATATGTTATATAAAAGAAAAACTATAAAAAAAAACATTTGTAATAGACAATAAGAAAGCTAAATAAAGTATATCAATTTAAAAAAAAAAAAAACAAGACGGCTTACTAGCAGGTTATATTGTAGCTCAAAACAAATATTATACAAGGAGATTAGTTTTCTAAAACGCAGAACAACAAAAATATCAATGCAATCAACTTTAAGCTTGATTCTCGAGATAAACTCAAAACTAGAGCTAAATATTAAACCAATGCCTATAAAACAAAATAATACTTTGTTTTCCAACCGTTTGGGTGTTTTTATAATTAGAAGGTCAATAATAAAATTGAACTCATTATTAGCGTTTGCATTGTTTATGTTGATTAGAATTTTTGAAATTTATTCAAGGTTTTTATATCAAAATTATAAAAGGAAGAAAGGAAGTTACTTATTGATGTGTAAGTTTAAAAAAAAAAAAAATTTATATGAAAATTTAGTTTTTACTTGGAAAAATTTATTTAATTTTGGACTTAATAGTAGGAATTTCTTTATTTTGATATTTTTTTTCTTTCCTGACATTTATTTTATAGTATTTAAGGTTTCGTTCATTGTCTACTAAATGGTCATTATCTAATATTTTTGTTTTAATTTTTCTGTATTTACAGTGGTTTTTGCCTCCTCGGATTTCTTTAATAAAATTTGTACCGTCATTAATTTCAATGTCTTTTCTGTTTTCATTTAATTTATTAATAATTTTATTTTTAATATTGTCAAGTCTTTCTTGTATTTCTGGGTATCCTGATTCTGCGATTTTTCCGTTTATGAAATCGATTGGTTTTTTGTTTGTTGTACTGTGGATTGTATTCTTATAAAAATTAATTAATTTAAAACATGTTTCTTCTACAGTTCATGAATTGCTTTCTTCATGGTGTTTTAATAAGCGTATATGCTAGTTTATTGTACTATGCAATCGTTCTATGTCTGTACTAGATGTTTGATTGCTATTAGAGGTGTAGTAGATTTCAATATGTTCCTTTTCTAAGATTTCGCGTATTGGTATAGCTAAAACCGAGTTCATTGTCAACTATGATTTTTTTCATTTTTCCGTAAATACTGAAGTATTGTAATAACTTTGCTTTGAATCATATATGCCTGATCATGTTTTGTAAACTTGTCAATAGTGGTCAAAAATAAACTTTTTTGTTGACTACAAAATACATCAATATGGTGTTTCTGCTATTTTATATGGTATCTTAGGTGGTTTTCTTTCATATTTTTCAAATGAACAAACTTCACAATTATTTATAAATTATCTTTTAGTTCCTAATAATTTTCGTCTATGCCCCTATGATTTTTACTTCTATGCTGTTTTTCGATTCATTCCGCGAGTTTTTCTTCGTCTTCTATGTCTTCTAATAATTTTATACATCTTATTATTTTAAATTTCCGGTTAGTTGGAAATAAATTCTTGAAGGTGTTATGAAATTTGGTATAGAATTCTTGGTCAAGGATTATTGCATTGTTTTGCTTTGTGTTTAAATAATTTTTTAATAAAGTAGTAGCACTTTGATTATCTAGATATTTTATTCCTATAATTTTCCGCTTGTTATTAAATTTTTTAAAGGTTTTTATCCTTAGGGCACCTTAGTTTATTTTATTTATTATTATTTGATTTTTAAAGAGGTTCAAAGGTGCGTTTGTATTGGTGAATTCATTAGAGTTTTCGATTTGTTTCCGAAATATTAATTTCCGGATTATTTATTCTAGATAAAGCGTCGGCGTTGCTATTAATTCTGCCTTTTTTATAATTAATAGTATAATTAAATTCCGATAATTTTAGTATTCATCTTACAAGTTTTGAATTAAGCTATTTTATTGAAAAAAGACAAGTTAGTGGTTTATGATCTGTTTCAATATGAAATTCCCGTCCAAAGAGATAGGGTTGAAAGTATTTTGTTGCCCATACAATTTAAGAATTAAGCTAATAATTCTTTTTCAATGGTGCTATAATTTATCTCATGTTCATTTAGAGTTCGACTTACGTAACATAACGGGTTATCGTCTTGAGATAACACGGCTCCTAGAGCGTAATGACTCGCATCCGTTGTTAAAGTAAATTTTTGATAGAAATCGGGGTATTAGAGAACTGGATCGTTTACTGAAACTCTAATTAATGTTTCAAAGATTTCTCTATTTTCAGGGTCTGATATATCTAATTTTATTTCTTTTTTTAAATACCTAGTCATAGGTTTTGCAATTCGAGAATAGTCTTTTATGAATTTTCGGTTACTACCAAAATCCATAAAACTCAAACCAAAAAATGGTCAAGCGTTGAGAAATATTGGCATTTTCCTAATTTATCCAAGATCTCATCAATGTTTGGAATTGGGAACTTGTCATCGATCGTAACTTCATTGAGTTTACGATAGTCAATTTTTTATTTATTCCGTTTTTACTCCTTTAAGGAGTATAGGCCATTAGCCAAGTTTATTTTAAACTAGGCTACAGTTTCTTTATTCATAATATTTCACTAAGCCGTTGATTACTCGGCTGTAGCTATTGTATAAGGTTATGAAATATGAATGCACAAATGTTCACTTTGTGCGCCATCTATAATCGCACCCAAGAATTATTTATATATTTTTATTAAATGTTATTTTATATTACGATATAAACTATTACGATATAATTATACAATTTTACGATATTTTTTTTTATTAGATATGATTTGACCGGGGTTTGAATCCGAGACCTTCCACATGAAAGGCGTCGTCTTTACCACTTCGCCATTGGTCAGAAACGATAGTCAATTACTAGTTTCCATTTTACTTTGCCACTAGTATCGATTTTTTTCGGGACAATCCAAATTCGAGCTGAGTAAGGAGAGTTACTTGGACGAAAAATTTTCCTATCAAGTATTTCCTGTATTTGGCGTTCAACTTCGATTTTATGAACATAGGAATACCTATATGATTTTGCGGAAATTGGAATATTATCATTAGTACGAATTTTATGTTTTATTGCATTAGTAAAACTAAGATTAAAATTAGCTTGGTAACAAATTTCTGAAAAATCACGGATAACATCAAATAATTTTCTTGTTTCTTCCTCGTTTAAATGTTCACTGCGGATTTGGTCGAAAATTGGTTTATGATTTTTATCTTCTATTATATTAAAATTTTCGTAATCAACTTAACAATTTCAATATTATTTATTTCAAAGTTTTTGGTATCAATATTTTCTTTTAGCGGAATTTTAAATAGCGGAATAGGTAGTTATTTATGTTACATATTTCTTCGTTAATAATTATTTTCCTATCGGGAGATTTATAGTTTTTATACCCTACACCTATAGAATAGGTAAAAGGGTATATTAACTTTGGTATGGTGTTTGTAACCACCTAAAGGAAGCGAGCTAGATATGGAAAAGTATATATATTTGTGATCAGCGTGACCTCCTGAGTCGATATAGCCATGTCCGTCCGTCCGTCTGTCCGTCCGTAGGCACGATAATTCAAAAAATAATGGAGCTATATTGATGAAATTTTAAGTGGAGGTTACTAGGACTAAAAGTACGGCGGGGATTGCATATGGGCGAAATCGGCCCATTGGTTCGGATTCTGGACCTTTTAATCGATCGAAGGGCTAACGATCATATATAAAAAATCACAATAACTCAATAACTAATGACGCTTTCTTCAATCAAATTTGTACTGTAGGTTACTTGTAATGAAACTACTTCGGGGATTGCGTAAGTTCGGGAATGGACCATGGGTTCGGAACCTAGAACTTTTTGATCGAATTTAGGCCAAACGAGCATAATTCCAAAATCAAAGAAGATAGAACCTCCAAATTTTGTATCAGGGTGTCCCTTCCTATTTCCTTAATGTCTTTGAAATTTGGGCCCCATTGGAGTAGTGGGTCGGGGACCAGCCATACATTTCCGAAAACCTTAAGTCATATCTTTAAAATTAATAAAGTTAACAACTTGAAAAAATGTAGAAGCTTCAAATTTGGCACAAGGGTATTCTTTACTATCCCGTGCGTGTCCCCCTAATTTGAGATCAATTAGAGTGGTGGTCCAGTTTCCCTCTTGGACCCTCTTAAGTTTTAAAAGCTTATAATCGAAATTATTACAAATAGTAACTTAAAATAAAATATAGAACTTTCAAATTGTGTACAAGGGTTAACTAGTGCTTAAAGTTAAGCTTGGACTGCATAAGGGCGAAATCAGCCCCAGGGTTCGGATTCTGGACCTTTAAATCGGTTTCAGGGCTAACGAACATATATAAATAATCACGATAACTTAACAACTAATGACGCTATCTTCATGAAATTTGTGCTGTAGGTTATTGGTAATGAAACTACGGCGCCGATTGCATACGGTGAGGATTGGACAATGGGTTCGGAATTTAGAACTATTTGATCGAATTTAGGCCAAACAAGCATAGTCCCGAAACCAATGAAGATAGAACCTCCAAATTTGGTTTCAGGGTGTCGTTTTCGATTTCCTTATTGTCCTTGAAATTTGAGCCCAATTGGAGTAGTGGGTGTGGACCAGCCACTCAGTTCCAAAGACCTTAAAGCATATTTTCGAAATTAATAAAGATAGTAACTTGAAACAAATGTAGAAGCTTCAAATTTGGCACATGGGTGTTCTTTACTATTTCCTGCGTGTCCCTCTAATTTTGTACCTTTCTTAGACCTCCCAATGTGTAAAAGTTTATCAACGAAATTAATAAAACTAGTAACTTAAAATTAAGATAGAACGTTCCAATTGTGTACAAGGGTTAACTAGTATTGAAACTATGACGGGGACTGCATATGGGCGAAGTCGTACCATAATTTCGGGTTCTGGAACCCTTGAAAAGTTCAAGGGCTAACAAACATATATCTTAAAAACACCATAACTCAAAAAATAATGCCGCTATTTTGATGAAATTTAAACTCTAGGTTACTAGTAATGAAAGTACCATTGGAATTGGTGCTGGTCGAGTTTGGTTAATGAGTTCGGATTCTAGAAGCTTTTGATCGATTTGAGGCCGAACGAGTATAATTTCGAAGCCAAAGAATATATTTCCTATATCCTATGTGTCCCCGAAATTTAGACTTAATTGTTGTGGTTAAGCTATGTTCAAAAGAACTTGCTGCATTTATGTAAAATTTATTTTTATATTTAAATGAATTATATGAAAAGGTGTAAATTTGTAATTGTATTTTAGAAATACATTTATTGCATATTTTGCGTATAAGCTTTCTATTAGGTATATTAACTAGCCATTTAAAATAATTGCAATTTTTTAAAATTTGGGTTATTAAATATATTATGCTTTGATTAGCTTTTTATCACAAAATTTAATAACTAGAATTTTTTCATTTTGTAATTGAATTGGAATAATTATATTTTCATTTATAACAAGTTTTTTTGTTTTTTAATATTTTTAAATAAATAAATTAGTAAGAATTTGTAATATTTTTTAAGAGATAGTGTAATTAGAAAATGTTTTTAGTATTATAAAGTTAATTTGGTTAGCTATGTCTTACAATCAAATTAATAACAGCTTTTATGGCGTTAAAATGATTTATGGATATGTCATTAAATTTGAACCAAATAGGTGTAGGATATTTCTAAGTCGGTTGCACCGACTGACTGTTTCTTTACTTGTTTATATTTATGATATATATTATTTTGATAACATCTTATCATTAAACTTTAATAGCTATTATATCTAGCTTGTGTATAAAAATTTCTATTATTGTTTGCGTAATCTCTTTGATTAGGAGACGAGGATTATTATTATTATTAGTATTATTTCTTTGATTTGGCGGATGAAGTTTATTATTAGTGTTATTATTATTAAATCTTATATATTGTCTGTTCTGACTTCTGTTGTTATAGGTTTGGGATCCGTTTGAACCTGTATCAGCTTAACCGTTTGCAAAGAGTATTTCTATTGCATTTTCCAAATTTCCTGGGTTTCGACAAGCCAAGATAGTTCGCATTTGTTAATGGATTTCCCTTTAAAAAAATTGAGTGCCATTCTTGTATTATTAGTAGCACATTCATTGGCATCAGGGCCTGGACCCAAAGCAAGAAGAGTTTTGTTATTAAATTTTCTCAATTTTTGTTTTAATTCGTTATAAAACTCAAGGCCGTTAGTTTTAAATGTTACGGCTCTTAGGTCGTCATATTATAGCTCCTCTAAATCTTTCTTTTCACCAAAATAAATTATTAAGACATTTTTTATTTCCCTCCAAGAAGTAACTTGACAGTTAATTTCTATCATTTTCCAAGCTTTATTTTTAAGTTTGCTTTTTATAATATCTGATAATAATAACTGTGACATAATAATGAGAATAATAACTGGGGTAGAGTAGGAGGGGGGTAAATATAGACTCAAGTGTATGGATCGGATCAGAATCAAAAAATAAATCGATTTAGCTATGTATGTCCGTCCGTCCGCACGAAACTAAAAGAGCTAGAATCTTGAAGTTTTCGCAAAATAATTTTTTTGCAATAGCCTTCATCGCTATTTAAATCCAGCCATTTTGGTCCATGGGTTCGGGTAGCTGCTAAACAACAACTTTTTTAATATGAGTATTTCTCAGTAACTGTTACAGCTGCGTGTCTGAAATTTTGCCAAAAGTAGTTTAGTTTTATGGCCAAAGTTTCAGCAAAATTTGGTTGGTCTCATGCAGTGGGTTCGTGTAGCTGCCATACAACTTCTTATTTTATATGAGCATTACTCTCCACCTAATGAAGCTGGGTGTCTGAAATTTTGGCAAAAATAGTTTAGTGTAATGGCCAAATTTTGCAAATTTAGTTGGTCTGTTGCGGAGGGTTCGAGTAGCTGCCAAACAACTCCTTCTTTTATATGAGTATTCCACTAAACTTAATAAAGCTGTATGTTTGAAATTTTGCCAAAAGTAATTAACCGGATGATATAATGTATATGTTACGGTCATACGGGTATCCCAGAGTTGACACAGTCTACTCTACTACACTCTTCCTCGTTTACTTTATACTTGTCCAAAGACAAGTTTTTTTCTTATGCACTTCTTCTATACCTTTAAAAATTTTGTGCTATTTTAAAATATATTTTGCTTAGTATTTTGCCATGTACGACTATTACTTAAAACAAAGAATTTAATAAAAGTATTTAAATAAAAATGTGTTAAAAATCTTATTGTTTTATTTTCAGATGCTAGGGCCTTATTTCAGGTTATTTTTCTTACACACAGAGATGTAAACATATGTGTATTAATGTTACATAGCTAATAATTATGAATTTATGCCTTTTTTGTTGTTTATTGTGTTTTCTTTTTACAATTTAACCAAAACAAATTATTTATCTTCGTGTTTGCTATGTAGATCTTAAACCTATCTAAATATAATAATGAAATTTAAAAATACTTTGTTTACATTTAATAATTTTTTTACATTAGTGTCAAGCTCTAAGTTAACATTTTTATTTAGAGTTTTTTCTAAAACAGTAATAAAACCTTTTTCTTCTTTAAGAAGCTTCTTCTATAAAAAAGCTGGATATTGATCACTTTTTTTTTAGAGTTTACAAATTCCCAAAACTGTTTTGAATTGGCTTTAATATTCGATGACATGTTACGAACATAATTTGAATAAAGATTATCAGCCAATAATTTAAATTCGTTAAACAGAGTCAGAATTATAAAAAAGTTATAATTATAACTCAAGTTACTTTTAAGAAAATTTACGCCAAGCTTTCTTTTTTCATGTTTTAAGATTTTTATTAAACCAGGGTGGGCTAGATGCATTCGTAATATCAACTACAAAAGGAACAAATTGAAAAATAAGACCGAATAATTCCATTGAAGTTATTAACTGAATCATTTAAATTAGAAGAAAGAGTAAATGAAATATTATGAGAGTTGAAAAAGTTATTAATATCATCAAAATTCGCTTTTACAAAATTAAAACGATGTAGATTCAGCTTTCGCAGGGGATAAAGAACAAAAGCAAAAACAAATAGGGGGTTAACAAGGATCTCGTTGAAAGTTAAAGGAGTTTAAAGAATCAATTACTAAGCACTCAATATTACCACTCAGTTCTTTTGGTACGTAGTAAGGCTCTTCATCATGAGTAATCCAACTGATATGATGTAAATTAAAATCACCACATAGGATGATATCATCATTTGCGTTGATTGCTAATATATGACTCAATTACTGATAAATATTTAGAATAAATTTCAAAATTAGAAGCTGGAGGAATATAACAGGTAATGATGAATAAATTATTGGACTGCAATTCAACTTTAATAGCCAAAATTTCAGTATTTTATAACTAATTCAGTTTCAGAGCATGTCAATTCTGAGGAACAGAGTAAGTTTTTTCTTGCGATTAATACCTCCTTAACCTTAAGTATTATCCAAAGAAAGGAAACCATATCTATCCATTCTAAAAACATTAAAAGATGAAGAAAAAAGTTCTAAATTATTAATTGAAGAAATAAGCCAAGTTTCGGTTAAAATAAAGATATCAAAGTCTAAAAGCGTAGAATTAGAGAGAATCGTTTTTGTTTTGGTACGTAGACCTCTTTTATTTTGGTAATAGATAGACAATTTAGATAAAGTGTTGCAAGGATTAACTAAATTAAGCGGAGATAAATTAATGTTAACTAGATTTTCTCTTGGAAGCGGACGAAAATACTTATCATGATTTTCCTTTACAATTTGATTATAATTAATTCTATTTGACGAAATATGAGAAGCATATGACTTAAGATCATTCAAGGCATTTTCGACAGAAATTCCAATTGTGTCATGATATCTTATAAAAATATCACGCAATTCATAAACATCAGTTGGCAATCCTGCTTGTTGAATAGATATTTTCAGTGATGTATTAGTTTTTCCACCTATACATACATCATTATACGTATTATGAAGATAGGTTAGATAAAGTCTAACATTTTCAAAAATTCTACTATCCTTAAGTCTGGCTAAAACATACCGTAGTTTATGAGTGTAACCTTAACAACAGGTAGCAAAAGAGGGTCTAAAGCCGGTGATAATGTTGTTATTCAATTAGAGAAACTTGAAGAATTTGAAGCTTTCAGCCCTTGAGATTTTTTTGGTAATGTTGATTTTAGATGAGGATTTAATGTTTCACCTTGAACAAAGTTTTGGTACTTTGTAAAAGTGGAATAAAGAGTTTTTTTTAAATTTAAAAATTTTAGTTTTAAGAAAAGAATCACTAACTGTAAAGAATTCTTACTATTATTATTTCTAGAATTCAAGTGATTAATTTTATCATGAGAAGTAGAAATTGTTATTGGAAGGTCAAGAAGGCTATTAATGTTATTTACTTTAGAGTTTGTGTTAGCAGTGAAATTAAGAGTATAAGTATCAGTAGGAGGAACTATAGTTACATCGAGAAGATTTATTAAATCATAATCTATATTGTTTATTTTAACTGTATTAGAATTTTTTGTATAATTAAGAAGATCGGTTATTAGTGAGTTCGTTAAATTTCCTAAATTGTTGTTATTGTTATTAGAATTATATGAATGTAGGTTAAGTTTATTAGTATCTAGGTTAGATTTAGAAAGATTATAATTTACATCTATCAGATTAAACGAAAATTTGTGTTACCTTTAGTTCTTAACTGCTTTGGTATAAAAGATCGCTTAGGCTTAACAGGTAACTCAGGTTTATCAGCTCGCAAAGGTTTAGTAGGTCGCTCTGGTTTAACATGCCTATTTGCCAAAATAACTGCATCCGAAGTCCAGCTGGTAGTATGTGCTCCATTTTCGTCCTAAATGTAACCATTGTAGGATCCAATAACAATTGCATTGTACCATACCGCTCAGTTAATTTGAAACAGCGAAATTTAATGTTTTTTCTTTAAAAACAATTTGGAGTAGCGTTACCACAGGAAACAGAATTGACACAAAACTGATCTTTTATAAACTGGAGCTCCTTTAATACAAATAGATGAGTTTTTTAACTTTTCAATATTAGCTGAAGAGAGGTTAAAATTATGTAGTCCCAAAATTATGTACAATTATTGAATTCCTTTGAATGCAAATATCAGAAGTTTCCAAAGCATTTTGTGTTACAAATTCACGTGGTAAAAATGTATGCGTATAAGTTCGTAGAATTATGTAAAGATTCTAGTTTTTCAATAAAGGAATTATGTTGAGAAACTAACAATTTGTTAAATGAACAAACATCAACATGTTGGCGACTGGAACCAGCCTCGATGAAATCTCTTACATTATTTTCTAAATTAGCAAAACGCGTTTTTATAGTTATAAGGAAAATTGTAAATTAGGTTATAATAATAATAATAATAGTAATATGCATAATTTTTGTATTTATTTTCTATATAAATGTAAATAAATTAATTATAATTGCTAAGACTTTTATACCAATTTTAAGTTATTGTCTAAGTCTAGTATACTGTAAAATAATAATTGTAATTTCATAACATATAATTCTATATAATAAAATAAATAATAAATAAAAATATTCAACAGTTAATCAATATATTTTTTATTTATCCATTATTCTGTATTGCTATCAAACCCAAGCCATTTTACGTATACTTTATTTCCTTGTTTTTTAATAATCTTCTCAACAAGGTTCCAAAACAAATTGCCATGTGTCATTTAATCCCTTTTGTTCAATTTTCTTCTAAGAAATTTCCGTCTTTTCTGTTTATGAATTTCAGCCACTATTTGAGCTTTTTTGACATTTTGTTTTAAAAATGATAAAGATAATGATATAATAATCTAATATATAAAGAAGTAAAATTTGTTTGAAAAATAGGCTATGCAACATTTTAATAAGTCAACAGGTTGCGACTCCAGAGCGGTTTTAAGCTTTTTCGTTTTTTTGATATCGAGTCAAAACGGTTTGACCGATTCACTTGTAATTTTGCACAAATGATCTTCTTTGCAACCGCAATTAGTTTTATAAATTTGGTTGGAATGAATTAACCCATTTTGCACGTCGACGCCATGAAGTTTTCTATAAATTTTATTTGTTTAATAAATGAATTTGGTTTTGACCTGTTTACGGGTTTTTCACAAAGATTCAATGAAATTTAAAATTTCTAGTATTAACGCAAATTAAACACTCTTCCAAAAGCTCACTTAATTAATAAGATTAATTTTTTTGCTCTCCTCAAATGGTGCAAAAGCTAAATGAGATAATATTTATAATTATAAAATAAATATAATAAAGAGTCCGAATATAATATCCGTAAATTTAAATAACATAACATTTTTCGTAAGTCTTTATTTTTTATCTACTTTGCAGTTGTTGTTCTTTAAAAGTAGATTTCAGTTAAATAATGGCAGTTTTTTTTTCTAATAAAATTTAAAAATAAAAAAATTCAATATCGTATACAGGGTGTCCGGAACTCAAGTACGCGCACTTCACCCAGTGATTGGGGGCATTAAAACAAACAATAAATTGTACTGGTGGGGGGGGGGGTCTATTGTGGACCCTTTTCGAGATATGAGGAATAAAAGATTTAAGGAGATTTAAAAAAAAAAAATTAATAACTTTTGAACAGCTTACTGTAGAGAGATAAAAAAAATTCCATTTTGTAGAGTAAGTTGTCAGCTTTAATTTTTGTTTGCTAATAATCCCCATATACCCAACAGTTACAAAGATATGAACGTTCAAAATGATTAAAGAAAATATTAAAGAAAAAATAAATATATAAAAAAAAATTTCATAATTTTTCTGTTTGAACCAATTGAAAAAAACACATTTCTCTATTCTTCATTTCAAAAATGGTTAGAGATAGAGAAAAAGTTATTAAGTAATAATTATAGGGCTTGAAAAGCTATCTTGAAATATGCTATAAAAAGTACCCCAAATACAGTGTGCTTCAAAAGAAAATAGAGTTTGAAACATAATTTTTTCATTTTAAATCATTTTGTATTGTAACTTACTCTACAAAATGGATTTTTTTTTATCTCTCTACAGTAAGCTGTTCAAAAGTTATTGATTTTTTTTTTTAAAATCTTCTTAAATCTTTAATTCCTCATATCTCGAAAAGGGTCCACAATAGACCCCCCCCCCCTCCAGTACAATTTTTTGTTTGTTTTAATGTCCCCAATCACTGAGTGCAGTGCGCGTACTTGAGTCCCGGACACCCTGTATGTTATGCTTAAATTCATGGTATTTTTAAACATTTTTTCCTACATTTCTCTCATAAAATCTTAAAAAAACGAAGAAGAGAGTAGTAGAACTTTGAGGCATCCACTATATTTTATTCAAACGTTGGCTATTCAAGGAAACTCTTATTGATATGGCATAATAACATAATGGCAAATTTAGTATACCCTTTTAACCTATTATATAATTTTAAAATGTAATAAAGCAATTTTTTTAAAACGATTTTTTTTATGATTATTCTAGCAATGTTTCAACAAATTTATCAAATTTCACTTGCAACTTCTAATAATTATTAAATAATAATAAAAAAAAAAACAAATTAATTCAGCTAACATTATTCGCCGGAAACGCACCATCCTCAACTCTCTCGTCAAGGAGCACCAAATTGACAAGTAGCACCACGTATAGAAAAATTAGAAATAAAATTATTTATTATAAGAACTCGACAAAACATTTCCCTAATTAAAGAAGTTTTTACCTACTTTCAAACATTGAACGTAATTTACTTACAAAATTTTTTTTTCTTGAGTAATCGTAGGAATGATAAATATAAACATGTACGCATACAAAATTTAAAGTCAATTCGGCTGTACCAAGCAAAAACACAGTAACTAACAACATGATCAAATTCAAGTTAAGAGCAAAAATGGACTTACTATGTTGTTTCCTAACATTGTACATTGTCACTTTTACGATCTGAACCCTCAGTGAGTAAAAATGATGCTTCCAAAACACAGTAAGTGCATTGTTTACATCACGATTCCTAGTTCAAAACACAGTAACAAACAAATCCCAAATTAAAACACAGTAATTGCAATGAGTTACTGTGTTCTAATTTGGTGTTTGTACTTACTGTGTTTTAAAAGTGAAAAATAGTTCGGTTTTGTGTAATCACAAAGCGACTGTCCCAAGCAAAAACACAGTAACTAACAAAATTAAATTGTTTTTTTTTAATTCTCTTTTTTCAATGTTTACTTGTTTTTTGTACTCTATTTTTTCTACTCTATTTTTAATGTAATAAATTGTACAGCGCAAAACAAAAACTGGGTGATTTTCTCTGCGCTGGTTAATATTGTAAACCAACCAAACGGTCCAGATAAAGTTCGATTTAAATTCCTTACTAAAGGTCAAACCCATATGAGTGCTGATGGAGTACATGGGAACATTGAAAAAAAAAATAGGCAGGAAGCGAAATATTTATGATTTCCAAGAGCTATGCGAGGTAATAGAAAGTTCACGTAAAAATTTACGAATTTTAAAATTTGAACAGTTTCATCAATGGAAGTCAGGTAAACGGTCTTTAATGAAAAAGAAAAATATTGAAGATTCCATGACAAATTTTAAATTGTGCAATTTGGTGGAAGTAAAATTTACAAAAGGATGCCGAACAATTGAATATAAAAACGATTTCGATGAAAATTTCAAGTTACTGGACTTTCTAAAGAAAAAAGAAAATATAAACAACGTTCCATGCTTAATCGAACACCGTGGTGTGCAGAAACAAAAAGGAAACAATAATCAAAGAACTTGTTCAATTAATAATAGAATTCCAGTTAATAGGCGCTCATTTTGGAATAATCTAAATGAGTCTGAAACATCAAAAGACTTAGTTACTTTTGACACCAATAACGTGGAAGAATAACAAATTACATAATATTTTGTACAAATTAATCTAAATTACATTTTTTATAATTAATTTTTTTTTATAATTTCTTAGTAGATAAGACTGAATTATTTTTGTTAAGTTTTTATTTTCAGATGAATTATTTTTGTCTAGTTTTAATTTGTATTTTCAAATGAAATTTTTTTGTTTAGTGTAAAAGGCAATACCTACTGTGTTTTTGTTTTGAGATTTAATTATTAAATTAATACTTGCTTTACTTTAAAAACACAGTAAATTCAAATACTGTGTTTTTACCTGCTTTCCTTCGCTTAAATTTTCAATAATACCCATTTAAAACAAAAAAGCTTTTCGGAATTACCCAAAATTAAGAGTAATCGAATCGAAATGGTATTAAAAAGAAGCATACTCATTCAATTTATAAGAAACGAGGAAGAGTGTGGTAGAGTAGACTGTGTCAACTCTGGGATACCCGTATGACCGTTTTATAAACATTATATCATTTATAAACATTAATTACTTTTGACAAAATTTCAAACATAAAGCTTTATTATAGGTGTAGTGTAATGCTCATATAAAAGAAGAAGTTGTATGGCACCTACTCGAACCCTCTGCAGTAGACCAACCAAATTTTGCAGTAACTTTGGCCATTACACTAAACTATTTTTGGCAAAATTTCAGACACCTAACTTCAATAGGTGGACTGGACAGTAATGCTCATATAAAATAAGAAGTTGTATGGCAGCTACTCGAACCCTTTGAAGCAGACCCACCAAATTTTGCAGTAACTTTGGCCAATACATTAAACTATTTTTGGCAAAATTTCAGACACCCAGCATTAATAGGTATAGAGTAATGCTCATATAAAACAGGAAGTTGTATGGCAGCTATTCGAACTCACTGGAACAGACCAACCAAATTTTGCAGAAACTTTGGCCATAAAACTAAACTACTTTTGCCAAAATTGCAGATACGTAGCTGTAATAGGTACAGAGAAATACTCATATAAAAAAAGAAGTTGTATGGCAGCCACCCGAACCCATGGACCAAAATGGCTGGATTTAAATAGCGATGACGGCTATTGCAAAAAAACGAATTTGCGAAAATTTCAAGATTCTAGCTCCTGTAGTTTTTGAGTTATCGTGCGGACGGACGGACGGACGGACATACATAGCTAAATCGATTTTTTTTTCGATTCTGATCCGATCCATACACTTGAGTCTATATCTACCCCCCCTCCTTCTCTGCGTCACAAACGTAATGGCAAATTTATTATACCCTTTGCCTATATAGTCATACGGGTATAAAAATTACATAGACCACAAATTTTTAAAAGATGTTGTGAGGCTTCAAAATTTAGTGTTTTGCTTAATTTCTCGAAAGTATACTTGAATTAATTTTTGCTTGGGACAGCCGAATTGGTCAAACCGTTTCTACATAAGAGAAAAGTAACTGGGTTAACGGAAATCAACAAACCTGTTTTTGAAACTTTGACCAAGCAATATTTCGCAAAATTGGACGTAATATCCTTCTAAAACTTTTTTTTCGACAATTGTCGGGCGGCAACGGCTAACAAATTCCAAGTCTGTTAATAGAGTGAACTCTATTCTCAAAGAGGAACACATACAAAAAATTTGAAGTCAATCTGTTAAACCATTTCAAATTTATAGCAAAGTAACGAAAAACCTATAAAAAGCTGTTGGGCCGCAATGGGTTAACGGAACTCCACAAATATTTGTTTTAGGCTTTCTTTTTAACCAAAGCAGTACTTCGAAAAATTGGCCGAAGCTTGTTTTTTAACAATTTGCATAATAAATAAATAAATTTTAATAGGTTGATCAATCTGCTAGTTATCATACAACTGATTGAGTTTAATTTGCTTTTATACTTTTCTACATGAGTGTATAATAGAATTTTATTTTCACTATTTTTTCATTTTCATTTTGACTGTTAGTAGCAACTCAATAAAATGCAGCCTGATTCTAAAACATATCCGTTTCATGAAATTTACTTTGTAAATACACAATACCAGATACAGGAAAATTAAATTACGTCCACCATGGACGACGAAGATTTAACAGAAACGGAGGAATTTATTACTCCTTTTCAGATAGTTGAATCGGAAGATGAAGAAGAAGTGGAAGAAGAAATTGCTGAAGATGAGGAACGAGTTCCATTTAATGAAATTTGGGGTATAAATAATCATCAGGGAGACGCTCACTACTTTGAAGATAGTTTTAGAAATAATTTTAGTCTGTTTTTTAAATAACTATATAAATAAAAATAAAAATTAGTTATATTATTCTTGTGATTTATTTTATTTTTTTTATGGAGATTGTTCCAATTTGTTTTCTTTTAACATTACCGGGATTCCAAAAAATAGTGTTGAATAATTTTATTGTACCTTAAAACGCTGCATCGGTATAAATTTCTTTCGGTTACCTTAATACTTTTGTTCATCACATAATTTCAGATATTCTGCAACATATTCTTTTAAATTTAACTTAGCAGATTTATACTGTGTCATCACTGCTTGAATATAATCGTTTTAATTTTAAAACAGTTTTGTTTCTTCTCTGTTAATACTTATGCTTTGTCCATTCACAGATCTTAACCCATGCTGTAAGCTCTCTTTTATGTCTTTTATCATCTGCATATCGAGTTTTGCGTTAAATTTATAAGGTCATTAGTAAACTAAAACCCGCAGCTGCTACAGGATTCGATAAAGTTTCCACGAAATTTATAAAGAGATTCTGTCTTAAATTATCTCCAGTGATAGCAAAACTCATTAATTTATCGTTTCAATCAGGAACGTTCCCGGATTCACTTAAGGTAGCAATAGTAAATCCCGTCTTTAAGAGTGGTAACTCAACGGATCAGTCAAATTACCGTTCTATCTCGGTCCTTAATTCAATATCAAAGGTTTCTGAAACAATTATTAAAATTGGGTTATCAAATTTTATTCATACCAATAATATATTACATCAGGAGCAGTACGGGTTTGAAAAATTCTCTAACACAACATCGGCATGTTTGAGTTTAATAGATTTTATAACAAAGAACTTAGATAACGGTAAATATGTGTCATGTATCTTCTTAGATTTGCAGAAAGCGTTCGATTGTGTTGACCACGACATACTGTTAAGAAAGGTGTCTAACTTGGGGTTCAATACGACCCAAATCTCGTTCTTAAAGTCATATCTGACTGGTCGCAACCAGATGGTTAGGATCGGTAATGTTCTTAGCTCTGAAGGTTTAATTAAAAAAGGTGTTCCACAAGGTTCTATCTTAGGGCCGCACCTTTTCACACTCTATTTGAATGACATCTGCAGTTTAAACTTAACGGGTTCAATACAATTATATGCAGATGATGCTGTCCTGAAATATGCCGCAAACAGCAATGACCAACTTCAGGATGACATTCAAAATGATCTGCGAATATTGGAGGAGGGGTTGAGAAACCACCGATTGTTATTGAACACCAAAAAAACAAAATTACTGCTACTGGGGAATAGAAAGTAGACCAATTTTTCCGTCACTTTTAATGGAACGGTATTAGAAACAGTAGAAAATTTTAATTACCTCGGTCTAATAATCGATAGAAAGCTGAAATGAAACGACCATATTGAACGTCTAATTAAAAAAATCACCCCATACTTGTTTCTGATACGCAGACTACGTAAATTTCTACCGAAAGAAGCTCTTAATCAGATTTATACTTCATATATTCAATCAAACATAGTTTACCTAATTCCAATATGGGGCAATGCTAACCAATCCATTATGGACAAGTTAGATAAGGTACACAAAAAAGCCATTAAACTGTTAAATTTCTACCCACTTACTCACCCAACAAATTTACTGTACACAGGAATGTGTACAGTAAATTTACTGTACATCATGTCATGTCAAAATGTCAAAATCGTCAAAAGTTATTTGCAATAGATGCAATAATAATATTAATTCTAGAAAAGATAAAGCACTTCAGTGTAAAGGAGAGTGCAGGAAAATGTTTCATAGCACCTGTACTGGCCTCACCATTGAAGACGTAAAATATATACAAGCAAGTCCAGAGAAACTTTGGTACTGCCATCCGTGCAAAGAAAAAATGACAAAAAGGAAGTCCACTGGATTAAACAACACAGTTCCTGGTATAAGGATAAACACCAACAAACAGCATTCCACTGGAGCTCTTAGGAATGATAATCAAACAATAATTCAGAAGCTAGACGACATATTAAATAAACAATCATCACAAGAAGTTAGGTTAAACAATATACAATCGGAAATTAGTGAGTTTAAAAAAGCATTGAACTCCCTAATTGAAGAAAATATTCAACTAAAAAATGAAAACTCAATCCTAAGCAACCGTATTGAAAAAACGAAAATTGAAGTAGAGATACTAAAACAAAATCAGCTTAGCAAATTCATTGAAATCACTGGTGTCAAAGCAACTGAAGGATGTGATACCTTTACAATATCTAGAAAAATTATAAGCGATCTAGGAATCTCACTACAAACAAATGACATCCTAGATTCTTATTTTACAAAAAATAATTCTAGAAACACTGGAGAGGCTAAATTGTTAGTTAAGCTGAGCAATAAAAGTATAAGAAACAAAATTATGGACGCAGTAAAAATAGATAGAAAATCCAGAGCTAACATACCAACACTAGATAATAATAACGACCATTGTGTCAACAGAAATGATCCTAATGTTGATCTGGATTCTAATACTAGTGTTGCTGAAGCTACAAATTCTGATGTAAGCTCTAAAAGAAATACGGTTCAAATTGATAAACCAAACGTTAAATCAAACAAATTGAATACGATATTTATCAATGAATCGTTAACATCATATTTCAGCTACCTCTTTAAAAAAGCAAGAGATATGAAAAAGCTGAAGAAAATTAAGTTTGCCTGGGTAAAAGAAGGTAAAATATTTGTAAGAGAAAACGAAAAGTCAAAAATTATACGTTTGTTATCAGACAAAAATTTATTAGAATTTAATGTTACCAAATAATTATGATGATTACAGTATTTTACCAATACCCACCCAAAACACCAATTTGCCAAAAATTGAATGTATAAAGTTTGAAGATGAATTTTCACTAAAAATATTATACCTAAATATACGTAGTTTGAAGTACAAAGTTGATGAGATCGAATTAATGCTGGATAACCTAAAAAATACAATACACTTATTAGTATTCACAGAAACCTGGATTATGGACGATGAAGTTGATATGGTCAATATTAAACACTACCACAAATATTTTGCTTGTCGTAAAAAACGTCGAGGAGGTGGCGTAGGAGTGTTTGTGCATTCGTCAGTAACACACAACATCCGTAAAACATATAGTGATGAATATATTAGTTTGCTAACAATTAATATATCAACTGCAAACTGCAACTTAAACATTAGTGCCGTTTATAGACCACCAATCACTACTATTGCGGAAATAATCAGATTTCAGGATCTACTTGATAAACATTTAGACGAACTTGGCACAAATTCATCCATCGTTCTAGGTGATTTCAACTTCGATATAAAAAATACTCCTGATAACAATGTAAATACCTACAGAAATATTGTTGAATCGAATGGATATTATTTTGCGGACAAATCCACAACTAGACCTGCATCAGGAACTTGCCTTGATCATATACTCTCAAACCACCTAAAATTAAAGATGTTTATTAATCAAGTAAGTGTAGATATTTCTGATCATAACTTAATAATATTGGAATTAGATATAGGTAATTTTGTAAACAAAACAATAACTAAATATAAAAGAAACATGATAAATGTCAAAAAATTTAAAACTCAGCTGGTGAACTGTAATATCGATTATATGTCAAGTGCTGACGTTCTTACAAATTCATTGATAGAAAAATTAAAGCTATGTTTACAAAACAGTTCGTGTGAAAAAAGATAAAAAAAAATTGTTAAATTTCGTAAACCGTGGATAGATGATGAATGTGCGGAATTAATAAAAATAAAAAATTTTTGGCATAGAAAACATATACAAAATTTAGATGAAGAATATTTTAAAAATAAATATCATTTTTGGCTAAACAAATTAACATATATAAAGAAAAAGAAAAAACGAGAATATGACAAAGTCAAATTTGAAAAAGTTGGAAATGATTCGCGAAAAACATGGAGTCTCATTAAAAATATTATTACTGATGGTAGTAATAATGATAATAATGACTTTTTCGATACGGGACACAATTCGCCAGATGATAAACATACAAAAATTAACAACTTTAATACTCTGTATTGTAACATAGGAGCAAATCTGGCTAAGAAGTTCAACACGATATACAAGCCAAATGTAAGAACTACATCAAGATTCATATTAAGAAACATTGACGAGAAAACAGCGGGGAAAGTTATTGATAATTTAAAATTAACTAAAACAACTGATGCTCATGGCATAAGTACATATTTAATAAAGAACTGTAAAACGGAACTTCTGAAACCAATAACAGCGTTAATAAATGCCTCGATTAATCAAAGTGCGTTTCCTGATGCACTAAAAACCAACAAGGTCATTCCGATTTATAAAAGAAGTGGTGATAAAACAAATATAAACAATTATAGACCAATTTCGATTTCGTCTGTCGTTAGCAAAATTCTGGAAACATTTGTCCACAACGAACTGTCAGAATACCTAACAGCAAACAACCTGATAAGTAAAATACAATACGGCTTTCAGAAAAAATCCAATACTAAAGCAGCTCTATTTGATGTAATAAATAATGTCCAAAATAACATAATTTCAGGCAGGAAAGTGGCCATAGTGTTCTTAGATCTTGCTAAAGCCTTTGATTCGGTCGACAGAACTATAATGCTAAGAATTTTGTTTGAATGTGGCGTTATGGGCAAAGAATACCAATGGTTTGAAAGCTACTTCAGTAACAGAAAACAATATTCGGAGTATGATGGAATTAGAAGTACTGCAAGCAACTTTGAGTATGGAGTAATACAAGGTAGTTCGTTGGGACCTGTGCTATTTTCTTGCTACACATGAAGCTTTTCAAATCTAAAATTAGGGGGTAGTTCCGTAATGTTTGCAGATGACATAGCAATAGTATATGCTGGAAAAGATATAGCATCACTTGAAAGCACCATAAACGAAGATATGGGCAAAATATACTCATGGATGTCTCTTCATAAATTAACAGTTAATGTACAAAAAACTAAATTTATTATAATAAAGAGTAAAAATGCATTAATAAACATCAAATACAACAATGCTGAAATCGAACAAGTGAAAAATTACAAATATCTAGGAGTTTGTTTAGACGAAGAACTTACATGGAACACCCATATTACAGAACTTGCATCCAAAACAAGTAGAATTGCGGGTATTTTCAAAAAACTAAGTAAGCGCCTACCGGATAAAACAAAAATATCCACTTACTATTCGCTATTCCACAGCATCATAACCTACGGTATTGAAGCTTGGGGTAGTACTTTTAAAAAAAATTTAAATCTGCTACAAAAAATCCAAAATAAAGCATTAAAAAACTTATTCTTATATGATAAGAGAGCATCTACATCTAGGATACATAGAGTCCTAAACATTTTAAAATTAAATGATTATAAAAATCTTTGCTGTACTATGCATGTTAGAAATATACTACATAATGACATAAAGTCCAGCATACAAATAGCAATAAATAGCAATTTTCACCAATATAGTACTCGATCAGCGCATCACCTTCGTCCAACACAAGGTATAGGACTATATGGAATTGAACAAAATATCAACATAGGTATCAAATTGTACAACGATCTACCGCCAGAAGTCAAAGTTTCAACAGCTCAAAAATTTAAAATCACTTTAAAGAAACTACTCTTAGATCAGTATAATAATTAAATTCATTTTCAGAATCCTTTCTTTATTTTAATTTTTTAAAAGTTAATAAGTAAACATTCAAAAAACTTAAATTTATAGTATTTAATTTGAATTACAATTTGTAAATATTATTTAATTTGATATACACGTTTTATACTTTGTATATATTGTTAATTTTCTTGAATTTCTTATTGCATCTATTACACTTTAGCGTTAATTTATATATATATGTTTTAATATACTCTGTACGAGCCTAGTGCTCTTTTAGAGAAATGAATTAATAAAATAAATAATAAATAAGTATATAAGCATAAAAAATATAACTAGAAAGGAATTATACTTAACAGCCTTCAAAATTGTAAACAATTTAATAAAACATAACTTCATTCTTAACAGAATGATACATATTCGCGGTCACAATACTAGAAATAGATCGAATTTTTATTTGACCTTGTTCAGGACAAATAATCAGAAAAACAATTGCCTTTATACTTGTTTGAAAATATTTAATCAATTACCAAACGATTTAAAAGAAATAACAAGTATTTCCTCTTTCAAGGACAAAATAATCGAATATATTTTAAATAACTAACAATTATTACCGCATTATCATTACCAATATCTTTTATGCAGCAAAAACAAAATAAAGCAAAAAAAAAAAAAAAAAAACAAAGGTATGTTAAAAACTAAATAGAAGAAAAAAAAAAAAAAAAAAAAAAAACAATGAATAAAACTTTTTAAATAAATGAATTATTATTTTCCATCTTTAAATTTTTTTTTTTTTTTTTTATTATTATTTGTATATATTATTTGTAAGTAATATTATTCTATCTAATACAACACTTTGTCATTTGATAAACTATGAGATCAATCAGCTTAAGCTAAGATCAATAAAAAAACAAGAATTTATAATATAAGTATATAAGAAAGTGTAACACTGAAGTTTTGTACATAAATAAAGAAAAAAAAAAAAAAAAAAAAAGTTTATTCCATTCGTGATATTTTAAGACAATCTCCCTTTTACCAATACGATGAAATATACATGAAGCTTCAAACGTTTTACAGTCAAATCCAGAACAGAAATTTTTAATGTGTGACTTTTATTGAGGAAACATGTATAGCTTAGTAATAAATTATAACTCTGATCTAATACTTCCATTTCTTTAATTTTACTAACATTTAATTATATTGTTTTAATACTTATACGTTTTAGGAACACAAGCTTGTAACAAGTTGTATTTTCCAAAAATCTTTTGAAAGGTATTTATAATCAATTTGTCGTTTTCTACATGATTATCTTTATTAAATATTTTTAAAAGTTATTCATACTATAACAGCAACATCTAAGCCATGAATAAACACAACAATACTGTTCACAGACATCTGAATAGTTGCTTTGTAATTGTTTTTCATTAAAAACTATACATTGATTTTTTAGGTAATTTAAAATTTCTCATTTATCAAGTTGTCCGTCAAAAGAATCAAAATATTCGATGCAACCATTTTTTGGAATATAAATAATCAACCAATGTGTTCCTGCTTTACATGTGTTTACAGTTAAAAAAGTTTGTTTTTTAATTGTTTTGGGGAGTTGATCTAAACCAAAAACTCCTTTAAAAATTTTACTCGTTCGTTTATTACATCTCAACACTTTATTTATTTCCTGGGTGTTCATTAATTAAATTGCCTCAAGTCATATACCTTGGTTGCTTCTTTTATGTTGTTGGATAAAAATTGTTTCTTTATTTTTTTATTTGTTATAATAACATCATATTTTTCGTTTTCATATTTATCATTATACACAGTTCCAAAAGAATAATTTTCGAAATTATCACTTATAAATTCTCTAGTTGGAAAATTTCACTTGAGTTCTTTCACAAACTGTTTACAGGTTCTTTGATATGCACTATACAAATATCTGTTACAAATAAGGTACTATTATCATCGCAACAAAACGTTACATCCAGTAGTGCACAAGACACCGACTTTTGTCAATTATTTAAATTCATTTTTATGATTTGTAAATATATTTTGAATTTTATCAGTTTGTAAGCTTGTTTTAAGTTTCCCATAAATAGCGGTTAGTGTAGATGGCAGTGGTTTTGATAACCTTGCCACAATTCTAAGTGTACCCTGATTTAATAAACCTTGTTACACTTTATTTCCTGATATATCTGGAGTTAAATTAAGAACGAATATGAAAAATCTATTACTAAACCTAGACTTTGTTATCTAATGACCTTTATAATTGTAGTAAATTGCTGGAAATAGTGTATTACCTGAAAATAGTGTGCTGTATCCTCTTGAATTAGGTATTTGAACTTTAGATGCCTAAAATTGTTTAGGTCTTATAATATTTTCCCAGAATAACCTATATTATCTGTCATATAAAATATTATTGGATTTGGTAACTGGCCAATGAAAATATTATAAGCAATATCGATTAACTATTCTGTGGAATAATAAAACTTTTTACCTCAACACGTTTATAATTGTACTTGGCATAAGTTTTTTCTAATACCGCATTGTGTTCTAATATTTCTCATAAATAAAGTAGTTAAGTTTCGTCGGAATCATCTGCAAAAAAATAAAAGTCTGGTTTTTCAAGTGTTAAAAGAATTTGAATATCAACATTGTTTATGAGAAGTGTAGGTTGATTAAACATGTCTGAATGTAGTTTTGTCATAAGTACTTCTACATTGCTATTTCGGTATAATTTTTGACGTTCTTTTGAACAATTATTATATTTTCCTGTATTTGGTTTATCACTATCCCATATCCCATCCTACACATTCCAAATGAGTAGTAACGGCCTCTGTACCATAATTTAATAATTATTCAATAAAAGCCCTATAAAGATAATTTCCATCAGATCGAGATATATTCTTTCCATTTAGTTGTACGTTATATGGTTTTATTATTGAATGTAAAAGATTATTGACTACACTTGGTTGTTGAATGAATTTTCCTTCAGTGTTTTTATCATTATTCCATTAAGTTCCATCTTTTTTTAAAATTTGTACTTTCAATTTTAGATATGCACAAGAAAGATCACTATATGTATCTCCATGACCTAATAAAACTCATAGAATTTATTGTAATGGATTATTCAAAGAAGCAATAGGGTAATAGGAAACTTCTTCAGATCTTAATATACTCCACTGAATAGGTTGTGTTCTAAAAATATCTAACTCAGATTTCATACATTCATTCATAATTAACCAAAAATATCGGTTTGCTTCTTTTTGTTACTCACTTGGCGTCGTTTTGACGTAAAAGTATTTAAATTATTAATGAGTGGTCTTTTTATAGACTTTCTTCTTTTAATTTTCCCTAGTTCATACGTTTCATTAAGTTTCTCAACTGCACCTCGTCTTACAGTTTTAATTATCTCTTTACTTTGATCTTGTAAAACTTCTTTTAAATTTGACCCTGTTGCAATATCCAATAATGCATTAATAGCAGAGTTAATAACCTTCTTTTAATATATTAGTATATTAGCCATAAGCTATATACTAATATAGCCATAGCTCTCCCCATAATGTTTAAATAAAATAATATATAATGATTTTAAATTCCTTTTATTTATACTTTTTTAAAATGGAATACAACTTTTATAGGAATACTGCTGGTGCAAAAATTTATTTTATAACCACACATATTTATATTTATCTCATATTAATACCGAAATACTATCAAATGATGTTTCCACAATATTGAATATTGTTATATTCCTACACTATGTCTGTAAAAGTATTCTCTATGTTGATAGTTCTTAAGCATCTTACATCTTTTCCACCTATATTCTGTATTTTAATAACATCAGTATAAATTAAAAAAAATATCAGGTTTTCCTACAAGAAATATACCTACACTATTAATTAAAAGTTTGTAAGCTTCAAGTACTCGACGTTTTTGTTGTTTAAGCTCCTTTGCTTTAAGTAATACTTGTTGAAAACATTTTTTTTAAATTCCCTCTAAAGTATATGAGAATCCTGTTCTGATCTTAATATCTACCTTTGGTTTACTTTAACAGATAGTAGTTTAAAAATCTTGGTTTTTATCTGATGCATTGTAGTTTTTATCATCATTCAAAAAATTAAAAATTCCCCAAATCAAATGCCGCACAACTTCTTTCCTTGAATAACCAGGAAATGGTCGTACATTTTGAATTAATGTAGGTATTAAAAATATTTTCCAGTCACCTAACATTTGTTTTGAATTGTAAGATATGTATGTAGTTCCTACACCAATCATATCGTTTTTATACCCGTGCATACATATATGACATCGGGTATATTAAAATTGCTCCTCCGTTTGTAACGCATCGATCTAGACGAGCTAGATATAGTGTCAAGGGTACGTATCGGCTCAGAATCGAAAAATTGTCTGTCCGTCCGTCCGTCTGTGTGTCAGCACGATAACTCAAAAACTAAAAGAGCTACAGTTTTGAAATTTTCACAAAATATTTTTCAATCAATTTCTAGGTTCCCTATTTTTTTTGGTTAAGATCGGACCAAAACTTCGGGTAGCTCTCGAACAACTAACTTTTTTAACTCCCATATTTTCATATAAAAATTTGAAATTTATCTGCACATCTTGTATAACATGATTTTATATGAATTTTGTTTTTGTTTGTTTTTTTTTTTTTGTAGATAGATAACGATTTTGAGTTTCGATTTCATACGATTTAAATGATGCGTAAAAGTTTTAAAAAAATTTTAGATTTGGACTTTGTACTTTGAGATTTATGAATTAAAATGAAAAAAAATTATGAATATGATGATAATTTTTGATCATGATGATCTGATCATTATATGAGTATGATTATAATATGATGCTTATTTTGCTTGGTTTTAATATAAGTATTTGTGAATTAAAAATTAATTACAAGAGATAGAATTGAAAAATTAGAGCTAGAGTTTTGAAATTTACACAAAAAATTTTTTTGAACATTTTTTAGGTTCCCTATTCTTTTTGGTTAAAACCAGACCAAAGCTTCGGGGAGCTGCCAAACAACTTATTTACACCAATATGAATTTCCTCAAAAGTAATAATACCAGGAAGATGAAAATTACACACGGTTAGTTCCATAATGAATCAAGCACTTATATGAAATTTCAAAATGTTACGGCTTCATTTTCGGGGGGCTGCCATACAACTTCTTTGCACCAATATGAATTTCTTCAAAACTAATTATACTTTGAGGATGAAAATTACACACTGTTAGTTATATAATGAATCAAGCACTTACATAAATTTTCAAAATGTTACGGCCCCATTTTCGGGGTGCTGCCATACAAAGTTTTCAGTTCAATAACTATGAATCTAATAAAGCTAGGAGGTTAAAATTAAAATTGGGCAGGTAAAGTAATAGGACAAGTTACTTGGCAAAGTTGGATATCACTCGACCAACTTTTAGGGTGGGGCATTTTTTTTTTTTTTTTTTAATCAAAAATTATAGGATAATGAGTTAAATTTTTTTAAACTATTTTACTTTTTTATATATTTTGTAATATATTCTAGCATTATAGAAATAAATAACGGTTTATTTTTCATATTATAGTGGGTATGCACGGGTATCTAAAAGTTGACAAGGGCAACTATAATCTTCCTCGTTTATACCTGAGATATAAATTTGTGTACCTTTATCCCACTCTTCACCGTAAATATTTGGTATAATATAACATATATTTCAGAAATACCGGCTTTCCAATTTAAATCAAATATGTATTTATCCATTTTATTTGTAGAAGAGGACAATGTATTTTTAGGGTAATAATTCATATATGAATCGCTGAGTAAATTGACGTACAATTTATTATTTACTTGTATGTTGTCCATGAGCTTGTTGATTTATTTTTTCGTATTGGAAAATGAAGTTATGTTTGAGTATTAATTACTGCTGACCTTAAAACACGTCTTGCTGGACTATTTAACTCTTTGCTATTTATAGTTTTTTCTTTCTTCGTTGGTGGGCTTTGGCTGTCAAAGGAACTGGTTTTATGTCTCCTGTATCAGTTTCAAAAAGTTTTACATTTTTACTCCTAATAGATTTTCTTTTTCTTAAACGTTCTCCAGCTGAAGCAGCAGACAATGCTTTTTTAAAAACTTCTTCTTCCATTTCATGATCGAATACTTCCTCAACTTCTTTTTATATACATCTTCTTGAAGAAAAGCTTGTGTTGCAGCATCCTTATATACAGGTACATTTCATTGAGTTTCTACATCTACATAAATAGGTTTTCCACAAGTTTGAGTACCATATTTTTCTGTAATTTTTACCTGCTTTTTATAGTTTCGTAATTGAGTTGTCGATTTTTTACTCAGACTACAATTACCTTTTAAAATATTTAAAGCAATTTCAGAAAAAGTTTTTATTACTTCGGCATCACAATGTTTTATTATTACTTTCTAAAATCTTGATTTAGAAGGTTTTAATAGGTGCAATATGTGTCCATTGGTTTTCAAACATTTTATATTTTCCCCCAAATTGTTCTAATTGATCTTTTGTATAAAAGCAGAATGTTTTTTCCAAATATCTCACTTCTTAATAATCGCTTAGTGTAGAAATATATCAATAACGTCTTGAAATAGATCTATTAATATATACCTGTATGAGTCCGACGTCATTTCATTGTATACTTTTTAAAATGCTTTGATTTTATTTGGATAAATCTAACGAGATAAAGGTAATATCTGTGATTTATCTCTTGGATTTTTAAAAAGTACTAGTTATTTCCTGTTGAGTGAAATATCTCTCGAAAATTTATTTTGATATATTTTGAGTTACAAATATTACAGACAAATTCCCATGATGTGAACATCTAGTAAATAAATCACATACTTATCATGAGAATTTAACATCATATCATCGATTACAATCATCAAAGGTTCTTGATTATCATTAAAATTTGGTATAGTTGTACTATATCCAACATCTTTATATATTGTGGAACAGCATTTTTGTCTGGATTACACCAAACAATTCTAATAATTTCTGGTTGTATATTTTCGTTTTTATATTTAATTAAATTACGAATAAAAGTTGTTTTACCACAACAGGATGGTCCTGCCACCATCATAGTGAATGGGTGAAACAATATAGTTGTATTAGTTAGTAAAACTAATATTTGTATATACAAAGTGTTTTTAAAAATTAATATAAATAAAAATTTTAATAATGAAAAGGTTATTCAGCATAACCTTCAACATGGTTAAACAAGTTTTGGTAGTTGATGTTCAATTTTTATTAGGAAATTATAATCAAAATTTCATAAAAGAACTACCCATACTTGAAAAAGGTAGTTTAATTTCGACTGTGTATAACTTTAAATCACCATACCTTGTAAAAAAAACTAAGTCAAGAAGTCTGATATACCAATCAGTATTGCGAAAATAAAATAAATGGAATTAAATGGGGCAACGGTTTAGTTGAATATTTAGATGTAAAATGTATAATAAAACATTATATAGAACCAGCTGAAAAAATTTATGTTAAAGGAGAACAAAAAAAGCTTTACAGTACATTGTACATTGACAGTGCCAAAATAGAAAACCTTAGCAGTGTTTTGCCGCCATTAGAAAAGACTGATAACTTTAAAACATCATGTCTTATACATTTATCAAAACACAATTTCAGATGTACAGTTAAAAATTGTTTTAATGTTTATATGTATGCTTAAAAGAAAAAATTCTAAACTAGGAATTTTATACAATATGAAATTAAATAAAACTAAAAAAGTTCACTTCAAGACAAATATAGAAATTCAACTCATGCATGTATTGGACTATTCCTACAGAGCTGCTCGAAAATTTCATTGGCAAGAATACGCATGTGATAGAAGTAGATTTCAAAGACGAATTGAACATGTTGAATTCATTATTTCTATAATTATAACATCTGATCATCGTAAAATTGTTAAAGCTTTTTCAGTTAAATAAAAATTATTTAAACATATTTACTTATTTGTTTTTTTTTATTTGTACGTTGATTAAAAATAGGTACCAAAAGCAATTAACCAGTTTTGATTTTATTTTTCATTCCTTACAGAAAATGATGATTGTTTTCTTCTACTTAAGATATATAATATATACTGGGCAGAAAACAAGTTTTATATTTTAATGAACTTGTTATTTGTGACTTTAAATGTTTTGTTTGTTCTTTTTTTTGTTTTTTTATTGGATTTTCTCTTTGCATGCTATATTCCATACGCAATCTTGTAAATAAAAATTTTATAAGGATATATTTTTACTCACTACTTTTACATGATTTCCTATTACAATATAAACAACAAGAGTTGGTTAACCTACTTCTAAACCTGTCTGACCTAATTACCGACACCACCAATGTCAGGGTCACCTGCTTCTTACATAACTTGATCTACTTTCGGCTTGAACTACTTCCGGGTGTTTTATATATGTCATAAAAGTAAATAAAATATGATTAGTAATTAAAATATGATTGACAGAGTGCCAGGTTAACTACTCATAAATTTTTTATTTTTTATTTTATCAAAGAAAATTTTCTGAATTCAATAACAGTGTTCATCGAAGAAAGTAAGTATATCAACACATCAAATGAACAAATAATTTCCAACCAAGGTTTGAAGACAAAGTAAGCCACAAGTTATTAACAAAATTGAAAGAATTTCAAAAACAAGATTGCAGATATAGCTTGAAAAGTATTATTACTTTGAGCATTTATATTAATGCATTCGATTCAATGATTGGCTCAAGCTATATAAAATTACCTCAACAAATATTTAAAAAAAAGCTTGTATTATTATTTTAAATAATGATCATGTTTGCTTTTTTTGGAGTGTTATTTGCGCTTTACATCCTGCAAATGCAAATATTTCTTCAACTAGCTGATATCCAAATTACAATAATATCTTAACCACTGATTGAATAAAAAAAACCGATAAAAATTGCAGATATTAATAAATTCCAAAAAATTAATTATGTGTCTATTAATGTTTTTATTTTGTAAAGAAACTAAATTTATGAATTTTCATGTTTTGCCCACAAATTTAACAAGGCAAAAAATTCTTGATAGACATATAAACCCTTTATTACAGAATACGATTACCTAGAATGGAAAATACGAATACCTAATAACAGAATACGATTTCGAACATGATAATGATGATGTTGATCAAAACTATTACGATCTCTTATCACTATATCATTTTTGTTGAATTAAAAATTTATCTAGAATTATATCTTCGTATATCAAAAAAAAATGGGAAAAAATTCATATGTGATCGATGCCTACACTTTTTTTTATTCTCAGGAAAAACTACTTAGACATGAAGTAAATTGTCAAAACCAAAATGATTGTTGCATTTTACTGCCGAAGGAAAATTTTTTTTAAAAATTTTAAGAGAAATAAAAAAGTTTCATTAGTATACACAGACCTAGAAACAATGCTTAAAAAAATATCGCAACCTAAAACAGTTGATTCTATTTATTATGAATATCATGAAGTATATAGCATCGGATAATATTTTAAAATATCGGATATTCAGAGTTAATGACAGTTCAAAATGGTTTTCGCGAGAACTAGAAGTAGCTGCTACCGAAATAATATCAATATATGGCAACCCTCTGCCTATAAAACTTAGCAAGGATGATATTATTTCTTTTAAAAACTGTAATTTCTGTCATATATGAAGATGGCGAGATCCGGGTTAAAGATTAATGTCATTTAACAGGAAGATAAAGAGGTGCTGCTCACGTTTCTTGTAACTTTGAACACAGTAACATATTAGAAATTCCAGTTGTATTTCACAATCAAAAATATATGTCTTTTACAAAACATGTGAATAACATATGTATAAAATTTAAATTTATTGACTCATATAAGTTTTTACCAGCATCATTAGCTTTTAATTTACCAAATGATCAAAAATATATGACTAAACAGGATTGGAAGAACTTGAATGATAAAGAATTTAAATTAATAACAAAAAAAGGATTTTTTCCTTACAGCTTAATAGATTCTTTTATTAAATTAGAGCTCTCATCCAAGAAAAGAGGATTTTTATAATGCATTAAATGACACTAACATATCAGTAAAAACATTAGGTGAGTACTCAGATATTTATTTAAAGACAGATGTTCTCTTACTTCCAGATGTTTTTCAGGCTTTTAAGAAAAATTCTATGTATTTATAAATTAAATCCCGCTCACTATTACACTACACCAGGCTTTACATGGGATTGCATGTTGCTCCTTACAAAAGTTAAAATAGAATTATTAGAAGATATTGATATTATTTTATTAACAGAAAAAGAAATTCGTGGGCGTTTAAGCAAATGCTCTAATCGTACTAGTAAAGCTAACAATAAATATATGAGTAATTGAAGATGAAGATTCTACCTTTTAATGTAGTACGATGTCAATAATTTATATGAATGGGCTATGTCCCGAAATCTTCCATTAAGCAATTTTGAATGGGTTGAAAATGTTTCAGATAACTCGTCTTTGGGATATATACTAGAATTTGATTTTGAATATCCTTCGCAATTACAAGATATTCATAAGGACTTACCATTTTGTTCAAAACATATAATACTATCTGGAGGTAAAAAAAAGCTATTAACGAACGTATATAACAAGGATAAGTTTATTATTCACTATAAGAATCTGAAAAAAATCTAAAATTATGGTTTAAAGTTAAACAAGTGATGAAAAAAACCAAGGTCTTTTAAAAAGCACATTTTCAAAATTATATAGGGTTTTTTACTGAGTATATTATCATTTCTTTTTATAAAAATATATATAAAAATAAATGATAATATTATAAATTAGTTATTTCTTCAATTTATTAATTATGACTAATAGTGAAATCAATACTTGGTATATAATCCCAATGCACTCAAGAAAACCTGTTAACAAATGCAAAATATAATGTTGGAGCTTCAATGTTAACGTTTAATTTTGTAAAAAACATACACTTGTGAATAATTTACTGTTTTATAAAAACATAAAAGTTTTAATTTTGAAGACCTAATGGCTTTTAATAGGGATGGTTCCCAAATTTTTGCTTGGCAAACTTATGATGGATCTACCCATCCCCTTCTGTTTCCACCTTTCGATTTTTTAGGTTCTAGGAAATCAATTGTGAATTCCACCAAAATTAGGAGTTTTACCTATAATTTAAATATCTAAGCGAAAATGTTTAAAAATAATAAACAATTTCTTCAATTTAAAGAAATCCTTTCAAATTTAACAAAAAACCTTCAACATATGTTGAAATACAATGCGGAAGCTTAAAATTTCGTGTATTTGTAAAAAAAAATTTGAACAGCTATTCATGTTGTAGGTGTTTAAAAGTAGCAAAATTTCTATAGCTTCTTATCAGGGGACGTGACAAAAAAATTTTCTTAACCGACTCCTAATAATTTCTAAAGGTCTAACTTCTCCCAAAATTTCAAGACCCTAACTTGAACTGTTTAGAAGATATGTGGGGCCAAAAATTTTGCAAAAAATTGAGTTTTGCACAATGGTAAATTTTAGAACCGCATGGCAACCCTATAACTTTTGACCTTGTAGTTTTGTGAAGCCTATGAAAGCAGCTCACTTTTAGTGTTTTTAGATTGAAAATAAATTTAACAGAACTCTTGTTATACTACTTTAAAAAAAGGGCTTTTTTGGAATTTTCGGAGGCTGAAGCTTCGTCACCCTTCAAAATTAGTAAAACCTTTGATACATGTTGAAAAATTTTTAAAGAACTTTCAATTTTGTATATCATTAAAAAAATTTTTTAACAGGTATTCAAGTTACAGGTGTTTAAATGTAAGAAAATTTCAATTTTCGAGCCTTTATAGCTTCTTAACAGCGGACGTGACATAAAAATTTTTTTAACCGACTCCTACTAATTTCTGAGGATCTAACTTCTCCTCGAATTTCAAAAACTTAGCTTAAATTGCTTAGAAGATATGTGTGGCCAAAAATTTTTGAAAAATTGAGTTTTGCATAATGGTAAATTTAGTACCGTATGGCAATCCTAAACCTTTGACTTTTAAAAATTTATAAAGTTTATAAAACCAGCTATTTTGTGGTGCTTTCAGATTTAAAATGCACTTAACGGAACTCTTCTTATAACAAATTAAAAATAGGGCTTTTTCTAACTTTGGGGGGCTATAACTCCGTAACGGGTGGGGCTACAGAAAATAGTTTTTCTATGAAATTATTTTTTTGCAATACCTACGCGTGGTTAAAATTATTGTTTTTTTTACTTCAAACGATGTAAAAGTTTTTGTAAACATACGGACAGACGGACGGACGGACGGACAGAGTGAAACTATATAGGCACATTTTTACAAAATTTTTTGAAAATGTGCTAAAAAGATTCATAACATATTAAAGTTTAAACAATCACTATGATTAAAGCCATATATAGTTACGAACTTAAGCAAAAATTAGTTTTCAAAAAGATTTAAATCAATTAATAATAAATCCATCAAATTAATGGAAAAAATCAGAAAATATCGAAATATTAAGTTAATATCGAAATGGACAGGAAGATATGGAGCAAATGCCTTCATTGCTCAACCTCAGTATAGTAATTCAAGAATATTAATTGAAAATTTATTGGTATTGAATTGAAAAAAACGGAAAGTGTTATTTATAAACCTATTAATTTAAATTTAACTATTTTAGATGATGCAAAAATATATGATTTCCATTTTGAATTTTTGATAAAAACGTTTGGTTTAAAGTGTAAGTTAATGTTTACAGATACAGATTCGCTTACGAAATTGAATGTAATGATTTTTATGATGAAGTTTAAAGTTCATAAATTTGATACTAGTGATTTTGAACCTGAAAATATTTACAAAATACTTTTAGTGAACAAAAAAGTTCCTGGTTCAATGTATATGAGAACAATGGTAAAATAATGACACATTTTATCTTTTGCCTAGAAACAAAAATGTTTTGTTCTTTAGGACAAAAAAAGTTGCTCTTTCAGCAAACGATAATAATTGAAAAATTTTAATTGACGCATAGATACTTTGCCATGGGGACACTATTTTCGTCAATCTGAGCAATTAAAAAACCTTCTGTTTAATCTATAAATATTTTGAATAAAAAAAATATATAGAATTTTTGTGTAACGATCATCAGGAATTATAACCGATAATTTAGTTAAGCTTATATATAAACATACGATTTATAAAAAAAAAAATTTTACAATATTTTTTTATTTATTCAAAATTTTTAATCATTTTTATAATATTTTTCGTTTTGCATCCCCTACAAATTGTCTAATGATTTTCAATTAAATCATTAAGATACTCTATTTGATTGAATGGTATTGCCCTCTTCAATTCCTCAAATAAAGTATATAAGTTCTTATGATGCCACTTCTGTGCTCTATCCAAACACAGCCCAGAATAAACAAGTTCAACCGCTTATTACATGAATCCCAATGTAATAAGTGGTTTCAAAGTTGATATTTATACCGTAAAGTAAACAATGTTTAAGATCAAAAAATTTGAAAAATAAATTAAAAATTCCTACCTTGCTTTTTCAAAATTTCTGCAGAGAACATGTCAACATCACACCATATTTTTTGAATTTCCACCTTGGTGTATATTTGGGACATTTTGAATTTGTATGTGGTTTTACTTAAATGATTTGAGAAAAAGATAACCAACTTTTTTATGTGACTTTGAGAGTAAATGGAAAATATTTTTTTGTAACATATATCATAATATTTAATCGGATTATTTTTTCCCATACCAATATAAATTGCGCCGACTCTTTGTGGAAATGTAATTCATTTTTGGTTGTGACAATCAAAATATTATAGGCGTCGACTTATATCTTTCTTTTTTTTTTGTTTAGTTCAAATGTTCAATGAACAAGGAGATTAAAATCTTTAAAATTTTTTTTTTTGTTTTTCTTTTTATACCCTACTTCACCTATAGAGTAGGTAAAGGGTATATTAACTTTGGTATGGTGTTTGTAACCACCTAAAGGAAGCGCGCTAGATATGGAAAAGAATAGATATTTGTGATAAGCGTGACCTCCTGAGTCGATAAAGGCATGTCTTTCTGTCCATCCGCCCGTCCGTAGGCACGATAATTCAAAAAATAATGGAGCTAACTGGATGAAATTTTAACTGTAGGGTACTAGGATTAAAAGTACGGCGGGGATTGCATATGGGCGAAACCGGCCCATGGGATCGGATTCTCGATCTTTTAATCTGCCCAAGGGCTAACGAACTAATAAAAACGAGGAAGAGTGTAGTAGAGTAGACTGTGTCGTTTCTGGGATACCCGTATGACCGTAACATATACATTATATCATCTGGTTAATTACTTTTGGCAAAATTTCAAACGTACAGCTTATTAAGTTTAGTGTAATGCTCATATAAAAGAAGGAGTTGTATGGCAGCTACTCGAACCCGCTGCAATAGACCAACCAAATTTTGCTGTAATTTTGGCCATTACACGTAACTATTTTTGGCAAAATTTCAGACACCCAGCTTCATTAGGTGTAGTATAATGCGCATATAAAAGAAGGAGTTGTATGGCAGCTACTCAAACCCTCTGCAGTAGACCAACCTAATTTTGCAGAAACTTTGGCCATTACACTAAACTATTTTTGACAAAATTAAAGACACCCAGCTTCAATAGGTCTAGAGTAATGTTCATATAAAATAATAAGTTGTCTGGCAGCTACACGAACCCACTGCAGTAGACCAACTAAATTTTGCATAAAACTAAAGTACTTTTGGCAAAATTTCAGACACGCAGCTGTAATAGGTACAGAAAAATAATCATATAAAAAAAGAAGTTGTATGGCAGCTACCCGAACCCATGGACCAAAATGGCTGGATTTAAATAGCGATGACGGCTATTACAAAAAAACGAATTTGCGAAAATTTCAAGATCCTAGCTCCTTTAGTTTTTGAGTTATCGTGCGGACGGACAGACGGACGGACGGACGGACATACATAGCTAAATCAATTTATTTTTCGATTCTGATCCGATCCATACACTTGAGTCTATATCTACCCCCCTTCCTTCTCTGCGTCACAAATGTAATGGCAAATTTATTATACCCTTTGACTATATAGTCGTACGTGTATAAAAATTACGATATCTTAACAACTAATGACGCTATCTTCATCAAATTTGTGCTGCAGGTTACTAATAATTAAACTGCGGCGGGGATTGCGTACGGTCGAAATTGGAACATGGGTTCGGAATCTATAACTTTTTGATCGAATTTAGGGCAAACGAACATAATTCCGAAACCAATAAAGATAGAACCTCCAAATTTGGTATCACGGTGTCCCTTGCTATTTTCTTAGTGCCCTTGAAATTTCGAACCCATTGGAGTAGTGGGTCAGGGACCAGCCACACATTTCCGAAGACCTTAAAGCATATCTTTAAAATTAATAAAGATAGCAATTTGAAAAAATGTAGAAGCTTCAAATTTGGCACATGTCGAAATATATGTCAGGAAAATATGTCGGGGACTGCATATGGGAGAAATCGTACGATGGTTTCGGGTTGTGGAACCTTTGAAAAGTTCAAAATCTGACAAACATAAGTCTTAAAACACCATAACTCAAAAATTAATGCCGTTATTTTTATGAAATTTAAACTCTAGGCTAATAGTAATGAAAGTCCCATGAGAATTGGTTCTAGTCGAGTTCGAACAATGAGTTCGGATTTTAGAAGCTTTTGATCGATTTGTAGCCAAACGAGTATAATTCGAAGCCAAAGAATGTATTTCCTATTTCCTATGTGTGCCCAAAATTTGGACTAAATTGTAGTGGTGGTTCAGGTGCCTCCTAAAAAATCCCAAAATTAAAAGCTTATCTTCGAAATTCATGAAGATAGAAACTTTAAATTTGATACACGAGGGTTCTTTCCTATTTCCGTTTTTATCTAACACTAATATATTTTTAAAAGGCCAAGGAATTTACAATAATTTAAACAAAAATTTTAAATTTAAAATTAAATATTTTTTTAATAAACGATTAAATTCCTTTTTTTTAATTTTCATTATATTATATATTTTATTGAATTATTACCATAGGTGATTTATAATTAAGACATTGTGGATATGGATATCTAATTAAATTTGAACCAAATAGGTGTAGGGTATTTCTAAGTCGGTTGCACCTGACTGACTGTTTCTTTACTTGGTTTTTCTTTATCTTAACAAATGCAATTAGAATTCAAAATCTGGTGAAAAAAAAATGAGTTCTGTTCGAAATGAAAGCAATACACTTTGTTTATATAGTAGTTTTCATTTAAAAACTCGGTTTTAACAATATTATGTTTACAGCGACAAAAAAGAATATTTGCTTTCGTTTACTACAACTTCGGATATAGCAATAATTCGGTTATATCGACATGTTTTTCATGAAATCGATTAAAATTATTCGGATATAGTTACCATATACAAAATATAATATTATGTATGATTATTTATTTATTTATATAGGTACATTAATAGTATATTGTATTCCATCAATTCTAATGGTTTTAGTTTTTAGCATTTGTTTTATTATGTATTTATAAAAATAGCAAAAAAAGCGTACGGCTTATAATTTCTGTCAAAAAATTTAGAAATAAGTTGGCACATGAATTAACATGAGAGCAACCAAAATACGGTAACGCGATGTACTGAACCTCGGATTTTTAAAATTACCAAGTAATTTGCCCTATTACCTTACCTACTCATTTTTAATTTTAACCTCTAACTCGTAGCTTAGATTCACGGTTATTGATTTGAAAACTTTGTATGGCAGCTGCCCGAAAATGGGGCCGTAACATTTTGAAATTTCATATAAGTGCTCGATTCTTTATATAACTATTGGCTTACCGTCTTGCGACAAAACACCTCTAATAGCATAATTGGACGCGTCAGTAGTTAGCTCGAAGTTTTTGTTAAAATCAGGATAAGAAAAAAGAACTCCCTCTGATGTTAACATATTTTTTAATATTTGAAATGATTTTTTTGCTTCATCACTTAGAGTTATAGCAACATTTTTTGATTTATTTTTGGACACTCGTCCTCCTTATATAACTAACCGTGTGTAATTTTCATCCTCGTAGTATAATTAGTTTTAAAGAAATTCATATTGGTGCAAAAAAATTGTATGGCAGCTCCCCGAAGCCCTGGTCCAATTTGAACCAAAAACAATGGGAAACCTAGAATTTGTCTAAAAATAACTTTGTGTGAATTGCAAAACTCTAGCCTTTTTAGTTAATAAGTTATCGTGCTGACACCCGAACGGACAGACACACATAGCTAGATCGATTTACTTTTCGATGCTGATCCGATACCTATCCTTGACATTATATCTAGCTCGTCTAGATCGATACGTTACAAACGGATAAGCAATTTTAATATATCCGATGTCATATACGTATGCTCGGGTATAAATATCTTATATTCAAATTATTTCTAGACGTATGGATGTACTGGCGTATAAAAATTGTACGTTGCATGTTTTCATTTAGGTTAAGCCCCAATAATTGAAAAGTTTATTTTACATTTTAACGAGGAAGATTATAGTTGCCCATACCCACTATGATGTATACAATAAAATAAACCGTTATTTATTTCCCTTAAGCTATTATATATACTACAAAAACAATTTATAAAAGTAAAATAGTTAAAAAAAATTTTTTGGATACATAATCAATATGTTCGTCCCATTTTAATCTTTATAATAATTTTGGGTTTGTTTTCAAAACCAAATTGATTTACACTAAGAATCCCACTATCCGTCATAAAAGTTTTTAAGCGACTTTTTATGATTGTTTCAAAAATTTTAGAAAAAGTACTAAGGATCAAGATTGGTCTGTAATTAGGCCTGTAATTGGGCGAAAAATAGGTGTAACTGTTGCCGTTTTCAACGCGTCTGGAAAAACTTTAGTGTGGAAGGATAAATTTATAAATAATGGAGCTATCTTGATGAAATTTTAACTGTAGGTTACTAGGACTCAAAGTACGGCGGGGATTGCATATGGGCGAAATCGGCCCATGGGTTCGGATTTTGGACCTTTTAATCGATCGAAGGGCTAACGAACATATAAAAAAAATCACGATAACTCAACAACTAATGAAGCTATCTTCATCAAATTTGTGCTGTAGGTTACTAGTAATGAAACTACTTCGGGGATTGCGTAAGGTCGGGATTGGACCATGGGTTCGGAACCTAGAACTTTTTGATCGAATTTAGGCCAAACGAGCATAATTCCGAAACCAATGAAGATAGAACCTCCAAATTTGGTATCAGGGTGTCCCTTCCTATTTCCTAAGTGTCTTGGGAATTTGGGCCCCATTGGAGTAGTGTGTCGGGAACCAGCCACACATATCCGAAGACCTTAAAGCATATCTTTAAAATTAATAAAAATAGTAACTTGAAACAAATGTAGAAGCTTCCAATTTGACACAAGGATGTTTTTTACTATCTCTTGCGTGTTCCCTTAATTTGGGATCAAGGTGGTTCAGTACCCTTCTCAGACCTCCCAAGTTTTAAAAGCTTATAATCGAAATTACTAAAAATAGTTACTTAAAATTAAGATAGACCGTTCAAATTGTGTACAAGGGTTAACTAGTACTATAAGTAAAGCGCGGGCTGTATAAGGGCGAAATCAGCCCATGGGTTCGGATTCTGGACCTTTTAGTCGGTGTCAGGGATAACAAACATATATTAAAAATCACGATAACTCAACAACTAATGAGGCTATCTTCATGAAATTTGTGCTGTAGGTTATTGGTAATGAAACTACGGCGGTGATTACGTACGGTGAGGATTGGACCATGGGTTCGGAACCTAGAACTTTTTGATCGAATTTAGGCCAAACTAGCGTAATTCCGAAACGAATGAAGATATAACCTCCAACTTTGGTATCAGGGTGCCCCTTCTTATTGCGTAAGTGTCTTTGAAATTTGGGCCCCATTGGACTAGTGGGTCGGGGACCAGCCACTCAGTTCCGAGGACCTTAAAGAATATTTTAGAAATTAATAAAAATAGTAACTTGAAACAAATGTAGAAGCTTCAAATTTGGCCCAGGGTGTTCTTTACTATTTCTCCCGTGCCCCCTAATTTGGGATCATTTGGAGTGGTGGTTCAGGACCTCTCTTAGACCTCCAAATGTGTAAAAGCTTATCATCGAAATTAATAAAACTAAAAACTTAAAATTAAGATAGAACGTTCCAATTGTATACACGGGTTAACTAGTATTGAAAGTATGACGGGACTGCATATGGGCGAAATCGTACCATGGTTTCGGGTTCTGGAACCCTTGACAAGTTCAAGGACTAAAAAACATATATCTTAAAAACACCATAACTCAAAAAATAATGCCGGTATTTTGATGAAATTTAAACTCTAGGTTACTAGTATTGAAAGTACCATGCGAATTGGTTCTGGTTGAGTTTAATTTCAAAGCCAAAGAATATATTTCCTATGTCCTATGTGTCTCCGAAATCTAGACTAAATTGTAGTGGTTCAGCTATGTTCAAAGGTACTTGCTGCATTTATGTAAAATTTATTTGAATATTTAAATGAATTATATGAAAAGGTCTAAATTTGTAATTGTATTTTAGAAATACATTTATTGCATATTTTGCGTTTGTAAGCTTTTCTATTAGGTATATAAACTAACCATTTAAAATAATTACAATTTTGAAAAATTTGGATTATTAAATATATTATGCTTTGATTATCTTTTTATCACAAAATTTAATAATTAGAATTTTTTCATTTTGTAATTGAATTGGAATAAATATATTTTCATTTATTTCAAGTTTGTTTGTTTTTTAATATTTTTAAATAGATAATTAGTAAGAATTTGTAATATTTTTTAATAGATAGTGTAATTAGAAAATTTTTTTAGTATTATAAAGTTAATTTGGTTAGCTATGTCTTACGACCAAATTAATAAAAGCTTTTATGGTGTTAAAATGACTTATGGATATGTACTTAAATTTGAACCAAATAGGTGTAGGGTATTTCTAAGTCGGTTGCACCGACTGACTGTTTCTTTACTTGTTTATAAGTTAAGCCGATATCTTATCATATCCTGGAGTCGCTGAGTATTTAAAATTTTTGATGACCTCATTCAATAACTTCCTCAAGCGTAGTAGGATCAATACTGAATGTTGCAAAAGTTACATTGGGTGAAAATAAATCGAAATATTATTAGTTAGTCATAACTAGTTATTCATAACTTATTCCTGATCATTGTCGTATAGTTTATCTTTATTATTAATGGTATACGTGGCTTGGTTATTAAAAGTTTAACTGTTATTTAATAATATCGTTTTATACAATCGCCATAGTTTTTTTCGGGCCCTTGGATTTTGCGTTATGAATTTTGAACAATAATTCTTTTTTGTGTCCAAATATAACTTGAATATTTTTGTTCAATAATGTAAATCCAAATTCTCGACACGAGTATTACTCGGGTTTTTTTTTTTAATTTTAGGAAAGAATGGCGAATTTTCATATTTTCTCAAATCTCGTCTGTCATCCAAATGCTCTTGTTGTTACTAAATTTCGATGATTGAATTGTTTTAGTATTCACTTCTATCAATGTCGTCAGTTTATGAATAACTTCATTAAAACAATTTAAGTTGTGAATTATTCCAAAGTTCATTTTTATCTGTATTGTCATAATCTAAAATATTTTTTGGAAATAAATTTTTTCTTTAATTGGTTCGCATCTATACTGATAAAAAGCAAGGTGATCAGATAATGTAGTGTCTGAAACATGGAAATTGTATTTTAATTCTAATATGTTTGAAATGAGATGATCTATGATCGTCCTTGTGGTATGACTTATTCTGGTAGCATATTCAGGTAAAACTTTGTTAAGAATTATAAATCCGTTGCTATGTATGAAATTAATATAGTCCTTCATTATACCCGTATGACTATATAGACAAAGGGTATAATAAATTTGCATAACGATTGTGACGCAGAGAATGACCATCCGCACGATAACTCAAAAACTAAAGAAGCTAGGATCTTGAAATTTTCGCAAATTAGTTTTTTTACAATAGCCATCATCGCTATTGAAATCCAGCAATTTTAGTCCATGGGTTTCGGTACCTGCCGTAGAATTTCTTTTTTTATGTCAGTATTACTCTGTACCTTTTACAGCTGCGTATCTGAAATTTTGCCAAAAATATTTTAGTGTGATGGCCAAAGTCTCTGCAAAATTTGGTTGGTCTACTGTAGTTAACCGACTCCTACTAATTTCTGAAGGTCTAACTAAAATTCAATACTCTAGTTTAAACCGTTTAGAAAATATGTGGGGCCAAAAATTTTGCAAAAATTGAGTTTTGCACAATGGTAAATTTCTGTACCGTATGGCAACCCTATAACTTTTGACTTTGTAGTTTTGTGAAGCCTATAAAAGCAGCACACTTTTACCATTTTTAGATTGAAAATACATTTAACAGAACTCTTGTTATACTAATTTAAAAAATGGGCTTTTTGGAACTTTCGGGGGCAGAACCGCCGTCACCCTTCCAAATTAAGAAAATCCTTTGACACATTTTGAAACATTATTAAAGAGCTTTCAATTTTGTATATCACTAAAAAAAAATTTAAACAGGTATTCATCGGCTGGGTGGCACAGTGGTTAGAGTGCCGACCTTTCATGCGAGAGGCCCGTATTCGAATCCCAGTGAAAGTTAAAAAAAAAATTTATCTGGGTTTCAACTCAACTCAGCCAACATTCGCCTTTGGGCTCAAATTAATGGCTTAATTAATAATTATAATATATCTCTAATAAAAAATGCATTAATGTAACAATATAAACAAATACAAAATGTAAACAAATAATTCAATTAAATATTATAACACACTGATATAGAATACTATATCACTCAAATACAAAATTATTACAAAATAAACAAAATAGAATAATTATTATTAATAATATTTAATATATTAATAATTATATTTAATATATTTAAATCTTGAAAATAAAGTGAAAAAATTAAGGTTTAATGCTGATATAAATATAAAGAATATTTATTAAAATTGTAAGGGGCAAGTGTTTATTGGTTATCAAATAAAAAAGATTCCAGAACCAATTTTTTACATGTTGTTCAGAATGTTAGATTGGCATACATTTGTAGTAAAAACTTCAGATTTTATCATTGAAATGTAGTTCCTTCTTATCTATTAAATTTAAAAATGGAATACGGGGAGGATATAAAAAAAAAAAAAAAAAATTAATATAAAAAGTACAAAATTTATAAATTATGATATGTTAAATTTTGTGGTGTTTATTAAGTTTAAGAGTTTTCAATTAGGATACCGAATACATAAAACATAGTTCAAATCGTACTAAACTGAGCAATTTGAGCAATTTGACTACCTTCCCCATTGAATGGCTATTTAAACTTAAAAATTAAAAATTTACTGTTTTTACAAGTAAGTAGTAACTTAGTCACCAACGTATATATTTCCTAAATTAAACGTTAACAATGAAGCTCTAACATTACATATCGATAAAATATTCAGTATGAAACACTACATAATTTTGAAAATGTGTTTTTTTAAAAACCCTTGGTCTTTTTCATCACTTGTTTATTTTTACTTTAAAACTAATTTTTGTACCATAAACCTATGAAATAGGTAAAGAGGTGTATTACTTTGGTATGGTGTTTGTAATCATTTAAAGGATACGAGCTAGATATGGAAAACTTTATATATTTCTGATCAGCATGACCTCCTGAGTCAAATTAGCCATATCTGTTCATAAGTTAAGTCCGATTTTCATAAGTCATTCTTCGATTTAAAGGTTTAAATTGTGCAGGGTTGGTACGTGCTCAAACGAGTTATTATATCACAACCAAAGTATCTCATTTAGCTTTTGCACTATGTGAGGAGGGCAAAAAAATTTGTTTTATAAATGAACTGAGCTTTCGGAATAAAAGTAGACTTGTATTAACACCAAAAATTCGAAAATTTCACTGAATATTTGTATAAAACGGTTAAACAGGTCAAAACAAAATTAACGAAGAGGACTTTCAAATATTAAAATCAATGCTGGTGCAAAATTTTCAATAAAATTCATTTAACCGTTTAAGCAAATAAAATGTATAGAAAACTTCATGGCTTCATTGTGGCAAACGAAAATTTCACAAAACTAAAATTTTTTCCAGCCTCTCTTTTGGACTACAAAACCAACCTGTAAAATTGCACACAAATCTGAAATAAAATATGTTTTTGAAGCCGCTGGGTCGAAGTGGGTTCACGGAACTCAACAAAAATTTTTGTCAGCCTTTCGTTTTGACTGCAAAACCACCTTGTAAAATTGAACACAAAAAATTTTTTGGAAGCCCGTCGACCCGAATTGGGTTAAGATATTCCAACCAACTTCATACAACTAATTTCGCTAGGAAACATTCATGCAAAATTTCAAGTCAATCGTTCAACCCTTTTCGACTCGACATTAAAAAACCGAAAAAGCTTAAGACTTATAAAAACGTCACATAGCCTATGTTACCCCCGGGTTGCCAGAATTATTCCTGTAAAATTTGGTGACAATCTGACCTGTGGTTTTCAGTTGAATCTTGGACAAAGAAACAAATAAACAAACAAACAAATTTTCATCTTTATATATTTGATTTTTCATATAAAAATAACAAACACAATAATTATCTCATGTTTAAAATAAGGCTACGTGTAATATGGCCCGGGCTATTATTCCGTTGGAAAATTTAATAATTTAGGATTTATGACCTACCAAAAAAAAATTTTTAAATAATTCAAAAAGAAAAAAACAAGTACCAAAAATAAACAACTTTAACTTAATAATTAGATAATATTGTTTATTATATTACAAGCTTTGTCAGGAATGTTTTTTAAGCAAGTTTCAAGTGCAAGAATTGTTGACAACATTATTATACCTTTATTACGTTAATATAAGTTACACAAAACGATTTTTTTTTAATTTAACGAGGAAGATTATAGTTGCCCTTGTCAACTTTTAGATACCCGTGCTTACCCACTAACCGTTATTTATTTTCCACATGCTATTATAAATATTAGAAAAAAAATATAAGAAAGTAAAATAGTTAAAAAAAAATTTAGCTTATTATCCCATAATTTTTGCTTAAAAAAAATTAAATAAAAAAAAAAAAAATATTAAATTTTTAATTCATTATACCATAATTTTTGCTTAAAAACAAAAAAAAAAAACCATAAAAAAAAATAGCCCACCCCAAAAGTTGGCCCGAGCGATGTCCAACTTTGCCAACTAACTTGCCCTATTACTTTACCTGCCCAGTTTTAATTTTAACCTCGTAGCTTCATTAGATTCACAGTTATCGAATTGACAACTTTGTATGGCAGCTGCCCGAAAATAGGGTCGCAACATTTTGAAACTCCATATTAGTGCTCGATTCATTATATAACTAACAGTGTGTAATTTTCATCCTCGTAGTATACTCAGTTTCCAAGAAATTCATATTGGTGCAAAGAAGTTGTATGGCAGCCCCCCGCAAATGAAGCCGTAAAATTTTGAAACTTCATATAAGTGCTTGATTCATTATAAAACTAACCGTGTGTAATTTTCGTCTTTCTAGTATAATTACTTTTGAAGAAATTTATATTGGTTTAAATAAGTTGTGTGACAGCTCCCCGAAACCTTGGTCTGGTCTTAACCAAAAAGAATAGGGAACCTTAAAAATGTCCAAAAAATGTTTTGTGTGATTTTCAAAACTCTTGCTCTAATTTTTCAATTCTATCTCTTATAATTAATTTTTAATTCACGAATATATTAAACCTAAGCAAAGCATCATATAACCATATTGATAAAATGATTCATTCAAAATATTACACATATACATATTATATGAATATACATATATAAATTATTTATGAAGCCATTTACTTAAAAAAAATCTTTGTCTCTTTTTTGCTTATCTTAAATAAACTACGCATCATTTAAATTATATGAAATTCTAACTCGAAATCGTACAAAAAAAAATACAAAAAACAAAAATAAACAAAAAAAAACAAACAAAATTCATATAATTTCATGTTACAAGGTGCATAGCTATATTTCAAATTTTTGTATGAAAATATTGGAGTTAAAAAAGTTAGCTGTTCGAGAGCTACCCGAAGTTTTGGTCCGATCTTAACCAAAAAAAATAGGGAACCTAGAAATTGATTGAAAAATATTTTGTGAAAATTTCAAAACTGTAGCTCTTTTAGTTTTTGAGTTATCGTGCTGACACACAGACGGACGGACGGACGGACGGACGGACGGACGGACGGACGGACGGACGGACGGACAGACACACATAGCTAGATCGACTAATTTTTCGATTCTGAGCCGATACGTACCCTTGACACTATATCTAGCTCGTCTAGATCGATGCGTTACAAACGGAGGAGCAAATCTAATATACCCGATGTCATATATATATGCACGGGTATAAAAACAAAAATCGCTCGAATTTTGACCACAGGGTGATACTAGTATAATATTATCGGAGTAGGTTACATGCAAAAAAAAATAAAACTTAAAAGAGACATTTTATCAGTATAAAATTTTTATCAATATCTTAATTGCAATGTTTAATTTTTTGAAAACGATAACCAATCAAACTACTAATACACAAATATCTTAACGGGCTATTTCACATTACAATTCATTTTCATACAATGTATTTCGATCATCAATTGTATTGATAGAACAGCAATACATATGTATTTGAAAATAGAATATAGATAGATGCAAATATAAAAAAAAAATTAATATGAATTGAATTTACGTAATTCTTTTACAGAGTAAAAGAATTACGTAAACTTAAATTCAATTTTGCATAATCTATTTTCTTCAGTTGTTTGACATTACTGTTTTTATTTTGTTTGACTTCACTCAATTTTTTCGTAATTAACCCTATCATACAGTGATCAGTGATGTTCAGATCTAAATTAATTTTTTCAATTAATTCGAGTCTAGATGATCGAACAAAAAAATGGTCAATGCATTTACCCGAAGATGAACGAGTTGTTTCGTTTATTATGGAAGTTAGCCCGTGGGTTGCCAGCAATGTTAAAAGATTTGTTACATCATCATTTACCTTTAATATATCTAGATTTATGTCTCCTACCAAAAAAAGATTTTTTGCATTTTGATTATGTAACAAATTGGAGAATTTATTAAGGAATACATTAAAATGGTGTTTATGAAACCTATATATACATGAGGAGGTAAAATTAACATCATTGACTGTACACAAGATTTTTAAAATATCAGCACTTTTAAGATTATAGTTAACAACTACACTCTCATAAACATTTTTTACAAAACAACCAACATCACCAGAAACATAATTACCATTTGTAAATGCGTAAAAGTCAAACCCTGGAATGTGAAATTTCGAAATTTCATAATCATATATCCATATTTCCGAGACAAATAAAAAATCTGGTAGTGATTTAAAACCTTCAAGTTCAGAAATAAGATGGTTGAAATTTTGCCTTAAGCTTCTAATGTTTTGATGGCCTTATCACCCTCCACTTTTCTAAGAAATATTTTGCAATTTTGATACCATAAATACATAAAATTGTTTTGGTTTTTTATTTTTTTTGCTTCCATATATAAAGCTTTGGTATAATTTGTAAATGCTTCGTTTATGTAGATGCTACTTTTTTTTGAACCAACAGTAGATGCGTTGAGTTTCTCTAAATTTGATGATTTTGCCTTCATAATTTTTTCCTTTGTATCATACGACTTAAAATCCACACATAACACTTCTTTATTTTTCGTTTTAATATTTTTTAATGTTTTAACATACTTACTTACTTAGGTGGCGCTACAGACCATGAAGGTCCTGGGCCTGACGTAGCGTTCCTCTCCACCTCGTTCGGTCCCGAGCAGATTCTTTCCAGTTGGAGATTTGGAGCCTTCTGATGTCTGTCGAAATCTCGTCTCTCCAACGAAGGTTTGGGCGACCTCTGCGACGTGTTCCCTCTGGCCTGGCTTCGAGTATCTTTTTAGCTGGAGCATTGTTGTCCATTCGCTCAACGTGACCTAGCCATTGCAGCCTTTTGATCTTAATTTTTTGAATTAGGTCTACGTCACCGTACAGCTGATAGATCTCGGCATTGTATCTTCTTCTCCAGGTCCCATCGTCGCAGTAAGGACCGAACACTCGACGAAGAATCTTTCGCTCGAAAGTTCCAAGTGCTTGCTCACTTGCTCTGGGCAATGTCCAGCATTCTGCTCCATATAGTAGCACCGGAAGTATGAGCGTTTTGTACAGTTGCACTTTGGAACTGCGCGAGAGGAGTTTTGAACCCAGTTGTTTTGACAAACCGAAGTAGCAGCGGTTTGCTAGGTTTATTCTTCGTCGGACCTCCACATTGATGTCATTTGCGAAGTTTACATTTGTACCTTGGTAGACAAACTCCTTAACTACCTCAAAGTTATATGTACAACAGTGATGTTTGGACCTGCTCGATGTATTCTGGCCTCTTTATTTGTTGATAACATATACTTCGTTTTGTTCTCGTTCACTAGAAGACCCATTTTCTTTGCATCTTCTTCAATACGGACGAAGGCTTCGATGACGGCTCGTTGTGATGTTGTTATTATGTCGACGTCGTCCGCGAAGCCTAATAGCTGAACAGATTTTCTGAAGATTGTTCCTTCGGTGTTGACACCAGAGCGGCGTATAATCTGTTCGAGCACTAAATTGAAGAAGTCGCACGACAGTGCATCACCTTGACGGAAGCCGGTGCATGTGCGAAAGAGCTCCGACATATTTCCTCCAATAGCAACTGCACATTTAGTGTTCTCCAATGTTACTTGGCAAAGTCGGATAAGCTTGGATGGTATGCTATATTCCGACATTGCAATGTACAGTTCCCGGCGATAGATACTGTCGTAGGCTGCCTTAAAATCGATAAAAAGATGGTGTGTATCGATTTGAAATTCATGGGTCTTCTCCAGGATTTGCCTCAATGCGAAGATTTGCTCGATGGTAGACTTACCAGAACGGAAACCACATTGGTAGTTGCCTGTGATGTTATTGCAATGTGGTTTCAGTCGTTCGCATATTACGTTGGAAAGGATCTTGTACGCGACATTCAATAGAGATATTCCTCTATAGTTGGCACATGACATGGCATCGCCCTTTTTGTGGATGGGGCATATGGTGCTAATGTTCCAGTCATCGGGCATGCATTCTTCCATCCAGACTCTGGTGATGATTTGGTGCATGCTCCTAACCAAATCTTCTCCTGCTACCTTAAATAACTCAGCTGGGATTCCATCTGAACCAGCAGCTTTGTTATTTTTCAGTTTCTGAATGGCTTGATCAACTTCCATTAGGCTCGGTGGTAGTGTTTCGTCATCGTTGATCATTGTGACTAGTGCATTATTCTGGTGTTCTGAATGCCCATCATTTAACAACTGTTCGAAATGTTGTTTCCATGTCTTCAATATCTCTCGCGTATCGGTTACCAAATTTCCCATGCTGTCTTTAAGCGCGTGTGTACGTTGTTTGTAGCCAGCTGCCAACTGCTTGGCTTGTTTGTAGAACTTACGTACTTCGCCTCTGTCTCTGCATGTTTCAATGTCCATAAGACGAGATTTTTCATAAACCCTTTTTTTTCGCCTAATGGTGTACTTTTCATCTCGTCTCTTAGCTCTGTATTCCTCCTGCGCCGCTCTGGTTTTCCTCTGCAGGGTCTTGCGGTATGCTACATTTTTGAGTGCTGTTTTAATTGAGCATTCTTCATCATACCAAGGGTTTCTGGTTGGTGTTGGTTCGAAACCTATGGTATTTGAAGCCACCTCCTTGATAATGTTAGAACAATGTTGCCATTGTTCATCGATGGATGGATTATTCAAAGGAGGTGCCGATTGGAGTCTAGAGCTAATTTGTTGGCTGTATTCTCTGGCTATATCAGGCGATTGTAGGCTTCTAATGTGGAATTTTTGTGATCTTGTGTTCTGCAGCTTCCTCACATTAGATATTCGTGCTCTGAATTGTGCTGCTATTAGATAATGATCAGAGTCGATGTTAGCCCCTCTGAAGGTTCGTACATCTAGCACGGATGTTGAGTGTCGTGCGTCAATCAATAGATGGTCAATCTGATTAGATGTACGACCATCAGGGGATAGCCAGGTTATTTTGTGGATGTTTTAACATAACAATTACTAATATTATTCTCATGAACGCTTAATTGTAAACAATCATAAAAAACTTTTTTTGCCGTTAGTATTGAGTTATTGTTTTTAAGATTTGGAATACCAACAATTTCGATTGCATTATTCTTTTCTTTTTGTTTTATAACATTCACTTTTTGCTCCAATGTGTTGATTTTTTTCTTAAGTATAATGTTCTCCTCTCTTACCAATGATAACTCACTTAAAAATCGAGCGTTAATATCTCTTATCTTTACTAATTCTTGATACAGTAACTCCATAGTGACTTCTTTGTTGTTGTTGTTATTCTCTCCAGTTAATGTATTGAGCGATATTTCTATTGATATTTCAAAAAGCCTTTGATTCTGTAGATAGAAACAAACATAATACTAAAAGTACTCTATAAATTGAGAATCATGGGCAAGGAATTTAAATGGTTTGAAAGCTATCTGACTAATCGAACTCAATTTACTCAATGCGATGGAATACGAAGCACGCACCTGATGTGAATTACGGTGTCATTCAGGGTAGTTCTTTAGGCTCAACCCTTTTTCCATGCTACATTAGTAGAAATACAAAGGTTTAAAGGATTTGATACTCTATTTTTACTCTGATATCTACAATTTAGTTTATAAGTACTACAATGAATTACCGATGGATTTAAAATAAATTGAACAGCATGCATTTAAAAAGAAATCAAATGATTTTTTTACTAAAATAATGTGATTTTAAATTATTATGAGTTGAATATTTCTTATCTTCTTTTCCTCCTTTTTATACCCAACACCTATAGAATAGGTAAAGGGGTATATTAACTTTGGTATAGTGTTTGTAACCACCTAAAGGAAGCGAGCTAGATATGGAAAAGTATATATATTTGTGATCAGCGTGACCGCCTGAGTCGATATAGCCATATCCGTCCGTCCGTCTGTCCGTCCGTCCGTCCGTCCGACCGTAGGCACGATAACTCAAAAAATAATGGAGCTATCTTGATGAAATTTTAACTGTAGATTACTAGGACTGAAAGTACGGCGGGGATTGCATATGGGCGAAATTGGCCCATGGGTTTGGATTCTGGACCTTTTAATCGATCGAAGGGCTAACGAACATATATAAAAAATCACGATAACTCAACAACTAATGAAGCTATCTTCATCAAATTTGTGCTGTAGGTTACTAGTAATGAAACTACTTCGGGGATTGCGTAAGGTCGGGATTGGACCATGGGTTCGGAACCTAGAACTTTTTGATCGAATTTAGGCCAAACGAGCATAATTCCGAAACCAATGAAGATAGAACCTCCAAATTTGGTATCAGGGTGTCCTTTCCTATTTCCTAAGTGTCTTGTGAATTTGGGTCCCATTGGAGTACTGGGTCGGGTACCAGCCCCACATTTCCGAAGACCTTAAAGCATATCTTTAAAATTAATAAAGATAACAACTTGCAAAAATGTAGAAGCTTCCAATTTGCCACAAGGGTGTTCTTTACTATCTCTTGCGGGTTCCCTTAATTTGGAATCAATTGGAGAGGTGGTTCAGTACCCCTCTCAGACCTCCCAAGTTTTAAAGGCTTATAATCGAAATTACTAAAAATAGTTACTTAAAATTAAGATAGACCGTTCAAATTGTGTACAAGGGTTAACTAGTACTATAAGTAAAGCTCGGGCTGTATAAGGGCAAAATCAGCCCATGGGTTCGGATTCTGGACCTTTTAGTCGGTGTCAGGGATAACGAATATATATTAACAAGTAAAGAAACAGTCAGTCGGTGCAACCGACTTAGAAATACCCTACACCTATTTGGTTCAAATTTAAGGACATATCCATAAGTCATTTTTACACCATAGAAGCTTTTATTAATTTGATCGTAAGACATAGCTAACCAAATTAACTGTATAATACTAAAAACATTTTCTAATTACACTATCTATTAAAAAATACTACAAATTCTTACTAATTTATCTATTTAAAAATATTAAAAAACAAACAAACTTGAAATAAATGAAAATATATTTATTCCAATTCAATTACAAAATGAAAAAATTCTAATTATTAAATTTTGTGATAAAAAGATAATCAAAGCATAATATATTTAATAATCCAAATTTTTAAAAATTGCAATTATTTTAAATGGTTAGTTTATATACCTAATAGAAAAGCTTATAAACGCAAAATATGCAATAAATGTATTTCTAAAATACAATTACAAATTTAGACCTTTTCATATAATTCATTTAAATATAAAAATAAATTTTACATAAATGCAGCAAGTACCTTTGAACATAGCTGAACCACTACAATTAAGTCTAGATTTCGGAGACACATAGGACATAGGAAATATATTCTTTGGCTTCGAAATTAAACTAGACCACAACCAATTCCCATGGTGCTTTCATTACTAGTAACTTACTGTTAAATTTCATCAAAATACCGGCATTATTTTTTGAGTTATGGTGTTTTTAAGATATATGTTTGTTAGTCCTTGAACTTTTCAAGGGTTCCAGAACCCGAAATTATGGTACGATTTCGCCCATATGCAGTCCCGTCATACTTTCAATACTAGTTAACCCTTGTACACAATTGGAACGCTCTATCTTAATTTTAAGTTACTAGTTTTATTAATTTCGATGATAAGCTTTTACACATTGGGGGGTCTAAGAGAGGTTCTGAACCACCACTCCAATTGATCCCAAATTAGGGGGGCACGCAAGAAATAGTAAAGAACACCCTGGGCCAAATTTGAAGCTTGTACATTTGTTTCAAGTTACTATCTTTATTAATTTCGAAAATATGCTTTAAGGTTCTAAGAACTGAGTGGCTGGTCCCCGATCCACTACTCCAATGGGGCCCAAATTTCAAAGACACTTACGAAATAGGAAGGGACACCCTGATACCAAATTTGGAGGTTCTATCTTCATTGGTTTCGGAATTATGCTCGTTTGGCCTAAATTCGATCAAAAAGTTCTAAGTTCCGAACCCATTGTCCAATCCTCACCGTACGTAATCACCGCCGTAGTTTCGCTGCCAATAACCTACAGCACAAATTTCATGAAGATAGCCTCATTAGTTGTTGAGTTATCGTGATTTTTTATATATGTTCCTTAGCCCTGACATCGATTAAAAGGTCCGGAATCCGAACCGTTGGGCTGATTTCGCCCTTATATAGTCCGCGCTGTACTTATAGTACTAGTTAACCCTTGTACACAATTTGAACGGTCTATCCTAATTTTAAGTAACTATTTTTAGTAATTTCGATTATAAGCCTTTAAAACTTGGGTGGTCTGAGAGGGGTACAGAACCACCACTCCCATTGATCCCAAATTAGGGGAACACGCAAGAAATAGTAAAGAACACCCTTGTGGCAAATTGGAAGCTTCTACATTTTTTCAAGTTGTTATCTTTATTAATTTTAAAGATATGCTTTAAGGTCCTCGGAAATGTGTGGCTGGTCCCCGACCCACTACTCCAATGGGACCTAAATTCACAAGACACTTAGGAAATAGGAAGGGACACCCTGAAACTAAATTTGGAGGTTGTATCTTCATTGGTTTCGGAATTATGCTCGTTTGGCCTAAATTCGATCAAAAAGTTCTAGGTTCCGAACCCATGGTCCAATCCCGACCTTACGCAATTCCCGAAGTAGTTTCATTACTAGTAACCTACAGCACAAATTTGATGAAGATAGCGTCATTAGTTGTTGCGTTATCGTGATTTTTTATATTTGTTCATAAGCCCTGAAACCGATTAAAAGGTCCAGAATCCGAACCCATGGGCCGATTTCGCCCATATGCAATCCCCGCCGTACTTTCAGTCCTAGTAACCTACAGTTAAAATTTCATCAAGATAGCTCCATTATTTTTTGAGTTATCGTGCCTACGGACGGACGGACGGACGGACATGGCTATATCGACTAAGGCGGTCACGCTGATCACAAATATATATACTTTTCCATATCTAGCTCGCTTCCTTTAGGTGGTTACAAACACCATACCAAAGTTAATATACCCCTTTACCTATTCTATAGGTGTAGGGTATAAAAATCACGATAACTCAACAACTAATGAGGCTATCTTTATGAAATTTGTGTTGTAGGTTATTGGTAATGAAACTACGGCGGTGATTACGTACGGTGAGGATTGGACAATGGGTTCGGAACTGAGAACTTTTTGATCGAATTTAGGCCAAACTAGCGTAATTCCGAAACCAATGGAGATATAACATTCAAATTTGGTATCAAGTTGTCGCTTCTTATTGCGTAAGTGTCTTTGAAATTTGGGCCCCATTGGACTAGTGGGTCGGGGACCAGCCACTCAGTTCCGAGGACCTTAAAGCATATTTTCGAAATTAATAAAAATAGTAACTTGAAATAAATGTAGAAGCTTCAAATTTGGCCCAGGGTGTTCTTTACTATTTCTTCCGTGCCCCCCTAATTTGGGATCATTTGGACTGGTGGTTCAGGACCTATCTTAGACCCCCCAAATGTGTAAAAGCTTATCATCGAAATTAATAAAACTAGTAACTTAAAATTAAGATAGAACGTTACAATTGTATACAAGGGTTAACTACTATTGAAAGTATGACGGGACTGCATATGGGCGAAATCGTACCATGGTTTCGGGTTATGGAACCCTTGACAAGTTCAAGGACTAAAAAACATATATCTTAAAAACACCATAACTCAAAAAATAATGCCGGTATTTTGATGAAATTTAAACTCTAGGTTACTAGTTATGAAAGTACCATGGGAATTGGTTCTGGTCGAGTTTAATTTCAAAGCAAAGAATATATTTCCTATGTCCTATATGTCTCCGAAATCTAGACTTAATTGTAATGGTTCCGCTATGTTCAAAGGAACTTGCTGCATTTATGTAAAATTTATTTTTATATTTAAATGAATTATATGAAAAGGTCTAAATTTGTAATTGTATTTTAGAAATACATTTATTGTTTATTTTGCGTTTATAAGCTTTTCTATTAGGTATATAAACTAACCATTTAAAATAATTGCAATTTTGAAAAAATTGGATTAGTAAATATATTATGCTTTGATTTTTTTTTTATCACAAAATTTAATAATTAGAATTTTTTCATTTTGTAATTGAATTGGAATAAATATATTTTTATTTATTTCAAGTTTGTTTGTTTTTTAATATTTTTAAATAGATAAATTAGTAAAAATTTGTAATATTTTTTAATAGATAGTGTAATTAGAAAATGTTTTTAGTATTATAAAGTTAATTTGGTTAGCTATGTCTTACGATCAAATTAATAACAGCTGTTAAATGGTGTTAAAATGACTTATGGATATGTCCTTAAATTTGAACCAAATAGGTGTAGGGTATTTCTAAGTCGGTTGCACCGACTGACTGTTTCTTTACTTGTTTTTCGTTAGTTTTGAATATAGAACATATGTTTTTTTATTAAATAATTTTTATTAAATAATTGTTAGTAATTACTCGTCTCTTAGCTATTTTATCTGTATTGTAAATGATTTTAATTTTTATTTTGCAATTGAATTGAATTAAGAATTGCTGTTATTACTATTGAAAATTTATTATATTATGTTACACTCTATACGAGCCTTTGAGCTTTTTTGAGATAAAATATTAAATAAATAAAAAAAAATAAAAATACAATCAGTATTTGATATTATTAAATGCAAAAAACTTTAAATGGTGTGTAATTGTGGTTTCAAATATTTTTGGAAATGTACTCAATACTGAAATTGACTGGTAATTTGATGAGTTTGATGCAACACCAACTTTGTATATTGGTGTTACTATTACCTTTTTTAAGCTTTGGGAAAACGGCGTTTTAAAAAGCAATATTCATTTAATAGCAGTGGTGAAAATTTAGAGAAGAATTTTTTAGTAAGCTTGGTGGATATTTTGTCAGAGCTCGTATTAACCTGTTATATTTAGTTTAGAAATTATCTGCTCAATTTTTCCAGCAATTGCAGGATATAGAGGAAATTTGCTTTCAATTATCCTTCCAGTGTTTAAAAATTTTATAATTGAAAATACAATTAACACACGGACACTTTGTTTTATTTATTTTATTTTCAATTAATTTACTAATATTAAAATACTAGGAATTCTTAGTTTTTATAAAAATATATTTTATTATCTTAAATGACCAAAACTGAATTAAATTATCTTTGATAATTCTTACTTTTATATTCTATTTAAATGCTATATTCTTACTTTACATTTTATATTTCTGGTATTACAACATAATATGTATTCTTATTCTAGTTTTAGTATAATGTATTCTTATTCTAGTTTTAGTATAATGTATTTTTTTTTTTTTTTTTTTTCTTTATTAATTCAAATATTTTAAATACATACTTATAACATAATTATGAATTATAATTAAGTATACAAGCCGTAGCCGTAGTTGTGTGGCTTTATGATTTATTTTTAAAAATAAGTGTCTATTTTAAATTTATTTATTAGCATTTATGTTTATATATTTATTATTAAAACAATTATAATTAATTAAAAATATCGTAAAGATTAACATCGTGTTAGCAATTAACTTACGTTTAATAAAAAGCATAATAATATTATTATTTCAAAAGTATATTATTAAAAAAAAACAAAAAATCAAAATTTCAACTATTAGTAAAGATGAATTTCTTTACTTCTCTTTTAAATTTTCCTACACTATCTACATTTTTCAACTCGTTTGGCAATTCATTATACAATTTCAAACAGTTATACAAACAATTATTTTTTTGATGATTCGTTCTGAAGAGACTAAGATAAAAATTCGATTTATTTCTTGTGTTATGTGAATGAACATCAACACTTCTATGTAATATGAAATTATGCTTAATGTGATTGTTCACAATTTTGAACGCTGTTATATATAACTCGTATTTGCAGATTGACGAAAAGCTAAAATACTTATCATTGTATAGTATATTAGTTGGGTACCTAACTGGATAATTATGTATAATTTTAATTACTTTTTTATGAATTATGACTAATTTATTTAGCGAAGATTGTTGAGCATTGCTCCAGATTGGGTTTAAGTAAGTAATATTTGATAGTATGTAGGAGGAATAAATAATATATAACGTATCGTAGTTGAAATATTTACGCATTCGCCTCAAAATAAAAACAAAGGGTATAATCTTCTTTATTATGTTGTCTATATGGTTGCACCATTTTAATTTGTTATCTATTATTAAACCTAAATAATTAAAATGTTGAACGGTTTCAATAATTTCATTGTTGAAACTAAAGTTAATATTTGAAAATTGTTTGTTTTCAAATAACATTATTTTACTTTTTTTTATATTTGATGACGATGTTTCCTTAACCATTCTTCAACTAATTTAAAATCATATTTAATATTATTTCTCAATTCATCCTCATCTTTTGAGCAATATTTTAAAACCGCGTCGTCTGCATAAAGCTGTATATGACCCTTTAAGTTCAAATAACATAAGTCATTAATATAGATTTTAAATAGATCTGGGCCGAGAATTGATCCCTGTGGAACTCCTTTTTTAGTAGGTTTTGGTTGACTTAAGCTATTGTTTATTTGCACTTTTTGTTGTCTGTTGAATAAATAGGATTTGAAAAAAGCTATTTGGTTTGGGTTGAAATTCATTTTTCTAAGTTTAAATAAGAGGATCTCGTTATCTACGCAGTCAAAGGCCTTTTGAAAATCAAGAAAAACACAGGCGACATAATTACCTTCGTCAGAGTTCTTAGAAATAAAATCTGTTAGACTTAGGCAAGCAGCAGTTGTGTTTGAGTATTTCTCGAAGCCGTATTGTTCTTTATTTAAAAAATCATTATTTATCATAAAAGTATTTAGGCGATGTTTTACAATAATTTCAAAAATTTTTGAGAACGCACTAAGGACCGATATTGGTCTATAATTGCTTGGATTAGTTACATTATTTTTTTTAAAAATTGGCGTTACAACTGCGGTTTTTAATGATTCCGGGAAGGTGAACGTTTCGAAAGAAATATTTATAAACTTGACTAGGACTGGTATTAATTTGTCAGAAAATTTTTTAATGAATTTTGCTGATATATTGTCATAGCCAGTCGCTGCTGAGGGTTTCAAACTGTCGATAACTATTTTGATTTCTGTTGCATTTGTTGGTGCTAAGTAAAATTCAGAAACGAAAGTACGCGTGAAATTGTTTAAGTATTCGTAATCAATAGGATCGGACGGGCAATTGAGTTCATCAGTAACATTAATGAAAAACGCATTCATACATTCCGCGATGTCTCTATCATTATTAAATATTTGATTTTTATACTCTATTAATTTAATGTTAGAGTTACAATTTGAAACATTTTTATTAAACATAACTCTCTTGTACAGATCCCATAATTTTTTACTATTGTCGTAATGTTTTGCTATTTCTTGTGAACAGTATTTCATTTTGGCCTGAGAGATTAAACGTTGAACTTCCTTTTTTGATTCCTTATATAATTGTTCTACACGAGGATTATTGCTATATTTTTTTTAATAATTAAACGGTTAAGATTTTTTACTATATCATTAAAGTTCATTGAAGAACTTAGACTACCCCAGAGTTCGTCTTTTTCTATAGCACTATAATTTAAAATCGTTTTAAACCTCAAAAATTTATCTTTCTCAGGTTTTTGGTCCACACTCAAAAAAAGTTGTTTGTGGTCAGATAGCGTATTATTTAGAATGTAGAACGAGTAGTGATTGTTAATTAAATCCGTAACAAAGTGATCAATTATTGTTTTTACCATTTGTGTATTAATATTCTAATTTTAGTATTTCCTATTCATACTAAATACTTGTATTAATATTTGTAAAGGAAAAATGCATATTTTGCATTTTTACGTTAAAAAGAAATGTATTAATAATATGTATTTGAATTTATTTTAATTGGAAAACAATAATAAACAAGTGATGAAAAAAACCAAGGGTTTTTAAAAAAGCACATTTTCAAAGTTATATTGTGTTTAAAACTCAGTTTAATTCTGGAAATATATACGATGGGGGAATAAGTCACTGCTTACTTGTAAAAATAGTAAATTTTTAATTTTTAAGTCCTAATAGCTCTCCAATGGGGAAGGTTACCAAATTTCTCAAGTATCTAATCTCACTCACCACCCCCTCCCTCCCTCCATTTTTTTAGGTTCTAGAAATTAAACCAAAATTTGGAATTTTACTTTGAATTTTACTATGTAAGCAAAAATGGATAAAACTGAGAGACGCTTTCTTCCATTTAAAGAACCGCTTTTGAATTTAAGAAAAACACTTAACATATGTTAAAATATAATGTTGGACCTTTAAATTTTGTATATTAATAGAAAAAAATTTGGACAGGTATTCAAGTTACAGGTGCTTTAAAAAAGCCAAATTTCAATTTTGGACCCCTTACAGCTCTTAAAAGGGGGGCGCAACAAAAAAATTTTCTTAACCGACTCCTACTAATTTCTAAGGATCTAACACCTCCCAAAATTTCAAGTTTCTAGCTTGAGCCGTTCAGAAATTATGTGGGGCCAAAAATTTTGCAAAAATTGAGTTTTGGATAACGATCAATTTTAGTACCGATGGCAACCCAATGAATAAGTTTTTTAACAGTATGTAAAGCTTATAAAAGCAGCTATCTTTCTAAGTTTTCAGATTGAAAAAATACCTCATAGAACTTTTGTTATAACGTTTTAAATAAAGGGTTTCTTCCAAATTTGAGGGGCTGTAGCTTCGTAACGGGTGGGGCTACAGAAAAAAGTTCTTCCATGAAATTATTTTTTTCAATACCTACTCGTAGTTAAAATTTCTTCTCTCTATTTCAAACGGTGTAAAACTTTGTGTAAACATACGGACAGACAGACGGACAGACAAAGTTAAAAATAAGAAAAACCTTTGACACTGGTTGAAACTTCTGTTTTGGAGCTTTCAATTTTGTATATAAATAAAAAAAAATATTGACAGGTGTTCAAGCTACAGGTGTTTAAAAGCTAAATTTATAGCAAAATTTAAGGTTTTGGACCCCTTACAGCTCCTAAACAGGGGCGTAACAAAAAAAAATTCTTAACTGACTCCTACTTATCTCTAAGGATCTAGCTTCTTCTAAAATTTCAAGTTTCTAGATTGAGCCGTTCAGAAGTTATGAAGAGCCAAAAATTTTGCAAAACTCAGTATTAGATAACGGTAAATTTTAAAACCGAATGGTAACCCTATACATTTGGATTTTAAAAGTTCGTAAAGCTTATAAAAGCAGCTGTCTTTTACCGTTTTCAGGTTGAAAATATACCTTATGGAACTCTTGTTATAACTATTTAAATATAGGGCTTTTTCCGACTTTGAGGGGCTGTAGCTCCGTAACGGGAGGGGTAATAGAAAAAAGTTTTAACATTAAATTATTTTTATTGCAATCCCTACCCGCTGCTGATATTTTTTTGTCAATCGTACGTAAAAAGGGACTGACGGACGGACGGACAGAGTGAAACTATATAGGTACATTTTCACAAAATTTTTTGAAAATGTACTAAAAAATGTAACTTATGATGTAATTTGTGTTTTTAATTTACCAACCAAAATGTATGTTTTTGTTTTGTCGATAAGTGGTTTTGAATATAGTAAAATATTTTGATCACTAGGTGAAAGTATTATTATGTTGAAATCTATTTAAAGTATTTAATGTATATTATGATGTATTTTACATGTTTTAATATTTAGGCATGTGTTAATATGATTATAGGAAAGTGATAAAAGCGTGAGAAAATATGTTTACTATTAAATATGTTTGGATAATTTCAACTACAAAGGAGGTGAAATTATATTTTAAGATTTTCATTTGTTATTCTTAGAAGAGGTTGAAAGTAATAAATATTTAGATAATGGAGCGTAACATAACTACATCCCCTTAGACTGAGGCTCCGACGAAGTTATTATAATGTGTTCTTTATTACAATCCCTTTTAAAAAGGTAAATAATAATTAATACAAGAAAAAGTGATAATATTATAAAAATACAATAATTAAAGTAGTTTGTATACTTATGCTTAGTATGAATTTCCTCAATTACTTTTCTATTATTGTTTATGTCACTTAAAATTAATTCCTTAGAATCTAATTCAATATTATTTTCAGAATTTGTTATATTTATATTTGAAAAAGGATAAGTACAGTGATTTTTAATTTTCAAATCGTTATTTGTAAATGTAAATCTTTTAATAGTTACGGAACAATCTTGGAATTTAATTAAACTATTTTTATATAACATTAAATTTTCTTGATTACAATCGTGACCAATGTTAGTATCTTTCAAATTCTTTACAATAATGAGACCTGGTGTTATTTCTTTTACTATTTCTTTTGTATTCAAATTCGTTTCACAAGTTGCATTAGTGGAACTTGTAATTTTATTTAAACGTTCATCCTATACTTCAATCAAACTCTTTTTTTTGGTTATTTTTGCATTATTATAGAAAATTCTTTCGTCTTGGTCCTATTATTTGACAAAACTAATTCTTTATTATCTTTATTAGGAATTGGTTCTAATACGATTCCTGAATACGTCATAGTGGTATATATAGGGAGATAAATTATAATGAGTATTTGGTTTTGATAGAATGCGACAGAAATTTTGATGTCCCTAAAGGATTCTATGATCTGACCAATGGCGTAGTGGTAAAGACGCCGCCTTTCATGTGGAAGGTCTCGGGTTCAATTCCCGGTCAAATCATATCTAATAAGAAGATGTCGTAAAAACTGTATAATTATATTATCATACTTTATATTGTAATATAAAATAAGATTTAATAAAAATATATAAATAATTCTTGTGTAAGATTATAGACAGCGCACAAAGTTTCATAACCTTATACAATACCTACAGCATAATCAGAGTAATCAACGGCTTAGTGACTATTATGATTAAAGAAACTAAAGTCCAGTTTAAACAAACTTGGTGAATGCCCTATACTCCTTAAAGGAGTGGAAAAGGAATTGAAAAAAATAAAAAAAAGTATTCTATGTCTGATAAAATACATATTTTGTCGGCTGATAAAATGTTTCTAGATAAAATATTAAGTTTCGTAGATAAAATGATTTGTTCGATTTCGTCTATATGGTTTCTCAAAAGGGTAACGTCGTAATTTACTTGAAAAATGTTTTCAGAATTTGATTTAGAAAGACTATCTAGTGTTTCTAGGATCATTTCTTTATCTTCATTTCCCATATTACCGGTTAACAATTTTATTGTTGAACTTAAAACGTTTATAAGTCCTCTTTTTGGTCTTTTATGGGTATGTGGTTTTAACAAATCAATTTTACTTTCTAGCAAATGAAAATTGTGTAACATAGTTAAATAAGCGGGATTAGTTAATTTGATATATATTTTTATATTGTCATGATATTTACTTCTAGATGGTCTCTATTATTTTCGAAGTTTGATATATTGATGATATGTAGGGCTTTCTTGTAGTCTCTTATTATTTTGATTGGCCCATCTTTAATGATGATGAAACCATTGTTGTCATTTAGATTCTGTATCTCGGTTTCTTGTGTTGAGATCATAGTTGGTAAAAGTAATGTAATCAATAGAAGAAGCATTTTGTGTAATTAAAGATAATTTTATTTATATTGTATTTAAGGTATTATTTTGCAATTTTTTGTTTACTTTAAATGAATTTGTAGCATTTATATCCTGTATTAGTAATTATATGATCGTCATCTAGTTTTTAAGCGTTTATTTTTCTAAATTTACAGTGGTTTTTACCTCCTCTGATCTCATTTAGATATTGAGGACCTGTTTTAATATCCACCTCTTCTCTATCTCTGTTTAACTTATTTATAACGTTTTCTTTAATTTTAATTACTCTGTCTTTATATTTCTATTTGTTGTGGATTGAATAGAATTATTATAAAAATTTATAATTTAAAAAAAAACGAGGAAGATTATAGTTGCCGTTGTCAACTTTTAGATATCCGTGCATACCCACTAACCGTTATTTATTTCCTCTATGCTATTATAAATATTACAAAAAAAATATAAGAAAGTAAAATAGTTAAAAAAAAATTTACCTTTTTATCCCATAATTGTAGCTTAAAAAAAAAATTAAATTTTTAATTCCATTATACTACCATAATTTTTGCTTAAAAACAAAAAAAAAAAAAAAAAACAAAAAAAAAAAAAATAGCCCGCCCTAAAAGTTGGTCCTAGTGATGTCCAACTTTGCCAACTAACTTGCCCTATTACTTTATCTGCCCAGTTTTGATTTTAACCTCGTAGCTTCATTAGATTCACAGTTATCGAATTGATTACTTTGTATGGCAGTTGCCCGAAAACGGGGCCGTAACATTTTGAAACTTCATATAAGTGCTCGATTCATTATATAACTAACAGTGTGTAATTTTCATCCGCGTAGTATAATCAGTTTTCAAGAAATTCATATTGGTGCAAAAAAGTTGTGTGGCAGCCCCCCGAAAATGAAGTCGTAACATTTTGAAACTTCATATAAGTTCTTGATTCATTATAAAACTAACCGTGTGTAATTTTCATCTTCCTGGTATAATTACTTTTGAAGAAATTCATATTGATTTAAATAAGTTGTGTGGCAGCTCCCCGAAACCTTGATCTGGTCTTAACCAAAAAGAATAGGGAACCTAAAAAATGTCCCAAAAATGTTTTGTGTGAATTTCAATTCCATCTCTTATAATTAATTTTTAATTCACGAATATATTAAACTTAAGCCAAATCAACTTCATATGATCATATTCATATAATAATCATCATGATAGATAATACTCATCATATTCATATATGATTCATCATATATATTCATAATTATCTATCAATATCAATAAGCCATTTACTTAAAAAATCTTTGTCTTCTTTTTTTTTGCTTATCTTAAATAAACAAACGGAGGAGCAAATCTAATATACCCCATGTCATATATGTATGCACGGGTATAAAGAGAACTGCAAACGTGCGGGTGTTGTATTTACTTCGAAATAAATAATTTGCAATATATATAAATCCCATATTAACTTTTCCCAAACTAAACAATCATTAAAAAATAACTTGTATTTGTGTTCTTGAAATTTTTGGACTTACATTCTTTGACCTTTGTCTTCTTAATTGAAGCTTTTTTGTTTTTTTTTTTTTAAATATAATTAGTATAATTTTTATTCACACTTTTCTATTTCTTAAAAATTTTTTATACCCGTGCATACATATATGACATCGGGTATATTAGATTTGCTCCTCCGTTTGTAACGCATCGATCTAGACGAGCTAGATATAGTGTCAAGGGTACGTATCGGCTCAGAATCGAAAAATGAGTCGATCTAGCTATGTCTGTCTGTCCGTCCGTCTGTGTGTCAGCACGATAACTCAAAAACTAAAAGAGCTACAGTTTTGAAATTTTCACAAAATATTTTTCAATCAATTTCTAGGTTCCCTATTTTTTTTGGTTAAGATCGGACCATAACTTTGGGTAGCTCTCGAACAACTAACTTTTTCAACTCCAACATTTTCATACAAAAATTTGAAATCTTGACATGAAATTATATGAATTAGTATTTAACATGAAATTATATGAATTTTGTTTTTTTGTTTTTTTGTTTTTGTTACAAAAAGTAGATAACGATTTCGAGTTAGAATTTTATATGATTTAAATGATGCGTAGTTTATTTAAGATAAGCAAAAAAGAAGACAAAGATTTTTTTTAAGTAAATGACTTATTGATATTGATAGATTGATAGATTATGAATATGATGATTATTATATGAATATGATTATATGAAGTTGATTTTGCTTAAGTTTTATATATTGGTGAATTAAAAATTAATTATAAGAGATAGAATTGAAAAATTAGAGCAAGAGTTTTGAAAATCACACAAAACATTTTTTGGATATTTTTGAGGTTCTTTTTGTTTAAGACCAGATCAAGGTTTTGGGGAGCTGCCACACAACTTCTTTGCACCAATATGAATTTCTTAGAAACTGATTATAGGTACTACGAGGATGAAAATTACACACTGTTAGTTATATAATGGATCGATCACTTATATGAAGTTTCAAAATGTTACGGACCCGTTTTCGGGCAGCTGCCATACAAAGTAATCAATTCGATAACTGTGAATCTAATGAAGCTACGAGGTTAAAATCAAAACTGGGCAGATAAAGTAATAGGACAAGTTAGTTGGCAAAGTTGGACATCACTCGGACCAACTTTTAGGGTGGGCTATTTTTTTTTTTTTTTTTATGGGATAATAAGTTAATCAAAAATTATGGGATACCTAATAAGTTAAATTTTTTTTTAACTATTTTACTTTCTTATATTTTTTTTGTAATATTTATAAAAGCATAGGGAAAATAAATAACGGTTAGTGGGTATGCACGGGTATCTAAAAGTTGACAAGGGCAACTATAATCTTCCTCGTTTTTATGTAAAATTAATTATTAAATTATTAATTTCTATAATCTTTACTTTCTTTTTTGTTTTTTTAATGTTTAATTTTAGTTTATTAATTTAATGTAAATTTTGTAACTAGTAGTATACATGTCACTTGGGCATGGGAAAATATTTATGCAAATGAGGTATTATCCCAAGTTCAATGACCTTAACCGGCATACCGGCATCGTGATACCGGCATAATTAATTTCCGGAAAACACTTTTGTAAATAATAGACAAGGTCAACTAGATAATGTACAACAAGTAAGTGCAATGATCTTGTTGTGATAGTATAGTAACATAGATTATTGTAAATAATAAAAGTTTTATTTAGTTTTCACGATGAACCAGTTATTGTAACAAATAAAATGCAGATATTTAACTTGTTATTTGTATTTCAGTTTAAAGTAATTTTAAATGAAAAATAATTGGAGGTGTGTTATTAGGTGTGTTATCTCTCTGCAAAAAATTAATAAATATTTTGTAAAAATAAAACAAATAAGTTAAGTTTCATATAATATCATTTTTATTATTTGGGAGGGAGGTACAATAGTAAGGAAAAAAAAAGTGATTTATGTTTAACTGAAATATATTTTGAAAAATTTGTTCGTGTAAATTACTTTGTAGAATATGAGGTAGAAAATGAAAGTAGTTTAAAATAGACTTATTCTATTTAGGTGTAGCCAGTCACGAGTTTTATTTACTAGTATTAATATATGCGTTAGATGGAATTTCAAATAAACTTTTTTAAACAACTATGTCAATTAATATTCTTATGCTTTTTGTAAAATACTTTGTGTAATGCAAAAAAAATTAATAAAGACTTGTAAAAATACAACAACTAAATTAAGTTTCATATAATATCATTTTTATTTATCTAAGAATTGTGTTCTTTATCAAAACCTATAAACACTTAACTATAATGGAGATAACTTTGATTTAATTTAAATGAAAAGTAATTTGAGGGAGGTATAATCGTGAGAAAAAAGTTATATTTAGTTGATTTATTCTATTTTAGGTGCATTTCCAGACAGTCACCTTTTTTTTAGTATAGATATATGCATTAGATGGAATTTCACACAACTCTTTTTTCAAGAAAGAGGTTTTAATTAAATTGTTAAATTTAATTCTGGGTTATATTACTTTGTATAATGCAAATTAATAAAAAAATATTAAATAGACCTATTTCTAGAAAATTTATAGAGATGGAACAAATATTAATTTTGTATATAAAGTATGAGTATATTGTATTTTTTAACAAAGTAAATTTGTACATTTGTCTTATATTATCAAAATGAAAGATTGCTGTAGAATACAACATAACACAGAAATATGCTTGTCAGAGCATATTTTTGGGTTTATTAAAATGTTTTTGTGGGATATTCCCTTCTTAATCGCTGGTAAGTAAAAAAAAAAAAAGAAAAAAACCAAAATTTTCTTTTAGTTTTATTCGTGTAATTATATATACATTTTTTCTAGGTGGCTTTGCTGCATACGTTGCAGAGGCAACCACTGAATATTACGAAATCGATTTTTTTGTTGACGAACAAAATAATGATATCGTATTATTCAAAAAATTTATAGAGAGGCTAAAAAATTGTAACATCAATTTCCAAATGGCAATACCTATTTATTCAACGGAGGAGGCGACATATAGGATCGTATACGTGAGACAAGGACAACATAAATTTAAACTAAACTTCACGTTTGATCTTCCAAATCTTCTGCTGTCTTTCGAATTTGATATACTAAAATTTTTTATATATCCGTTAGGAAAATTAGAAGAAAATAAATATAGTATAGAGTATTGCGGAAATGGAAAGTTGTCAATAATGACAAGACACAGGTCAAATAGTCGTATCACCTGTGTGGAAAAGAGAAACCAAAAAATTGATTATAGAGTTTTTCGTCAAAATTATAGAAATGTTCCAGAGACAATAAAAAACAAAAAAATTTGTAAAATTTTAGAAAAAATAAAATATAATAATAAAAATTAACCATAATTTTTTTATTTTATAATTTATAAGGTTTTTACAGGGGATTTTTGTTTACTTTACAGATTTTTTTTTTAAATTTACAGGGTTTTAAATTTACAGTTTCAAAAATAATAACAAAAAGTTTTACAGATTTTTTAAATCTTTTTTCTCTTTTATAAAACCGAAAGGTACAGAAGAATAATTTTCATTAAATTTTCTTTTTTCAGCTTTTATTTTGTATGTTTTTATTTCAGGTACAGTGATAACTTGGTGTTCTGCTGTTCTTCTAAAATTTTTTGATAAAATGCATACACCATCTTTGTCATTAGTTAAAATCATTTCCTTAATTCTTTCAAAATTTATTATTTTTGAAGAATCGTAATTTAGTCTTATTCCTTTTACTTTACAAACAGCCGATTCAGTTTGAGTTTTGGTAGAAAATATCTTATAGCTATAATTTTTAGGTCCTCCACTTACAAATTCTGTAATGTAGCTTCCAACTCCAAAAGACTCAAGCTCATCTGTCATATCTCCAATAAAGTTTCCCGTAGGAGGTTCATACTCGCCATCTTTTGAAATATATATTACCGAGTCTGTATCGTAATATAAAACACGTTCTTCTAATTTTTCAAGAAAACTATATAATTTTAGTCGAGCTTGTGCTGTTGTATAACAAGCTATACATACGTTAACAGTAGAAAGCAAATCTACATCCTCATTTTTGTATTTCCAATTTACCAAAAGTGTTTCTGTGTTAATAATCATTACATGTACAACATCTTTACTAGGATCTGTTATCAAATTATAAAATTCGGAGGGATTTCTAACTATTAGTGTTTGTGTTTGATTTTCTTTCTGGCCAAATTTTCCCCAAAATGAATTTAATATAATTTTTGCAAACTGTCGTAAACCTGAGTTTTTACAGATTTTTTCTGCATTTAGTTGAATATTTTCTTGTTCAAAAAACTCTTTTATGTATTTTTGTTTTGAATGTTGGCAATCGCAGTCTTTAGGCCAACCTGAAGCTTCTTGTTTTATTTTTAGAAATTTATCCATCATTTCAGTAAATAATCCTGTTTTGTTTAAATTTTTATCATATTGCTGTACCTTATAACTCCAGATTTCATGTATTCGAATTATTTTATAACCTTTCTCGATAGCTTTCATTACTTCATCTATAACCCAGGTTCCTGTGAGTGTTTTTTGTTCTTCAGAATGCGTACAATCATCTTGATTGCTTTCTGAACTACAGGCTAAACAAAGTGTGAACATTAATTTATTATTTTGTTTTACGGGAAGAACTGGATGAAACAAATCATATGGTGGAAGAATGTCACACTTAATTAATCCTTCGATTTTTTTCAAATCAAGTTCGGAGCATTTTTCGTGTCCAACAAAAACTTCTGGATGTCCTATTGGGAATTTACCATATTTGCACACAAAGGGATATAACGAGCAAATATCAATATATTTTATTTTTTCTCCTTCTTTAGCTTTATAGTGTAAAACTGTATTTCCTGTTCGTCCTCCATAAAATGCATCCCTAGGATTTAAAGGAATATTCTTTAAAAGTGGATGACTTAATAAATATGACATATCTTCTTTTTCATTTATTTGTTGCCGAAAATCACATTCCCACATTTCAATTACCTCATATCCAGATGATTTTAGTCGCTCTGATTTTGCTACAGTAGATTCAAATCTAGCATCCATTGTATCAAATTCAGTTTTACTTATCGGCTCGTTACGCCTATAACGAAAACATTTTGGGTGACCATGATAGTAGCATCCATGAAATTCAAAAATTTGTTTTGTTTCCAAACACAACCCATCTACTTTTAATCCATTTACAATTGCTTCTCGTTGTTTACCAGCGTGACGAATATTGATGCATCTCTGATCTTCTTCCCAAATTAACCATTGAAGAGCTATTTTTGATTGTATATCTGTAAGTCTATAGCCATTTTTTGGTATTAAGCCAATTATCTCTGGTTTTAAAAAATTTCTACGGAAAACTAAATTGCATGCTGATGCTATAGTTACGCCTTCGATAAAAGGACACACATTGCTTTCTTCTAACATAAGATTCCTAAACTTTATACAAGCTTCCGCTAAAATATATACATCATTTTTACAGTAATCTTCCAGCTCGGTTTGCATATTAAATTCAGTATGTTCATTTTCTTCATACCAAGCGATAAATTCTCTACGATCATTTTCTGTCATTGTTTCGATACCATAATAGTGTTTTAATGGCAATGGTCCAATGTAATTAGCATTTTCTCTAGTATTGAATAAATGTGGAAAATGACCTTTTTTTATATTAACAGATAATTCAAAAGCTTTCGGAAGTTTAGCCAGTGCCATTGGCAAATAATTTAACGAATCTAAAAACTTTATGTTATTTATTTCCATTTGAATAATTTTTGTTCCTCTCATGATTAATTTGGGTTGTAAATTACTTTTAATCAATAGTTCATTTAAAATGAATTGATGATCAAAACTTTGTCCATTATGAGCCAAAACCGTAACTTTCTTAAAGTTTTTTGCTAATCCAAAAATATAATCAACAAAACCTGAAATTACATTTGTTTTTAAAACTTTTGTCCTATAACCACATTTTAAGCAAAAATACAACTTAGATTCATTTATGCAACGATTGCATCTTGTAGAGAGAACACACAGATTTGGTTCGTGTAATTTAACATCTTGTTTTTGCTTTTGGTATATTGTTGTTTCTTGCATTGTTTCTAAATCATAAAATATAAAAAGAAAATCGTCGAGAACTGGTTTTCTTGTATCAATACTAATGTAACAATAATGATTTCTTTCTACAAATTTTTTACACTGTTTGCAAAACACAGTATAACATTTGTGTAAGCCACGCTTAACTGAATATAATTTGAAGCATTTTAGACATTTATGAACTTCTGAGCATATATTTTTAGAATGTTTTCTAAAGCAGTTTTCTCCTCTGAAAGATCGTTTACATGTAATACACGAAATATTTGTAGGTATTATATCACATGCGGGAGATTGCTGGCAATAAATACAACTACCACCACATTTATGATAGTTTTTATTGCTGTATCCCACATTGCATTTTTCACAATAATAAGTTATACAAAAAACTGATGTAAGCGAGGTAATTAGGTTGTAATGGTTATCGTGATAATAGAGATTAATTCTCTTTCCACCGTTTCTTCCCTCAAATATAATATTTTTCTTGTCGCCATAACTGTAGACTACAATGTTGTACTCATCTCCGAAATGATTCTGTATTTTTTGTAATTCTGGAATTCCCGCGCTACTTGTTCTATCTCCTTGTGTTTTCTGCACTAGCTCGTATGCTAAATTCGTTTGCAATTTGTTAATGTCTTGTCTTATTTTTTTATAATTGACGTCTTTGTCGACGAAAGCTTTTCCAACTACTATTGCACGATACAGACAAAGATTGTCTTTATTTTTAATACTCACAACTCCTGTTCGTTTCATGCACTCTTCTTTGAATGTAAAATAGTTTTTCTTTCGACCATTTCCTGTGGGTACATTCACTATGGTAGTAGTAAGTTCAAATGAATCAGTGTCCAATCCCTCAGAATTACTCTGAAAAATTTTATAAATTAACTCCCATATATCTTCAACCTTGAGGGTGCTTGCTGGTTTGTAGCTCATCCAACCCGGTGTTCGTTCTTGAAAATTATTCCCAAAAAATGTTATTCCAACAAGGTCGGTTGGATTAACGTTCTCAAGCGAGTATTCTACAATTTCGTTTATTGCATCTTTAAACCACGAAAGCATATCTTCGTTGCTTGGAGTCGATTTAATTTTAAAAGTTATTTTACGCGATAATATTTTAAAGCGATGAGCATACTGGTTTCTTTCATTTACTATTTCGAATTTTGGCTCTTCATCAATAAATTTTTTTAAAAAAATCTTTTTGGCCATTCTAACTTAACAATTTAAAATTACTTTATTCTTTGAACAAAGCCGTAAGGGTTACTCCATATTTATAGTGCAAAAAAAAAAAAAAAAAAAAAATAAACATTTATTTTCAATCGGGTCAATTTTTTAAAAAACAATTCAATTTTTTTATTATAAAAGAATTCTTTACATTTTTTTTTATAAAAAATTAAAATTAATAATTTATTCACACATTAAGGTGCAGCAAATATTAATTAAATATCAAAAACCTTGTGTCATATAAAAACAAAAGAAACTATTTGTCAATTCTTGTCTTAGTAATTTGTTTAAATGTTGATTGCAATAATGTGTTAATTAAATAGACAAAGAATTATATATTAACTATTTGAGGCTGTTGATTAATGTGTTTAAATTGTATTTTATATTACATTCTAATAAGAATTATTTTTGTGTTAAAGTTTCCAGAGAGTGTTTCATAAACTATTTTTTTTTTTATAGTCACGATTATTTTAATTTTTTTTTTTTTTTTTAGTCAAGAAAGATTATTTTAATCACATAATGTTTTACTAGAAAATATCTTATTAGATTATTGAAAACACTATAATGTAATATCGTTATAATTACAAATAAATCTGATTGGATTAAAAGAATTTAATTTTAAAGTTTTAGAAGAATTTAATTTTTGGGGTAGGGTAACCGAAACCTATGTCTTAATATTTTACAAAAGTATATAAACTCATGACAATTAACTTACTTTAATCAGTTTAGTACACTGAACAAACACTAAAAACAAAAAACGTCCAATTAAAAAAAAAATAAAAAAAATGGTAAGATTATGTTATTTATTTATTCTTAAATTATTTCTAATATTTTTTTTTTAATCTATATTAATTCAGGCAACTTTTATTAAAAGTATAATAAACATAGCAAAAGGTGAAAATGAACATGAAGAATACCTGAACATCGATACACTGGAAAAGGATAAATTATATAATGTCATCTGTTGGAAGTTTTTGGATACAAAAAGAGGTGACAGAGTACTTCTATGCCAGTTGCGAGATCCAATTAATAAGAAAAAATTTACAATTTTTATGCCAGAACGCTTCTCAAAGAAGGTGACTATTGAATCAGAGCTAGAAGAATTAAATATGACTCGATTCAATTTCAAATTTTTGGGGCGTAACAAGGAAAGAATGAATATGGCTCTGATTGAGCTGATTCCAATATAAATGTAATCTGATATAAAAATTTTTAAAATAAAAAGAAAAATAAAATTATATAACATTAATTTTGTGTTTTTTTATTTAACAATTAAAACAAACAAAAAACTTTTTAGGTTTTTATTCTTCTTTAGGCATTTTTTCGTAACAATGTAGGTCCAAAGATTTTTTAATACTTTGCCATGTTTCATAGCAATGTAGGTCTATTGTTGAACGTTTTTTTACAGGTTGCTGGTTCTGCTGACATGGAAGTTTGTCCAGGTCTATCGTCTCATAAAGTGTAAAATCACCTTTCAAATGAAAGACATCACATCTGTCGATTTCAAATTCAAAAGGCTCTGAAACAGTGAAGTATTTTTCCTCCATAATATATTATTGTTATATTGGTATTTAATCTTGAATATTTTTGAAAAACTTAAAAATTTTGAATTTAAAAACTAACTTTTATACTCTAACAAAAATGTTTTGTTTTTTTTCCACCTATACACAAAATTTTATATGAATAATATGTTTAAATCACTATAATATAGAGGCGGCGGGGTTAATAATTTAGAACTCCAGAAAAGAAAACTTGGAATTTTTTTTTAATGGTGTAATTTAAGGTAGTTGATTTTAGTGGTTCGGATTTTCCCGGGCGACGGCCGCCCCTTGTACGTGCGCACGGCCGCCCTTTGTACGTGCGGACGGCCGCCCCTTGTACGTGCGCGCGGCCGCCCTTTGTACGTGCGCCCTAGCGCCCGCGCGGCCCTGCTGGAACTCAAAAAGCCAAAAATCCGAAAATTTCTCCCCGTTTTGTATAATGTGCTGGTAGCCTACCTTGAGTGGGGGGAAACAGGTATAAATAAAAGGCCTTTGGCTTATTTTATTATAGTAAAAATGATAATGAGCGGTAGGAAGGCAGTAGTTGATCTACAATTTGTTGTCGGAAATAATAAACAATATTTCTTGAAAGAATTATCTTTGATTGCTGAGGGGTCACTGATACCGATGCTGTTTATGTTTAAAGCACCTTATTCATCCGAGGAGTTAAATAGTGATGCTAAAAAGCAAAATGAATTCAATAAACAACAAATAAATGGTGTTAATTGGGATGATGGATTTATAGAATATTTAAAAATTAAAAATATCTTAAAGGAATATTTAACATTTGATATTGTTTACGTGAAGGGGTACAAGAAAAAGGAATTTTTAGATAAATTTGTTTCGTGTTCAGTACAAGTTATCAATTTAGATAATGACATTCCATCTCTTCAGAAGCTAAAGAATTTCACAACCATATGCCCTCATCATCACATTACGGAAAATTTACAAAGATGTGCTGTAAAAAATTGTATGAACTTATATATGTATTTAATAAAAGAAAATAATTGGTTTTAAAAAATGTTTGTTTTATTTATTATTGACCAAGATATTTTTTCTGACAAAAACATAGGTATTTCATAAAATAGTCTGGAATAGTTGCATTGAGCTATATGTAAATTCATAGGAATGTAGAAATCTTCTTGCTCCAATCTTAATTTGTTCTTTTCAATACACCTTTCAATATATTTGAATACATATTCTCGAACATTCAAATCAGCTCCATTGTTATATGACATTACTGCTTGTATAAAATCTAACATAAGACAAAAGCGGGTGTATTCATCTATATTCAATGTAAGTTTTTTAATATGTCCACAATGATTGAATTTTAGCGGAAATCCTTTTGAATTTAATTTTGTTTTGGCTGTTTTTTTTAAATCATGATAAAATTCATACCACTCCAAATAATTCATTTCGCAGATAACTTTGTGATGTCTTTGGAAAATTATTGTTGCAGTAAAATTATTTTCAATATTAAATCCAATTTGTATTTTTATTGTTTGTTTTTTATCCAAAAAATAAATATAGCTTAATAAAAGATTCGGCTGCTGCTGCTGCTGCTGCTGCTGCTGCGCTGGTTGATCATTTTCCGATGTTTTTTCAAATACTTCTGAATTTGTTGTTTGCTCCATTTTGTCTTTTGTATTTTTTTAAAGTGGCCAATTCTATTTCAGAGTTTGGTATTTATAGTTTTTCTCCCATATTTTATTTTTTAAAAATTTTTCGAAACATTCTTTCTATTTTTCTGTCATTTTGGAGTGGGGATGATCTGTTGAATAAATTAAGAAAAAATTTCATGCTTTTACAGGAACTTCGCATCCATAGATATACACAAGAATACTGCCCGCAAACAGACGATAGATTACTTTGTAAGCGTTTATTGTTGAAAACAAAGCATTTAGATTGATTTTGTAGAAATTTTATGATCTCAATGTGAAAAGGCGGATTTCCAAATGAATCAAAATATTCTGCACACCCTTGAACTGGAACAAATATTGCTAACCAATGTGTTCCACTTTCGTTAGAAGTATCAGTATTTACCACCAAAATACTAGGTTTTGAAATTTGTTTTGGCAATTGATCAAGAGCATAAACACCTTTAAATATTTTACGTGTCACATTATTACTTTTCAGTACCTTCGAAATCTGAAGTGTGTTCATTATCTTGTAAACGAGAAATATCTACTAGACGAGTATTTCCTTTTATATATGTTTTCAAAAATTCTGCTTTAAGTTTTCCATTTGTTAGGATTATATCGAATTTTTCAAGCAAGTTTATTAAGTTATTGGTTGTTTTTTCGTTATCGATATGCCCAAAAGAGTAATTTTCGATATCTGTTCTTTTTAAATCTCTGACAGGAAACTTATACTTTAATTCTTTTACAATCGTTTTACATTTTTCATTTATTCCGGCCACAGCAAGGTTTTTTACAAATATTGTATTGGTGTCGTCCGTACAGAACGACAAGTCTACTAAAACACAAGTCATTGTATAATGATGAGAAACGAAATACTAATCATTCTTTTATATGTTTAAGTAAACATTACGATTTCTGTCAATTTCTATACTGGCATCAAATTCTGCAAATACAATGCATGTTAAAGTTGAGGTTAACGGAGAACTCAGCCTTGCTTCAATTTTTACTGTTCCTTGATTTAAAAGGTTTTGACAAGAATCTGTTGTTGATCCATCTGCAGATAAATCAAAAGCTAGTATTGTGCAGCCTTTTGTAAACATTTCTTTTGTAATCTGATGTCCTCTATCAGAGTGATGTATACCAGTTCCACTGAATAATGTTAAGTATGCTCGTGAATTATAAAAGTTATTGGTTGAAAAGTTTGTTTCTATAGGAGAATTAGGTACAGGCATTCCATTTACATATAGTTGAAACTGTGAAAGATTTTGATGTTCGAAAAAGTATGGATTTTTTGATCTTTTCCCATTAAAGTTTTCATTGTTTACCATACAAAATACAAGAGCCCTTGGAATTTGTCCTATAAAGACATTGTCCAATGATATATTTGAAGTATTAGATGGAATTGTAAATGTTTTAATTTCGTTTCTTTTGTAGTGATACTTTGCGTTTGCTTTTTCTAATACGGTATTGTGTGCTAACAATATGTTAGGATTTATAGTAACATGCTTCATGTATAAAGTAGCTTCATGAATCTTTAAATAGCTTTCGTCTGAATCATTGAAAAATATAAAAAAATCTTGTTTTTCTAATGTCAGAGCAATTCTCATGTCAACGTTATTTAAAAGTAGTGTTGGAGTATTGAAGAAATCTACATGTAATTTTCCCATCAATTCCACCACTGCAGAATTATTATATAATTTCTGTCTTGCTTTAGAGCCACCATTGTCAAAAGTATTAATGTTAGGTTTATCTAATTCCCAACCAGATGCTTCTAAATGTGTTTGACTTGAATCACTGCCATAATTTAGTAAAGTTGTCAGGTATGCCTTGTAATGATATAATGAGTCGGAAGGTGTAATGTTTTTTCCATTTAATGTCACATTACACTGTTTGATCATGGAGTGTAATAAATTATTTATAACACTTGGTTGTGGAGCTGGTTTAGCATCATTTCCGATTCCTGTTTTATCATTTGCACTCCAAGATGATCCATCTTTTTTTAATATTTGAACTTTAAATTTTATATAGGTGCTGGATAAATCTCTATAAGTATCTCCGTTTCCAAGTGAAACAAATTCAATGGTTGATGGTGATGCTTCTAATGAGGCTAAAGGGCTGTATGCTACCTCCTCTGAACGTAAAATGCTTGTTTGCACTGGTAAAGAAGCAAAAATATCTAATTCAGATTTCATACATTCCATTTTTTAGTTGAAAATATCAGATTTCTTGGTTTGCTTTTTGCGTCGTTTCAACTTTGAATGCTGTTTTTTAGAAATTGATCTTCTTTTTATAGATTTCCGTCTTCCACCATACATTGAATGTAGTTGATTAACCATTGATTTTCGTAAATTTTTAATACCACTTTTGCCTTGATCAATTACGGTTTCTTTAATATGGGCACCTGATGCTATGTCACCAAGAATATTTTTACTTGTGTTTACAGCTTCTTTTTTAAAAAGATCCCAGCCAGTTGAAAGAACTGGTTTCAAATAACGAAATAAACTTCCAAATATGTTACCGAAACCACGGCCACGCTGTATATTTGGATAAAACTGTAATAAAGGTCCAATATCATTAATTCCTCCTCCTACTTGAGAGGAATAATATCTCACGTAAGCTCGTTCCATGTTTGATAGAATCTTTTTTGAGTAGTAGTATTTATATTGTTTGGCAATCAATGCTTTTTAAAGTGTAAGACAATTTTTGTTGGATAGTAACTTGAAACAAAATTTATTGCATCACCGTATTGGTTACAGATTTTAATTGCAATAGTTTCAAAAATATTTTTCTCTATAGGTATGTAATGAATATTTTGAAATTCAATATTTATAGATGTTCTACAATTTTCTATGTTGATAGCTCTCAATGCCCGCACTTTATTACTTCCAAAAATAGATGATTGAACTATATCTGAATAAATCATAACCATTCCATTTAATTCGTCTTTGTTATTAGCAATAGCTAATTTAAATAGTTCAGGTAATTTAGTTTTGAAACTTTTTAAACCTTTTTTCTGTTGAAATAATTCTTTTAACAATGTTTTTATATTATAACTGTGATTAACTTTTATAAAGAAGCTGTCTTCATCAAAAGTCTGTGATATTCGAATTAAACCTTTTTTGTTTTGATCTGCTGCTTTTTGAAAAGTTACATCATCGTAATTTTTTGTATTAGAGATATATGCCAAAATTTCATTAAAAAATTCTTTGAAAACTTGGTGTCGAGTAAATCCCGGATTTGGAGTTATATTTTTAATAAGTGTTGGTAAAAAATTAAACTTCCAATCATCCAAATGTAATTCCGAATCGTCATATGAATAATATGTGTAACCTATAGATTTGGTTACTTTGATTTTTTCAAGAGGTTTTTCAATGTTTGTTACATAAACGTTATACTCCCCAATATTAATAAGAGCACAATTCTCTTTGTTAAATGTTTCCGTTTGTAGGAAATCGTTCAGATAAATTTCTGAAAGACCAACTTTCCAATTTCCATTTCTTAAATCAAAGTGATTAGGTAGTTTATTTTCGAATGAAGCTAAAGTATTTTCAGGAAACAGTTTTAAATTATCATTGCTAAACAATGTTATATAGAATTCATCTGAACTATCCATCTTTGTTAACTTCTTCTAAAACGCAAAATGTCACACTATTTATATGTTTTCCATGCTGGAACAGACAAAGTTCTTTTCGGTGTTCTATGCAGTGATTCATTTTGTTTTCGTTTCTTTGAATCAGGAAAACGTGATAGTATACCAGGGGAAATTTTAGCACCAGCTGATCTTAAATTTGCTTTTTTAGGAGATGGTGATGGAGCTGCTTCTGTTATTACATCACCTCCTGGTGTTTCGAATATACGAAAGTCAGAACTTACGGAAGGTCTTTCAATTAATTTTACACCTTTGTTTATCTCATCTTGAGCTAACTTTTTATCAATATCTTGATCATCATCGTCATAATCATCAATATCATCCAAATTAAAACTTTTATCTGATTGTTCTTTTTTAGGATCGTATTCAAAGACATCATCTTCAACAAAAGGAATAAAATTTGTTTGTGTATTTGCTGTTTGATATTTAGGTGATATGGTTTCTGTATGTGCATTCCGTTTTGAAACGAATTTAGTTTGAGTTGCTGCATCAAATGATTTACCAAATGATGATTTTTCTGGTAATTTTTTTGCGAATCGTCTGTTGATTCCATATTTCATTAAATTTTGTCTATATAAATGCCATTTTTGAAGTGGTTTTAGTTTTTTATCATACAAAACCTTTTTCATTTTTTGATCTAGTATGTTTAGATTTTTATCATTTTCAATTAAACTTTTAAATTTGTTAAATATTTCAGGTGGCATAACAATCATTCGCTGCATTATGTCTTACTGAGAAGTTTTCCTATTACACCAGATAATATAGTTCCGATTAGAGTTGGTAAAAACCCACCATGTTGAACTAATATTTTTCTTTTGGCTTTTATACCTTTTTGTGGACACGCTAAGAGTCTCAATTGTTTTTTATGTTTTTTTAGTTTTGCTTTTTGTGATGGTGATATTTTGTTGTTTCCATTTAACACATTAATTGCAATTTCAGCAATAGTTTTTATTATATCATCGTCGCAATATTTTAGAATATTTTTGCGAAAATTCTTATTGTTGCATTTTTCTAGAACATGTAACATATGTCGGTTTTTCTTCAATCGTTTCATATTTTAAGCAATTGTTTAAATCTTTTGTAGCACAATAACAAACGCAATATCCCTCTGAGAATATATTGGTTCTAATTCGAAACAAATCGTTAACGTCTTGTGTTAAATCTAATACAATATAACCATGTGGGCTTGATGTTGATTCATTATATACCCCCAGGAAGCCTTTTATATTTTCCGGATATAGTTGTCTAGCTAGAGGAAAAATCTGCGATTTATCTCGAGGGTTCTTAAAAAGTACCAAATATTTACAATTTAATGAAATATCTCGTGAGAATTTCCCCTGGTGGAAGACGTTTTGTGTTAATAATATAATAGACAAATTGCGGTGGTGCGAACCTTTAGTAAAAAGTTCACATACTTGTTTGTTTGCTGAATCTAACATTAAATCATCTAAAATAACTAAAGTAGGTTTATTTTCATGCTCACTTAGCTCTTCCGGAATGTTGGTATAAAAATCTATATCAGGGAAACCTATATTTCTTGGAACAGCAGAAATTTCTGGGTTACACCATTTTATTTTTTCAATTTTTGGATATATCAATCTAGTAATATTTTTAATTAAGTTGCATACAAATGTTGTTTTTCCACATCCAGATGGCCCCGCTACCATCATTGTAAACGGATGATTAAAATATATCATTATCGGCTCGTGTTTTAAAAGTGATTAAGAGGTAAAATAGTTTCGTTCTTGAAATATATATAAGCAGCGAAACTGTATTATAGCTTATTCTCAGTTTAAAAGATGGAAGTGGAGGAAGTGAAAGAGTTCTTAAAATCTTATTCCTCTGTGTTATTGAATGAACACAAGCAGCGTATTTATTATATTTATAAATACATTAAAAAATATTCAGCGACAGAAAAATTTACTTCAATATACGGAACTCATTTTAGTCTTTGTCCTTGGGCTTACGATAACTCAACATCTGGGCCGGATACATGTATCTGTTCTTTTATAGAAAATTATAAAATTGAGTTGAAAAATCTTATTAATTGGTACAAGCATAATGTCAAGGAAACAAATTGTATCTGAAATACATAGAGGCGCCAGACGAAACTTTCGTCGAAGAAAATTCATTCAGAAAGGTTTAAATGATACATGGCAAATCGACTTAGTAGAAATGATTCCATATGCAAAGTTTAACAATGGAAATAAATATTTATTGACTGTAATAGACACCTTTTCGAAATATGCTTATGCTGAGCCAATTAAAAATAAAAATGCTAATAATGTTTTACTTGGTATGAAAAATGTTTTTAAACGTGCTGGAACACTTCCAAAAAATATTCAATCCGATCAAGGGAAAGAGTTTTTTAATAAGGAATTTAGAAAACTTATGGAAAGAAAAAAAATTAATCATTATCATACATATTCTGAAATGAAAGCATCCATAGTAGAACGTTTTAACCGTACTTTAAAAAATTCAATGTGGAGGCAGTTCAGTTTTCAGGGTAATTATAAATGGATATCTATTTTATCCTCGCTTATTGAGAAATACAACTCAACATATCACCGTACAATTAAACTTCAAACAAAAAAAGTTGCAAAAGCAAACGAGAAATATATACTGAAAAACATTTACATGCAACCGAAGTTTTATCAGAAGGCAAAATATGAAGTTGGAGATTATGTACGCATAAGTAAATATAAGGGAACCTTTGCAAAAGGTTATCAACCAAACTGGTCAACAGAAATATTTACAATTAAAGAAGTAAAACGTACAGACCCAATTACTTACAATTTATTTGATTATACAAAAACTCCGATTTCAGGTTCTTTTTATGAGTCTGAACTTACTCGAGTCAAAAATCCTGACACTTTTCTTGTTGAAAAAATATTGAAAAGAAAAGGAAATCAGGTTTTTGTTAAGTGGTTAGGTTTTGATACAGATCACAATTCTTGGATAAATAAAAATGATATTATATGAAACTTAATTTATTTGTTTTTTATTTTTACAAGTCTTTATTAATTTTTTTGCATCATACAAAGTAATTTACAACAAGCATAAAAATTTTAATTTACATAGTTGTTTAAAAAAGTTTGTTTGAAATTCCATCTAACGCATATATTAATACTAAAAAATAAAACTCGTGACTGGCTACACCTAAATAGAATAAGTCTATTTTAAACTACTTTCATTTTCTACCTCATATTCTACAAAGTAATTTACACGAACAAATTTTTTCAAAATATATTTCAGTTAAACATAAATCACTTTTTTTCCTTACTATTGTACCTCCCTCCCAAATAATAAAAATGATATTATATGAAACTTAACTTATTTGTTTTATTTTTACAAAATATTTATTAATTTTTTGCAGAGTATAACACACCTAATAACACACCTCCAATTATTTTTCATTTAAAATTACTTTAAACTAAAATACAAATAACAAGTTAAATATCTGCATTTTATTTGTTACAATAACTGGTTGATCGTGAAAACTAAATAAAACTTTTATTATTTACAATAATCTATGTTACTATACTATCACAACAAGATCATTGCACTTACTTGTTGTACATTATCTAGTTGACCTTGTCTATTATTTACAAAAGTGTTTTCCGGAAATTAATTATGCCGGTATCACGATGCCGGTATGCCGGTTAAGGTCATTGAACTTGGGATAATACCTAATTTGCATAAATATTTTCCCATGCCCAAGTGACATGTATACTACTGTAACTTGCTTGAATTAAGCTCGGAATAAATAAATAAATAAAATTAAATTAAATTTATTAAATAAATAAAATTTAAATTTAATGCATATTAAAAATTAAGCTATGAAAATTTTGAAGGGCGAAAGCGATATTTATATGAATTGAAAATTGAATAAGTTATATAATTTAAATTAAGTATAATATTGAATTGAAAAAAAAAAGCATATAATAAAGTACTTGGAAATAAAAAATAACGCTAAATTTAATAGATATTAACATACATATACAAGTAAAATAAGTGGAATTTAATTTAACATAAATATTAGTGATTACATTTACATTTCAACATAAAATTTGCTCAAATGTATGGCGAAAGCGCCATTTATATGAATTGAAAATTGAACAAGATATGTAATTTAAATTAAGTGCAATATTGAATTAAATAACAAAGAAGTATTATACCTTACACCTATGAAATAGGAAAAGGGTATATGAACTTTAGTATGGTGTTTGTAACCACCTAAAGGAAGCGAGCTAGATATGGAAAAGTATATATATTTGTGATCAGCGTGACCTCCTGAGATGATATAGCCCTGTTCGTCCGTCCGTAGGCACGATAACTCAAAAACTAATGGTGCTATCTTGATGAAATTTTAACTGTAGGTTACTAGGATTGAAAGTATGGCGGAGATTGCATATGGGCGAAATCGGCCAATGGGTTCAGATTCTGGACCTTTTAATTCCTCTAAGGGCCTACGAACATATAAAAAACATAAGCATAACTCAACAACTAATGGCGCTACAATCATGAATTTTGTAATGTAGGTTACTAGTAATTACACTATGGCGGGGGCCGTGTGCGGTCGAGAACAATCCATGCGTTCGGATCCTAGAATTGTTTGATCGAATTTAGGTCAAACGAGCATAATTCCGAAACATATTACACAATAAAGATAAAACCTTCAAATTTGATATCAGTGATCTCCCTATGTCCTTAGAGTACTTGAAACTTAGGACCAATTGCAGCAGTTGGTCGGAGACCATCCACACAGTTCAGAAGACCTTAAAGTATATCATTGAAATTAATAAAAAAGTAGCTTAAAATTAAGATAGAACGTTCCAATTGTGTACAAGGGTTCACTAGTATTGAAAGAACGGCATGAACTACATATAGGGGCAATCCGACCATGGGTTCGATTCCTGGAACTGTTTCATCAAATTTAGGCCAAACGAGCATGATTCCGAATCCAAAGAAGTTAAAACCTCCAAATTCGGTATCAGGGTGTCCCTTTCTATTTTCTTAAGTGTCCTCGAAAATTGGAACCAATTGAAATAGATGGTCGGGGACCATCCACATAGTTTCGAAGACCTTAAAGCATATTTTCAAAAATAATAAAGATTTTATTAAACAAATGTAGAAGCTTCAAATTTGGCACAAGATCGTTCTTAACTATTTCCTACGTGTTCCCTTAATTTATGATTAATTGGAGTGGTGGTTTAGGCAACTTTCTCAGATCTCTAAGGGTTTAAAGGCTTATCATTGAAATTAAAAAAAAAAATAGTAACTTAAGATTAATATAGAATGTTCCAATTGTGTACAATGGTTAACTAGTATTGAAAGTAAGACGGGGACTGCATATGGGCGAAATCGTACCATGGTTTTGGGTTCTGGAACCTTTGAAAAGTTCAAGTGCTAACAAACATATATCTTAAAAACACCATAACTCAGATATTAATTACGCTATTTTGATAAAATTTATAGTCTAGGTTACTAGTAATGAAAGTATCATGAGAATTGGTTCTGGTCGAGTTCTGATTTTAGAAGCTTTTGATCGAATTGAAGTCAAACTAGTATAATTTCGAAACCAAAGAAGATAGAACCTTATATTTGTGCCACTAGTGTTTTTTCTTATTGGTTTTGTATAAGTGAAAATTTGGATGAATTGGAATAGCGGTTTGCTTACCACTCTCACTGCTCCTAAGACCTTTAAGCATACATTCGAAATTGATAAAGATAAAAAAATCAAATTTGATACTCTATTTCCAATTTCCGTTCTTATTTAACCATATTCTATATGTATTATCTAATATATAAAGAAGAAAATTTGTTTGCTTGTTTGTTTGTCCACGATTGTGAAAACCACTGGTCCGATTGTTACAAAATTTAAAGGAATAATTCTGAGAGCCCGGGGTTGACATAGGCTATGCCACATTTTCATAAGTCATCAGGTTGCGGCTCCAGAGCCGTTTTAAGCTTTTTGGTTTTTGGATGTCGAGGCAAAACGGTTGGACCGATTTTGGGAGAAGTTAGATACTCAGAAATTGGTAGGAGTGGGTTAACAAAATTTAGGAGCTATAAGGACTCGAAAATTTAAATTTTGCTATTTTTAACACCTGTAACTTGAATACCTATCCAATTTCTTTTTTTTTAATATACAAAATTTGAAGGTCCAACATTATATTTTAACATTTTTTTTTTTTTTTTTAACTTTAAATTTTATTTATCCCTTTATACATCTTACAAATATCTTAACCTAGAAAAATTTACAAAAACGGTTTTCTTTCTTATATACTTAACATTTAAATTATTAGCTTAACTTTTATGTTAATTTGAATCGATATTTTATTTATTTTTATACTTAATTTGAATTATAAACTTAATATTATTCTTATAAATATTGGAAAAACTTGGGAATATAAAAACCAATAACTAAACATTTTTTTTATAAAACTTAACCTACTTAAATAACCTAACCTAATTTAAAACAAATTGTATCAAATTAATGCTAATAATTTTTTTTATTTTGACTAATCTTACGTGTTTTCCAACCACCAATAATTTCTTTTTAGCAATTTGTCTATGTCTGGTATTGACATATCGTATTTCAGATGTTCTCCGTTTATATCGCCCGGGCTATATTCTATGACTTTGTATGTAGCCCGTCTATTATAATGGTATAATAGGGGGACATGATTATCGTCTTGAATATAGCCATTTTTGTCCAGAAAGATAAAATGCTCAGGGGCTATAAAGCCTGTGAGCAAGGTCTTTCTAATGTACTCCATATTGTGGTAGAATACATGTGATATTAAACCATTTTCTGGAGTGTTTTGTGCTCTTTCATAGTGATTTCTGGCTAATTTTATTATAAAATTGTACAAACAAACTCTTACAAACTCTTATGCACTTTCTTTCGAATTTACGGAATGTTTTCATTAAGCTTGCATTAATGTTGTACCATATTGGTGCACCATATACAAGTGTTGGCCTAATATATGTATGGTAACAAATTATTTTAACTCTTTTACTAATGTTTTTATTGTAAAATAGTTTTTTAGCTGCCATTAATGCTTTCTTACCTTTTGATATACTGTATTTCACTCGATCGATATAATTTAGGTTTCTATGTAATTGAACACCCACGTATTTAACTACTTTTTTATTGGATAAAGCGATATTATCTGGTGATTTTATCACAAAATCTTTCCAGTTTTTTTTATGTCGAAACATGTTTTATTGACTGTATTGCGAAATAAAATAGTCTCACACTTATTATAATTTATTTTCATAAGCCATACTTGACAATAATCTCTAACTATATTAAAAAGTTTTTGCACTAAGTGCTTAACAGTACTTTGTTATCGGCATAATATATGATAATATCATCAGCAAAAGCTAATGCATAATTATCACCTTTTACTCGATCTAACAAATGTAATAATTCTGCTAAATAAGTTGAAAAAAGTATAGGCGCATTCACTGTACCTTGTAATAAACCATTGTCAATATTAAAAGTTTTATCATTGGTTGAATTCTTATTTTGAATAAAAAACTTATTATTATATATCATATTCATTATTAAGGCTATTAAATTATTAGGTACTTTTAGTTTTAAGAGTTTGAAAATAATACCATCTAAACAAACCGTGTTAAAGGCTTTTTCCATGTCTATTAAGCATGCACCTACCCCAAAATTTTTGTTTATGAACCAACAAATATCTGAGGTTAATTTTGTAATAGCATGTACTGTACCATGTTTATGTCTAAATCCGAATTGGTTATCTGGTATAACTTCCTTGGTAATCGAAAACGCTGTTAATTTGTCATTAATCATTGTTTCGAAAACCTTACTTATGTTTGGCATTAAACTGATCGGTCTGTAGTTACTTGGATTAGTTGGGTCTTTGCCAGGTTTTTTTAGCAAAATAATTTTCGACATTTTCCATGTTTTGGGTAAATACGAGTGATTAATTGCATTATTAAAAATAATAACATATTTAGAAATTATTAAAGAACTTAAATTTTTTAAAACAAAGTTTGGATTTTATCAATACCATAAGAAACTTTATTTTTTAAGCTTTTAAATTTCAATTCAAGTTTTTCTTGGTTTGTGAATTCACTACTTTCGAAATTCTGGTTTGAAGCTTTGTTTGCGGTAGAAAAATTACATATGGTGAAATTGTTTATTCTTAAATTGTGTATGTGATTTTTGAAATGTTGGACTGTATTGATAATTTTTTTATGAAATCTACTATTTGTTGGTGTATTAATTGTATGTATTTTTTCTATGTATGAACCTATTATATTATAAATTTGTGTATTATTTTAGATTATATATTTTTTAGAATTTGTTTTTTTTAAGTAATTAACATCTATATTATTATGAAATAAGAGTGGTGCGTCATTATGGTCTATTTGTTGTTGAGAGATTTCATTATAATTTTTTCTCCGAAAAATTTTATTTATTTTTGGGAACATGTTTGTACTATTATTGGGTGCAATATTTTGCAGACGTTTTGTCTAATATTGTTAGAAGAAGAAAAATTTAATCTTTGTTTGTGTATTTTGTGTATATCTTTCATTAATTCTGTTTTTTTTTTTAATAATCTTTTTAAGTTTGTAGAGTAGAATTTCATTATGTTGTTTTTGTTATTAAATTTTGGAATGATTTCTTTCATTGTTTTTGTTATTATATTATTAAGTTTTTCCAGATGATAATCAATGTTTTGAATTCATATATTACAATCATCTGGAATATAATTATTATTATTATTGTTATTATTACTATTATTATTATTATTATTATTATCATTATTGTTATTATTATTATTACTATTAATATTATTATTGTTATTGTTATTATTATTATTTGTCGTATATTCCTTAAAAAAATTTTGATCCAATTTAGTTTGAAATATTTCCCAATTGGTATATTTAAAATTGAAATTATTTTCTACAGTTGGCAATTCTGTTAAAGAAAGCTGTTCATTATTTATAACAGTTGGCAATTCTGTTAAAGAAAGCTGTTCATTATTTATAGAGAAAGAGAGATGAATGGCGTTATGATCACTATTATATGGAAGTGTGGTGAGTTTTTTCTGTGCGTGAGAATAATTAACTCTAATTCTGGTATCTGTTATTACCAAATCTAAATATGAGTTTGCACGTGGTAGTGTGGGTGCATTTGTCGTATGTATTTGAAGCTTAAAACAAATACTCTTGTTTTGTATCCAATTATGTAGTTTTATACCTCGAGCATTATTTACAGTGTTTAACCATGATGTATGTTTGGCGTTAAAATCGCCAGTTAATATATAGAAATTATTTGGATTTGATAAATTTAACAAATAAAAAATTTTTTCTAATTCTGTTAAAAAGTTATATGAATTTCTATTTGAAGTGTAAATAGAAATTATAAATAACTTTTTTTTTTGATTTAATTGAAGTTGGATAATACATGACTCAATGCAAATAAAATCATCAAAAATATCATAATTTATAATTTTATAAACATTTTTTTTCTTTATGCCTATGGCAACACCACCACCTTAAATTTCATTTGTACGATCTCTTCTAATCAGATTATAATTATTGATTGACATGTGATCAGATGTTTTTAATTTCGTTTCACACATACAAATTATATCTGGTTTATAATTTCGAGAAAGTGTATAAGTGAGAGTGTTTTATTGTAGGAGATTAGAGAATTGACATTTATTAATATTAATGAGTAATGGTTTTTCATTGTTGATGGGAGATGCGTAAGTGTTTGAATAAAATATCGATTCTATTGCTATTAGTTTTGGTATCGTCTCTAACACTCTTAAAATCTTTACGCATTTCTTTTTGCATATCAACAAAACATTTTTTGATTTCTAAAATTATATCATTGTTAGAATTAATACTATTACTTACATTATTAGTGTTAGAATTACTTTTATTAGTATTATTTGATCTTACCACACTAGAGAAAGATAGGTTTGGCTGAACTGTATTCTGCAACATGTGTTTATTTGCGATCTTTCTTTTGGTAAGTTCTTTTGCTTCATAACGTTTTTGTAATTTTAGCTGATACTCAGGACACATTTGAATGATGATGGATGAGCTTTCTGTTTGCAGAGGATACAAAATAATCTTTCTCTTGGATCCTCAGGTTTTATTGAGCATTCTGCTGGTGGGTGATTATCTCCACATTTAACGCATCTGTGCTCCACTTTACAATTAGCAGCTGAATGTCCAAAACGTTGACAACGTGTACATTGCAATATATCTGGTCTATATAACTTTTCCCATCGAATAATTTGGTGGTCTAAAGTTTTTATTTTTATAATTTCATTGTACGTACTATTGGGTGATGCTTGTACAATGAAATATGATAGCTATGTTTTATTTTTAATGGATTGTCTGGTTGTTAATCTGGTAACTTTTTCAAATTTTATTCACTTATTTTCATGAATTTTTAGGCTCTCCATAACTTCTTCACATGTGTGGGAGCTGCTTAATCCCTTTAAAACTACCGTGACTTGTTTTTCTTCTTTTGGGGTAAATGTAAAATAATTTATTTTCGATTTTTCGAGGAGCTCGCATGTTTTTGTATGGTCTTCCAATTTGTGCATGTATATTATATTTTATTCATCACCTCTTTCCTTAATCAGGTAATGGTCAATTTTTAAATTATTTTTTATTAGCTTTTTTAGATACGCAACATCTGTATTTCCAAAGTTAATGGGTAGCATTCTCTTTTTAGCACATTTTCAAAAAATTTTGTAAAAATGTGCCTATATAGCTTCACTCTGTCCGTCCGTCCGTATGTTTACAAAAACTTTTACACCGTTTGAAATAGAGAAAACAAATTTTAACCATGGGTAGTTTTTGCAAAAAAAATAATTTCGTAGAAGAATTTTTTTCTATAGCCCCACCTGTTACGGGGCTACAGCCCCCCCAAAGTTGGAAAAAGCCCTATATTTAAATTGTTATAACAAGAGTTCTGTTACATATATTTTCAATCTGAAAACGGCTAATTAGATTCTTGAGAAATTTGGCAACCTTCCCCATTGAAGGGCTATAACAACTTTTAAATAAAAAATTTACTGTTTGCAGTAAATTTTATAAGTCAGTAGTAACTATTTCCCAGTAAATATTTCCAAAGTTAAACTCAGTATGTAATACAATATAATTTTGAAAATGTGCTTTTTTAAAAACCCTTGGTTTTTTTCTATCACTTGTTTTTCGATGATCCAGGATTACTATCAGGATTTCTATCAGTATTAATATTTTTTTCATTTTTATTCTTTTTTATTTCAGTTATTCTGGTCAATTCTTATATGCTAGGCTCGGAGGTGCAACCTGCAGCGGTGTTAATTTCAATTGTTAGTACACTGTTGTCATTTTCTTTAACCACACTATCCTCCTGTTCTTCTAACTCCATCAATGGATTAAAAAAATTATCAGAAGCTTGAGCTTTTTTATTCATCACGTGGTGTTTATCGCAAAAAGCTTTATATATCATCATACCTTCTTCTTGTTTATTTATAATCTCTTTAAGCTCCTCAATTTCACGAAGATGCCTATTCCTGGTTTTTGCTGCTACATTTAAGGATTTGCTGGTATTTTTAGTTTTGAGGATCTCACAAAGCTTCGTATTCGTTGTGGACCTTAAGCTGTCCTCGTCTTCTACCTCAGCATTGTCGGATTGCATTTTCGCAATCCAGTTATATGAATCACACTATACAAAAAGCGGTATTTTTTTCCTTTTTTTTAATTAAAATTTTTTTAATATGTGGTTTAATTTTTGTTAAATATTTTATAATATTACTAGCTAGTACCCGGTGCGCGTTGCTGCGCCTCTCAATGGAGGTTTAATTGAAGTTGATGTTACTGCAAAAAGTTAACACAAAAATTACACACGGTTTACACATGTAAATTTTGAAATGTATGAAAACAATCTTTTTAAAACGATTTTTCTAGGATTATCCTAGGATTTTTTGAAACTTTCTGTAATTCAAAGCAGTACAAACTACTTTCCAAAAATTTGACGTAATTTACTTCCAAAAAAATTTTTTTGACCAATCGTAGGATCGACTGTTAACAGTCTCAACTCAATTTTCAAATTGCTTCACACATATAATATTTGAAGTCAACCGGTCAAATCGTTTCTAATTTAGAGTTAAGTAACGCAAAAATCTATTAAAAGCCACTGTGCCCGACTGGCTTAACGGAACTACACTTTCTCTTTGGGCAAAGCGGTATTGCGCAAAATTGGACGTAATTTGCTTCCAAATCACTCAACAAAATTTTTTGAGGCTTTCTTTTTAGCCAAAGCAGTACTTCGCAAATTTTGACAATATTAGCTTCCAAAATTATTTTGACCAATCGTCGGGCCGACATGGGTTAACAAATTCCAAATCTGTTAATAGTGTCAACTCAATTCTCATAGGAGAGCACGTATACAAAATTTGAAGAAAATCGGTCAAACCGTTTTTAATTTAGAGTTAAGTATTGAAAAAACCTATAAAAAGCTGTTGGGCCCCAATGGGTTAATGCAATACAATAACATTTTTTTTGGGGCTTTCTTTAAAGTCAAAGCAGAATTTCGTAAAATCGGACAAAATTTGGACCCAAAATTTTTTTTTACCACCCGTCGGCTCAACATGGGTTAACAAATTCCAAAACTGTTTATATTGTCAACTCAATTCTCAAGGAGCATCACGTATACAAAATTTGAAGTCAATTGGTTAAACCGTTTCGAATTTAGAGTAAAGTATTGAAAAAACCTATAAAAAGCTGTTGGGCCGCAATGGGTTAATGGAACTCAACAAAATTTTGTTTGGGGCTTTCTTTTAACCCAAAGCAGAATTTCGTAAAATCGGACAAAATTTGGGCCCAAAATTTTTTTTTAACCACCCGTCGGCCCGACATGGGTTAATAAATTCCAAAAAAATTAATAGTGTCTAATCAATTCTCAAAGAGCATCACGTATACAAAATTTGAAGTCAATCGGTCAAACCATTTTCATTTTAGAACAAAGAAGTTTAAATACTTGCACCACAGCCCCAACTTGGCGGTCCGTTAGAGCAAAATTTTTGGGCCACGATTTCTTTCCGTACCCAAAATCCTCTGTATACAAATTTTCATGAAAATCGGCTAGGCAGTTTAGGAGTCTATTCGCTACAAACAAACAAACAAACATACAAACAAACAAACAAATAAACAAACTTTCATTTTTATACCCGTATGACTATATAGTCAAAGGGTATAATAAATTTGCCATTACGTTTGTGACGCAGAGAAGGAGGGGGGGTAGATATAGACTCAAGTGTATGGATCGGATCAGAATCGAAAAATAAATCAATTTAGCTATGTATGTCCGTCCGTCCGTCCGTCCGTCCGTCCGTCTGTCCGTCCGCACGATAACTCAAAAACTAAAGAAGCTAGGATCTTGAAATTTTCGCAAATTCGTTTTTTTGCAATAGCCGTCGTCGCTATTTAAATCCAGCCATTTTGGTCCATGGGTTCGGGTAGCTGCCATACAACTTCTTTTTTTATATGAGCATTACTCTGTACCTATTACAGCTGCGTGTCTGAAATTTTGCCAAAAGTAGTTTAGTTTTATGGCCAAAGTTTCTGCAAAATTTGGTTGGTCTAGTGGAGTGGGTTCGAGTAGCTGCCATACAACTTCTTACGTTATATGAGCATTACTCTCCACCTAATGAAGCTGAGTGTCTAAAATTTTGCCAAAAATTGTTTAGTGTAATGGCCAAAGTTTTTGCAAAATTTGGTTGGTCTGCTGCAGAGGGTTCGAGTAGCTGCCATACAACTCCTTCTTTTATATGAGCATTACTCTACACCTAACAAAGCTGGGTGTCTGAAATTTTGCTAAAAATAGTTTAGTGTAATGGCCAAAGTTACAGCAAAATTTGGTTGGTCTACGGTAGAGGGTTCGAGTAGCTGCCATACAACTCCTTCATTTATATGAGTATTCCACTACACTTAATAAAGCTGTATGTTTGAAAATTTTGTCAAAAGTAATTAACCGGATGATATAATGTATATGTTACGGTCATACGGGTATCCCAGAGTTGACACAGTCTACTCTACTACACTCTTCCTCGTTATATATATAGATTATAAAATGTTAAGAGATAATTTTTATTTAGTATGATTTTTCTATCGTCACAATCTTGTATTAAGTTTTCATTTATAGCATTTTTTATTAAAATTGATTCATGATCTAGTACTTCAATTTTAGTTTTATCATTAAATTTTAATTTACAATTATTGAACAGAATACAATTTTTACTTAACTTTAAATTTTTTTTTAATTCATTTTCTACAAAATGTATATGTTTGATTTGCTATAGTTACAATATGTTCATTATTTCATCTATTTCAAAATTTTCTTTATTTGGTAGTGGTGTTACAAATTTTAAATCTGTTTTTACATAATTTTGAGAAATTTTTATTGGGAATACAATACAATTTTCTTTGTATAACATGATACCCATTTTAATTAATTTTCATTTATAAAAATCTATTTTATATGTTTCTATTTCTTCTGTTGTTAGGATACTAGGATTTACAATATTATGCTTGGCTGTAGCAATATTATCCTGTATCTGATCTATTTTATTTTGCAAATATCTTAATTTTAATATTTGATCTACATATAGAGAATGTTTCAAACTTTGTAAATTCATTTGATTAATTTCATTAAAAACATTTTTAGTTATACTTCTATCATTTTCTATTACATTTTTTAATTCTTGAATTGTTTTATTAAAATTGTTATTAATATTTATTTGATTATTTAAATTTGAAATGGAATTATGATTATTTTCTTCTACAATTTATAAATGGTCTAGGATTTCTTCTCTATCATCATTATCCATTGTTTCAAAAAGCCAATTTTGTGCTTTCCCTACTAAATTTATTAGTCCTCGTTTTCGTCTGTTACTAGTTTCTAATAACAGAATAGTAATTTAAATCTAAAAAATAAAAATAAAAACAAAAATTTGAATTCTAGAAATGCAATATCAAACCAAAATAAAAATAAAAAAAATTAGTATATAGAAGTAATAAATTAAATAAAAGGGGATTCTAAGGTTTAACTAGTATCCCCGTAGGACCAAATGACTATATATAAAAGAATGCTGGTGTTGCCAGCTATAAAAAAATATATAGCTTTAATGGCGTATATTATCCTTTAAGGACGAAAAATACATTTAAAAGTATCCTTGTTATTTTAGTCTATTTTACAAAAATCGTTAAAACTAGCGACCTGTTGAATATATATGTATTCAGTTTAAGCTAATAATTAAGATGACGGTCTGGAGAATATTTTACCGTTTATTTGATGACGATAGGTGCTGCCGTTTTGGAGATATTGTAGTTCAAAGTTGAAAATTTTTGCAAAAAAAAAAATTTTTAACATCTTTTCTCTAAAACTCATATTTTTCAAAATTTTGCAAAGAAACCCTCAAAATATTTTTACATCGTTGGAAAGCTCTTATTTTTTGCTATAATTTGGGCGTACATAAGGTATGTCTATATTAAAGCGTTTAGAAGATATAAGCATTTATGAAATAAAAAATTTTTTGTTTTGTAATTTTTTCTGTATAAAAAAATGTTGACATGTTTTACAATTTTTTCAGCTGTACTTTTTAAATGAATTAAATAATTTTATTTTTGAAAAAAAAAATTTTAATATGTTATAAATATGTTTCCAGGAATAAAAAAATTCCAAAAAAAAAAACAATTCCAAAAAAAATTATTCCAAAAAAAAAATTCCAAAAATCAAAATTTAATGACAAACTATTTTTTAAAAACAGTAATTTTTTACATGCATATTTCAACAAATAAAAATTAAAAAATAGTGGGGGCTGCCGCCCCCAAACCCCAGCTAAACAAATTATTGAAACCCTGATTTTAAATCCAACTCTAAAATCCCTCCTAATTCAGAATCTCACGTATACAAATATATAAATATTCTGGAAAAAACGTATAATCCTGTAATTGTAGCCAACTATAAAATCTATCCTAATTATTTTTTACATGCATATTTCAACAAATAAAAATTTAAAAATAGTGGGGGCTGCCGCCCCCAAACCCCCGCTAAACAAATTATTGAAACCCTGATTTTAAATCCAACTCTAAAATCCCTCCTAACTCAGAATCTCACGTATACAAATATATAAATATTCTGGAAAAAGCGTATAATCCTGTAATTGTAGCCAACTATAAAATCTCTCCTAATTATTTTTTACATGCAAATAAAAATTTAAAAATAGTGGGGGCTGCCGCCCCCAAACCCCCGCTAAACAAATTATTGAAACCCTGATTTTAAATCCAACTCTAAAATCCCTCCTAATTCAGAATCTCACGTATACAAATATATAAATATTCTGGAAAAAGCGTATAATCCTGTAATTGTAGCCAACTATAAAATCTGTCCTAATTATTTTTTACATGCATATTTCAACAAATAAAAATTTAAAAATAATGGGGGCTGCCGCCCCCAAACCCCAAATTATTAAAACCCTGATTTTTAATCCAACTCTAAAATCCCTCCTAATTCAGAATCTCACGTATACATATGTATAAATATTCTGGAAAAAGCGTATAATCCTAATTTTGTAACAAACTCTAAAATTCTTGCTCGCTAAAGCTATGGAAATATTTTTTGGCAAAATAAATTTATGAGAAATAAAGTATGGAAATGTATTTTTTAATAAAATTGTTGTGTCAGTTTTTCATTCATGTTCTCCGGTGGGGCTATTTGTCAACATATACCATACTTATGATATACCGTTTGAAAGAGTGTCAAAAGACTTTTCTAACAGTATAATAAAAAATACAGGGTGATTTTGAAAATTTCATAGTTATAGTGGTTTTTTTGGAAGTTCAAAATTTTTTTTTTTTTGTTTTAAATTTCCACTTGAAATTGCAATATCTCCAAAACGGCAACACCTATCGTCATCAGATAAACGTTTAAATATTCTCCAGACCGTCATCTTAATTAATAGCTTTGATTGAATATATATATATTGAACAGATCGCTAGATATACCGTTTTTTGTAAAATAGACTAAAATAACAAGGATACTTTTAAATGTCCTTTTCGTCCTTAAAGGATAATATGCGCCATTAAAGCTGTATATTTTTTGAAAGCTGGCAACACCAGCTATCTTTTATATTTAGTCATTTGGTCCTACGCGGATACTAGTTAAACCTTAGAATAGCCAAATAAAAATAAAAATACTAAAATTAGTCCTAATAAGAAACCGGTTAGTTTTAATACCCACAATGAAACAAACACTCATACAGAATTATTTACAACTTCACAACAAAACAACACTAATTTGAATACTTCTATTCTATCTGATAACAATTTTATTTTCCGCACCTCACCACACTATGAAAAACACCGTACTACCTTCTTTCAAAAAATCCACATTTTTTAGTACTAATTTAATGTTACCGATTAACAATAACATTAATAATTTTGTTAATGATAGTGTTGATATTATTAGTATAAATAAGATAATAGTAATAATAATACTAGCTCTTTAAATACTTTAACTTATTCGCCATTAATTCGGTTTCACCTACAGATGTAGTTGAAAAAATTCATTCTAATACTGTAAATGGTGGTACAATTAAAAAGTCGTTTGTTAAACCTCTTATGCCACCCATTACTAGAAGGACTCATGAATCACTACTTGGAGAGGGCGCGTATGCTCTTTCAAGATTTCGGGAGGAACTAGTTTATAATAACGTTAGGTTATTTTTAGCTTACCTTCACAATGATTCGTATAATCGTGTTCTAGAAAGTAAAACTCGTACTAACCTCAAAGTTTTAATTAATAATGAAGGACTCCCAACTAAATATGAAGACCTATATAAGTCATATATTAAATTTCACAATTCTATGGATGTTTCGGAAAAAGATGTAAAAGATGATCTTAAATCTTATCGAAGTCACTGTGAGAGTAATTATTATAAACACCTAAACTCAGCTCGTGAAAGTTATAATAAGTTTAACTTCCCAGTGCCTCGAAATAATCTTCTCAAGGTATCTATCAATCGTAACTTAAATAAATATAATATGTCTTTTTATTATCAAAATGTTAAAGGCTTGAGAACAAAGACTAGGGATGTTCTTTTAAATTCATCTATTTTAAATTTTGACGTATTTGCATTAACTGAAACATGGTTAAATCCAACCATATTGGACTTAGAACTTTTTGATAACTGTTATACAGTTTTTAGGAAGGATAGATTTTCTGATCCATCCGATTACCCAAATGGTGTAATTCCTAAAGGGGATGGAGTTTTAATTGCGGTAAAAAATAACTTTAATGCAAATCAAGTCAATGTCCCTGGATTAGAAGACCTTGAAGTTATTATTGAGAAAATTGAACTTCCTTCTAAAAATTTATATCTTGTTAACTGCTATATTCATCCTTCGTCTGATTCTGATATTTTTACTTCTGTAGGTAAAACGACAGATTTTATTTGCAATGGCTTTAGTCCTAAAGATGAATTTTGATGTTGTACCACATTCTATAATACTGATAAAGTTGAGAAAACTTGGTTTCCCAGATACTTTTGTGAAATAGATTGACTCATATTTATCTGATAGGACCTACAGTGTTTTATTTAGAAACATTACTTCTAAACTTTTTAACGCCAATTCCGGAGTCCCACAAGGCAATCACTTAGGTCCTCTTTTTTTTATAATCTCGGTAAATTATGTTTCTTCAGTTATTGTTATTAGTGAGCTTCAAATATATGCGGATGACATGAAAATTTTTAAGAAAATTGAGTCACTAAATGATGCTTTACTCTTACAAAATGATTTAGATAATTTTTTTAATTGGTATAAAAACAATAATCTTCTTCTAAATGTAAATAAATGTACACTTATGTGTTTCACACGTCGTCTTAATCCGATTTGTTTTAATTACTGCTTGAACGAATTCTATAAAATGTAAATAAATGTACACTTATGTGTTTCACACGTCGTCTTAATCCGATTTGTTTTAATTACTGCTTGAACGAATTTTATGAAAGACCTAGGCGTTTCCTTCGATGATAAGCTTAACTTTAAACTTCATTTCTGTTATATTATAAATAAAGCTAATTCTATGCTTGGTTTTATAAAACGTTGGTCTAAAGAATTTAATGATCCTTATGTTCTTAAATCTTTATATGCTTGTCTTGTTTGACCTCATTTAGAATATGCTAGCCAAGTTTGGTCACAATTTTAGTAGGTACTTATTAATAGGATAGAGGCGGTGCAAAGAAATTTTTTAAGATTTAGTTTGACGTTGATTGGTTGTTCTGTTGTTGTTATGATTTCATGTTTTACAGCTGTAGTACTAGTGAGTTTGTCACCCTCATTATAGAACAAACTTGCATATTTTTTTAATAATCTTTCCATTTCTTTATGTTCTTCTTTATTTAAATGGTTAAGTTTTAATAATTTAGTAATACTACAATTTGTTGCTTCCAAAAACGAAATTTCATTAAATGAGTAGGAGTTATTAGTTAATTTTATATCTTGATTATTAATATTAATAATGCCATCCTCTAAGTTTTTTACGGCATTTAGATTTTTTAATAAGTCAACTATTATAAATTGGTATTTCCTATTTGGTAAACTCTTTTGTTTCCATCTACTTATTGCATTTACAGGACCTTTTAATTCTTTGAAAGCGGGAGTATGTACTTCCCTATTTATAAAATCTTTTCCGTTAATTGTGGAAAAATATATTGGGGGAATTTTTTGTTTTTTAAATCCCTCTACCTTATCGTCAATTATACTAAATGTTGACCCTGTATCTATTAAAGCTAAGTGATTTTTATTGTTTATACTAACTTGAATTATTGGCAAATCTTCCGAGGCTAGTTCATAAAAAATTCTAAATTATTAGCCTCATTTGCTTGTTTTTGAGAATTTAAAGAAAGACACGAGTGAGAAGCTCTTTGTACATTATCTACATCCATTTGTTCGTCAGAATTTCTGTTATAGTAAGCCTGTTTGCGACGATATTGGCCCGAGTTATTTCTAAAATTTGGTTAATTTGTTTGCCTAGATTGCCCTGAATTAGGTTTATTAAAAAAATTATTTTTATTGTTATAATTTGGTGGATAATTATAATTTTTGTTATTATTTGATGGATAATAATTATTTTTATTATTGATATTTGTTGGATAATAATATTCCCGTTGTTATAAATAGGATTAAAATTTCTATTATTTGAATAAGAATTTTTATTATAACTATCATTTTTGTAAATTATCTTTGAATTATCTTTTTTTTTATTAAAATTATTTTGATTATTATTATTTTTTTAAAATTCTGTACGAATACAAAAATCTTCGTAAATTCTTTCATTCATTATATCTATAATTTTATCTATTTCTTTTTCTTTATAAATTTTCTCTAATAGGACACCTTGTGTCGTTTCTTTTATTGCATTTACTAAAAGGGTATCAATAGTACTTAAATCTATATAATTTTCCTCATCATAAAAAGCTTCTAATTCATTTGCCTTGTATCTAATATTTTGTATTTGGTTAACTAAATCACTTACCGAAACAACTTTTATGTTACCAATTTTTTTGAAAAGCTCTGTCGGCTCCACATCGTGTCTTCGTTTTAGAGTTTGTTTTATAAGATTCCAATTGTCCGGTTGTGGTATGTTGATGATTGTGTTCTTAGCTTCACCTAGAATTTTCTCGTTGTAAATTGCTCTAACTACACATTTTTTGTATTTCACATTACTAATAGTTGATAGATGATATTCGATGCTTTTTAAAAACGAAGTTATTGTGAAACACCTCGTCCGGTAAAGATGTTCATATGCTTTATTTCTTTCACAGCTTTTTCTCGATTTTCCACAACTGCATTTTGATTGTGAACTTGTTGCATTTGTTGAATTTGTTGTAGTGCTTGAGCAAATTGATGTAGTTGCCTATCTTTCTCCTGTATTTGTTGTAGTAGTTGACTTACGTATACTTGTTCTACTTGTTGTGCTACGTTTTGTCCGTCCATATTTCTATTTTTATTAAAGATGTTTGTTCTATCACGTTTTTTCATACATTTTTAGAGTTTATAATTTATTTTCTTTTAAATTTTTTTGTTTTTGTTTAAAAGCAATTTAATATTACTATTGGTAATATATTTTATTTTCTTTTTTTTTATGTGTTTATTAATGTTTATTGCTTCCGGTAATGAGTCCGTAAGAAGCCACTAATTTAACACGATTTGTTAAAGATTTTTTATTTGTTTTACAAATTTATTAATGTTTATTGCCTCAGGTAATATATTCCTAAAGAGGCCACTAATCACTGGATTTCTATCTACAGAAATAAATACTATCGACTGCGCCAATTAATTTATTTATTTTTAAAAATAATTATAAAAAATAAAAGATGAATTTATTTTTATTCTATACTTTAACATTTATTTTAAAACAAAGGAACTTAACAATAATTAAAAGCTAACAAAAAAAAACGAATTTTACGAAAGAAAGTATTTCGACCGAACTGTCTGGTGTTTTTATACCCGTATGACTATATAGTCCAAGGGTATAATAAATTTGCCATTACGTTTGGGACGCAGAGAAGGAGGGGGGGTAGATATAGACTCAAGTGTATGGATCGGATCAGAATCGAAAAATAAATCGATTTAGCTATGTATGTCCGTCCATCCGTGTGTCCGTCCGTCCGTCATCACGATAACTCAAAAAGTGAAGGAGCTAGGATTATGAAATTTTCACAAATTCGTTTTTATGCAAAAACGGAATCGAGTTTTAAATTCAGTCATTTTGGTCCACGGGTTCGAGTACCTGCCATACAACTTCTAATTTTATATGAGCATTACTCTATACCTATGGAAGCTGCGTGTCTGAAATTTTGCCAAAAGTAGTTTAGTATAATGGCCAAAGTTACTGCAAAATTTGGTTGGTCTACTGCAGAGAGTTCGAGTAGCTGCCATACAACTCCTTCTTTTATATGAGGATTACACTACACCAAATGAAGCTGGGTGTCTGAAATTTTGCCAAAAATAGTTTAGTGTAATGGCCAAAGTTACTGCAAAATTAAGTTGGTCTACTGCAAAGGGTTCGAGTAGCTGCCATACAACTCCTTCTTTTATATGAGCATTACTCTACACCTAATAAAGCTGAATATTTGAAATTTCGCCAAAAGTAATTAACTGGATGATATAATGTATATGTTACGGTCATACGGGTATCCCAGAGTTGACACAGTCTACTCTACTACACTCTTCCTCGTTTAATATAAAGTTCTTTTTACTTTCTTTTGTAAAAACTCTTACATTTTTAAAAATAAACCGAATACAAACAAAACTGTACTTGCAATGTTATTATTGAGTGTCGTATTACATACTTTTAATTAGCTCGAGATTTCTCAATAGTTCAATAACATAATATGTAATTAGTATAAATTACAAAATGTTTTCAAGTACGGTTTTGCTTTAACAACATTTGAACTTATGTATTAAAACAATTGAAGGGGTAAGTGGATAAAGGTGTTAAGTGACATTTTTGCAAAAATTGAGCTGTTCGGACAGAATATAATTTTATAATCCATATTTTCAACTGTGAAGGGTTTTATAGCTATAAAGTTAATACATTGCGAGATTTTCGATGGATAAAGGAGTTAAATACAATAAAACCGATTAATTGTTCAATTTTTCAATGCATAAAAGTGTTAAGATCCCTTAATACTTTCTTACTAAATTTGGAGACGATTATGATTTATGTTTCAATTGAAGAAAGTGTTAAGTGAATTATTTAACACCTTCTTCCACTTAAAACATCAATCATAACAGTCGGCAAATTTAATTACAAAGTATTAACACTTAACACCCTTTTTAATGTTTATAATTTTATTTTCTTTAAAAATAGGTACAATTTTTTAAATCAGAAAGTGACGGTTATAAAGAACAAAAAAAGGAAAAAGCAAAAAAAATAAGTATACTAATGTACAATATGTATGTACGCATTATTATAGTTAGTGCATTAAAAAAATATATGTTTTTGCTAAAATTACTGTAAATTTTGTAGTAGCAAATATTTTTATAAAAATATTGTTTAGAAAATAAAATTTTGTGTTCAGTTTCATGTTTGAATATGAACTAGTGAGAACTATTTAGCTATTTTTTGGGTATAATTTTATGAAAAAAATTATTTAAAATGAATCGCGGGAAGAGAATGGTCCAATTAATACTCGAAAAGAAAAAATTAGAGAAGAAGTTTAAAGAAAATATTGAAAAAGATAAGACTTCTCTTGAGGACTTTTCTGGTTCAGATACCGAATATGCTCCAAGTTGTTTTGAAAATACTAATTATTTGTCAGGTAGATATTATTTAAAAATTTTCGGTAAAGTTTGATTTTGACATAATTTTTATTTTAGAATCTAGTAATGATAATCTTGAAACCGAGTCTAATAAAAATGCTGATTTAAATGAATTATTATTATCAGTTACATATTATTTAAAATTTTCGGTAGTAAGTTTTCTTTTAACATGATTTTTATTTTAGAATCTAGTAAAGATCATCTTGAAACCGAGTTTAATAAAAATGAATTATTATTATCAGGTATATATTATAAAATTCCAAATGATGTACAAGAAGCTATAAAAGAACATATTGGGCGTTTTCCTGCTGAGTCTTCCCATTATTCGCGGGATAATAATCCGAATAAAAAATACTTATCCCCTTTGTTAAATGCCCGAAAAATGCATGAGTTGTATTTAGAGGAAATAAATGACAATGGAGTACGATATAAAGTTAACCTTTCTTATTATCGATATATTTTCGACAATCATTTTAATTTATCATTTCCTTGCCCGAAAAGTGATACATGCAGTATTTGTGATTCTGGAAAAAGTAATGAGGAGCACTAAGAAATTATAAAATAGTTTTTGAATTGCAACAACTGGACAGAAAATTGGCGAAATCTGATCCTAATGTCTGTTACATAATTGTTGATTTGCAGCAAACAATGCCTTTACCAAAACTAACAACATCCAAGGCATTTTATTCCAGGCAGCTTTGGTTTTATAATTTAGGAATCCACTGCATTACAACGGAAGGTCATAAAAGCTTTATGCATACTTGGACGGAAGATGAGGCTAATCGTGGAAGTCTCGAAGTTATTAGTTGTTTATGGATGCTTATTAATAATAATCCGGAAATAAATAAGCGTCGCCATTTAATAATTTGGTCAGACTCATGTGCCGGCCAAAACAAAAACTTTAATATGATTTGTTTGCACCAAGCATTGATATTGAAGTATTTTGACCTGATCGATCATAAGTTCCCTGAAGTTGGCCACTCCTATTTAGACAGTGATAGAGATTTCGGGCGAATTGAAAAGGTTCTCGCAAACATGAAAATATTTACACACCTGACCAATATAACCAAATAATCAGGGAAGCAATAGGTAAAAATGGAATGGTTACCGAAATGAACAACCATTTTAGAGCGGTCAATTTATTACAAAAAAAATTAAAAATAACTAATTACAAAATGAATGTACTTAAAGAAAAGGTTCCATTCAAAACCGGTATTAAATAGTTTTGTATAGAAAAGTATGGATACTATTTATATAAAACCAACTATGATATAAATTCGCCATTTTTAAAGATTGAAATTTCTCATAAAGAACCACCAGATAGTCAAACAGATTTGCTTCCAAGGGAGAAGATAATGAAGCAAATTTCAGTTGAAAAACTGAAAGATATAAAAGGGTTAATGCCTTTCGTTCCTCAATAACATAATATATGGTTCTACGAAAATTTAATCAAATAAATAATTTTGTAAATTTTTTTTTTTATTTTTCTAAAAAAATTAATGTTTAATTAACCTTTATTTAATATTTTTAATTACTTTTGTTTTTTCTGTTACATTTTTTTAATTTCTAATGAATAATTTTTATGTTAATATTTTTTGTTTAAATAAATTGAAATAATAACTAAATTTTATAATATTTTTTAATAGAAAATTAATGATGAATAGTATTTAACACCATTTTAGTTTTTTCTAAGCACTTTTTACAAATGTTTGTCGAAGAAGGAGTTAAGTGCACAAATTCTTAAATACCGTTATTTTCAAATGGAAAATCCAAAAAAATTTTCTTTGGCAGATAAGAGTATTCACAAAGCTAACTTTTGCAATACTTTTAATAAAGTTATTTCTAAACCATTTAAAAATAACATCAAAAATATTTTCTAAACTTTGAATGCATTTTTCTCGAAATTTTAAAAATGTTAATTAACACCTTTATCCCCTTACCCCTTCAATTCTGAACGTTTTAATATTTTATTTGAGTTTTAGTGTAATGTGCTGTTTAGGTAATTATTAGCACTTGACAATATTTGATCATAATTATTACTTTTGTTTATCTTTAGTTTTTGAGGTTCTTCACAGTTATTGGAAGATGAAGATTTATAATATGTAACTCGCGTTTTGCACAAAGATTTAATGAAATTTTCAAATGTTTGGTATTAACGCAAGTTAACTTTTATTTCCAAAAAGCTTAATTAATAAGACTAATTTTTTTTCTCTCAAATAGTCTCAAATAGTGCAAAAGCTAAATGAGATAATATTCATAATAATAATAATAATAATAATAAAGCTTATAAAAAATCCGAATAATAATATCGTTGAATTTAAATAACGTAACATTTTCCTTCTCTACATTTTTTCGAAAAAAGATTTCAGTTTAAAATTAAAGTTTTCTTCAAATAAAATTTAAAAATCAAAAAATTCAATTTTGTATATATTATGCTTAAATACATAGTATTTATACCCGTGCATACATATATGACATCGGACCCCATTTTCGGGGGGCTGCCATACAACTTCTTAGCACCAATATGAATTTTTTCAAAACTAATTATACTACGCGGGTGAAAATTACACACGGTTAGTTATATAATGAATCGAGCACTTACATGAAGTTTCAAAATTTTAGGACCCCATTTTCGGGGGGCTGCCATGCAACTTCATTGCACCAATATGAATTTCTTCAAAACTAATTATACTACGACGATGAAAATTACACACGGTTATTTAAATAATGAATCGAGCACTTATATGAAGTTTCAAAATGTTAGGGCCCCATTTTCGAGGGGCTGCCATACAAAGTTTTCGATTCAATAACTGTGAATATAATGAAGCTACGAGGTTAAAATTAAAATTGTGCAAGTAAAGTAATAGGGCAAGTTGCTTGGCAAAGTTGAATATCACTCGGACCACCGGACTTTTAGGGTGGGCCAATTTTTTTTTATTTCGGTTTTTTTTTGGTTTTTTTTTTTTTGTTTAAGCAAAACTTATGGGATAATAAATTAAAATTTTTTTTTTTTTAAGCTAAAATTATGGGAGAATGAATTAAAAATTCTTTTTTGTTTTGTTTTTTTTTATTTTTTTTTTTTTTGTTTTTGTTAATTTTTTGTTTTTTTTCTAAGCCAAAATTATGGAATAATGAGTTAAATGTATAAGGGAAGTAAATTACGGTTTATTTTATACACCATAGTGGGTATGCACGGGTATCTAAAAGTTGACAAGAGCAACTATAATCTTCCTCGTTTAAAACAGTTTTTCCAAGAAAAAAGCCTATATTTCTTTCATAAAATCATAAACAAACGAGGAAGAGCGTAGTAGAACTTTCAGGTAAGTACAAAACCAAATATAAAATGAAAAGCAGATTTTTAAATCTTTTCTAAACCATCGACTATATTTTATTCAAACGCTGGCAATTCAAGTAAACTACTACATAAAGGCAAATTCAGTATACCCTTTTGATCTCTCAATGGAGTTTTAATTTAAGTTGATGTTTTTGAAAAAAGTTAACACAAGAATGGTGTACATGTTAATTTTAAAATGTAAAAAAGCAATTTTTTTAAAACGAATTTTTTAGAATTAAGTAATCTAACAATTTTTCAACAAATTTATCAAATTTCACTTAAAACTTTTCATAATTATTAAATAATAACAATAAAAATTCAAGGAGCACCAAAATGTCAAGAAGGAGAAGAAACACTAAAAATTATAAAAATTGTAATAAAAATTAAAAAAAAAAGTTTCTTCGTTTATTAAAAAAATATTTTGTTTTTAATTTATCAAATATAATCCATAATAAGTTTTATAGTAAAACCCTTAGCCTTTTAAAAATATAAAAGTGTTAACTAAGAACGGAAATAGGAGATAATGTATCAAATTTTAAGTTTCTATTTTTAATAATTTCGAATATATGTTTTAAGGTCTTGGGAAATGTAGGGGTGGTACGCAAACCGCTATTCCAATTCATCCAAAATTTCACTTACACAAAACAAATAAAAAGAAACACTTGTGCCCCATATATAAGGTTATATTTTCTTTTGTTTCAAAATTATATACTTTTGCCTTCAATTTGATCAAAGGTTTCTAGAATCCGAACTCATTGTCCGAACTCGACCAGATTCAATTCCTAAGTTACTTTCATAGATCTAGTAACCTAGAATTTAAATTCCATCAAAATAGCGTAATTATTTTTTAAGTTATGGAGTTTTAAGATATATATTAGTCAGTCCTTGAACTTTTCAAAGGTTCCAAAACCCGAAACCATGGTTCGAATTCTCCCATATGCGGTGCCCGTCATAATTTCAATACTATTTAACCCTTGTACAAAATTGGAACGTTCTATTTTAATTTTAAGTAACTATTTTTATTAATTTCGATGATAAGTCCTTAAACCTTGGGAGGTTAAAGAGAGTTACCTGAACTACCATTCCAATTGATCATACATTAAGGGAACACGCAGAAAATAGAAAAGAACAGCCTTGTGTCAAATTTAGAAGCCAACGATCGACAGGCGATCTTTTAACTTGCCTTTTCTAGAAGCTTAAAAACAGCATTCAATGGTTTGGTGAATATGGCATAGTGCTCTTTTGAGTAAATGTTAGGCAATCGATTTGAGTAGCCTCTTTTGTTTATGGATTGAGGAGTTCCTTTCGAATCGTCGTATTCGTGTTCTTGTCGACAGTCATATGTCCGACACTAATGAAATAAATGCTGGTGTTCCACTAGGCTCCGCCTTATCACTGACTCTTTTTTTGATTTTTATCATTGAATTGCTCTCTTCCAACCTCAATCCAATCCACAGTTTCGCCGATGACAGTACTCTAGTTACATCCTACGACTTTCTAAAAAAATCAAATGCCACTTCTGCCGCAATCAGTTTAAAGAAAAATCTGATGGCTAGCTCAGTTAATCATGACCTAACAAAAATATCTGATTGGGTTAAAGCTAACAGAGTTGAGTTTAACACTTCAAAGACTCAAAACTATCGCATCTCTTGCAAAAAAGATCAAATAACCCCTATTTTCCAGGGAGAAATCATACAGTGGTCTGAAAGTTTAAACATTGTAGGTATGCAGCTTAACCAAAAAATGTTATGAAATGAACCTATTTTTGCTGTAGCTAATAACGCTGCCAAATGTTTGGGTTTTCTCTCTCGCTATAAAGCGTATTTTTCTCCCAGAGATCTGTCAATATCTATAAAGCCTACACACGACCTAAGATGGAACTTCACTAAGAACCCAAAATTGACTAAGTAACCTATACAAAATCCAAAATCGCAGTGGGGCTTTACCTTTATTTTATAGATTTATTGTAGGTATTGACACTTGCTCTATTGAATTAAAATAATGCCTCCCTTTAAACAATTCCAACGCAACACCAGGGAGGCCACACGTGCTCACTTCTACACAGTGGAAGTCCCTAGGTGGCTCAAAACTGGTTATGGAAACTCATTTATTGTTAGAACTGCTAGAATATGGAACATCCTTCCATCCAATAAGTTCCCCTCTGATAGGAATAGACCTTTATACAATTTACAACGTTTTAAAAAGAACTTAAATAAGTTCGTTTCTAACCTGCCATTCAACTCTCCTCTTCTATCCTATTTTCCTTCTAATTCCTTAGCCCCAAAACCAAGTTACATATCTATTTTTTAGCTATGTATAAAGGAATTCGTTTTCCTAGAGTTTGACTAGCGTGTAAAAAAAAAATTAAAAAAAAAAAATTAGAAATGTCTCAAAATCGAGACATAAACGTGGAGTTTTTTTTTTATATAAGAAACTCATGGAACTACGAAAATATTAAAAAGTTCTCTCTAGAATTAAATCTTTGATGGTTAGTTATAAAAGTTTATAATAATATTAAATCCGTTTATCTAACTGCAGTATATAAATCTCCAAATAGTACGTACAGTTTTAATGAATACTTTAAAAGTATTGATACTTTATTTTATGAAATCAGAGATCTTAAGGGGCAGGTAATCATAATGGGTGGTTTCAATATTAATTGGCCAGAAAACTCCCCAAATATTTGTAGAATAACACAAAGAATAAATGACTGTGGATTTAAACAAATTATCATTATGCCAACTAGAATTACAAAAAACACCAAACCTCTAATTGATTTTGTGATAACAAATCACATTTCTGAAATTAAAGCCACAATCTACAATCATTATAAAACCATTGATCATGAGAGCATCATAATAGATATAAAATGCTGTCCAGCCCATAACACAGGTAAAAGATATTTGTTTATTTAAATATAATAAAGCCGCAATGCGAATTCTTATATCAAGAAGTCATTTAACAACAAAAATTTTACGTTTCGTTAAGTTAGAAAGCTAGTATATTTAGTAACTCATTAGAGAAAATTAGAGTTAGTTTTATAATAACTAGAAGCAGAGTTGATAGAAAAAACATATTTTTTATAACATATTTACATATTTTATATAAATCAGAACTTGGGCTAATGATGATATAGAATGAGGTATATATAAAAAAAATGGAATTTATATAAAAAATAGTCTTAACAAAGCTAAACAGAATTATAGGTAAGCAGACTTACCCGAAGTACTGATTTGGTTAAAAAGAAAGCCTCAAAAAAATATTTGTGGAGTTCCGCTAACCCGTTGCGGCTCAACAGCTTTTTATAGGTTTTTTCATTACTTTGCTATAAATTAGAAATTGTTTAACCGATTGAATTCAAATTTTGTATATGTGTTCCTCTTTGAGAATGGAGTTCAGTCTTTTAACAGACTTAGAATTTGTTGATTCTTGCCGCCCGACAATTTTTCCAAAAAAAATTGAGAAAGATATAACGTCCAATTTTGCGATATATTGCTTGGTCAAAGTTTCAAAAACAGGTTGGTTGAATTCCGTTAACCTATTGCGGCACAGCAGCATTTTACATATTTTTTCATTACTTTATTCTTAAGCAGAAACGGTTTGACCACTTGAATGAAAATTTTGTGTGCGTACATGTATATACTTATCATTCCTACAATTACTCAAAAAAAAAATTTTTGTAAGTAAATTACGTCCAATTTTTGAAAAAAAGGTAAAACTTTTTTGAATTAGGGGAATGTTAAAAAAAATGTTTTGTCGAGTTCTTTTAACCGATTACGAAACAAAAACTTTAAAAGCAGTTTGCAAAACAGTTTTAACGATTATCTCTAATTTTTCTATACGTTTTTCTTCTGCTTCTTGTAAATTTGGTGTTCCTTGAATTTTTATTGTTATTATTTAATAATTATGAAGAGTTTTAAGTGAAATTTGATAAATTTGTTGAAAAATTGCTAGAATATTCCCTGAAAATTCAGGTCAAAACTGTAAACTAAATTTGCCATTATGTCATTCTACTAAGTATGTAGTAGTTTGCATGAATTGCAAGCGTTTGAATAAAATATACTCGAAGGTTTAGAAAAGGTTTAAAAATCTGCTTTTCAATTTCGCATAGAAACTTCTTGGAAAAACTATTTTAAAATACTCTGTATTTAAGCATAATATATACGAAAATAATTTTTTTGATTTTTAAAATTTATTTGAAGAAAACTGCAATTTTGGACCGAAATCTTTTTTTAAAAAACAACAACTGCAAAGTAGATAAAAAACAAAGACTTACGAAAAAAGTTACGTTATTTAAATTTAAATATATAATTATTCGGATTCTTTAATAGCTTTGTTTTTATTATTATTAATATTATCTCATTTAGGTTTAGCACTATTTGAGACTATTTGAGAGCAAAAATATTAGTATTACTAATTAAGTGAGCTTTTAGAATAAAGGTTAACTTGCGCTAATACCAAAAATTAGAAAATTTCATTGAATCATTGTGCAAAACGCGTAAACATGTCAAAACCAAATTAACCCTCTGGGTTTTTATAATTAAAATGCTGATACAAAACTTTCAATAAAATTCTTTTAATCGTTTAAGCAAATAAAATCGTTTAAGCAAAAGGCTTATTCCTTGAAGACTTATTCCTAAAACTTTTTGCAGGCTCTCTTTTGGACTGCTAAATCAACCTAAAAAATTGGACACAAACCGGAACCACCATTTTTTTTGGAAGCCCGCCAGGATGAAATTGGTTAATTCATTCCAATCCAAAAATTTATTCAACAAATTCCGGTTGCTAAGGGGAACATTTGTGCACAATTTCAAGTCAATCGGTCAAATTGTTTTAATTCGACATCAAAAACATTGAAAAAGTTTCATTGCGCCCTCGTGCCCAAACCGGTTAACCGAACTCAAAAAAATTTATCCTAGACTCTATTTTCGACTGCGAAACCACCCTGTAAAATTGGACACAAATTGGAAACACAAAATTTTTTGGAAGCCCGCCAGGTCGAAATGGGTTTATTTATTCCAACCAAATTTATATTTTATACAACTAATGCCAGTTGCTAAGGGGAACATTTGTGCAAAATTTCAAGTCAATCGGTCAAACCGTTTTGACTCAACATTAAAAGAATTGAAAAAGCTTCATTAGGCCCTTGTGCCCAAACAGGTTAACTGAACTCAACAAAAATTTGTGTCAGCCTCTCTCTTCGACTGCAAAATCACCCTGTAAAATTAGACACAAATCGGAAACAGAAAATTTTTTGGAAACCTGCCAGGCCGAAATGGATTAATTTATTCCAACCAAATTTATCGAACTAATTCCGGTTACTAATAGAAACTTTTCTGCAAAATTTCAAGTCAATTGGTCAAACCGTTTTGACTCGACATCCAAAAAACTAAAAAGCTTAAAACGGCTCTGGAGCCGCAACCTGTTGACTTATAAAAATGTGACATGTAACCCTCCGGGCTCTCAGAATTATTACTTTAAAATTTTGTGACAATCGCACCAGTTGTTTTCAGTTGAATTCTGGACAAACAAACAAACAAATAAACAAATTTTCTCCTTTATATATTAGACTAGCAGATTTACCCGGCGTTGCCCGGAAGCGTGCAAATTGCAAAAAAGCAAGTTTTGGCCATTTTTTCGAAGTACTGCTTTGGTTAAAAAGAAAGCCTCAAAATAATATTTGTGGAGTTCCGTTAACCCGTTGCGGCCCAATAGCTTTTTATAGGTTTTTTCATTACTTTGCTATAAATTAGAAATTGTTTAACCGATTGACTTCAAGTTTTGTATATGTGTTCGTCTTTGACAATGGAGTTCACTCTATTAACAGACTTGGAATTTGTTACCCCTTGTTGCCCGACAATTTTTTCAAAAAAAATTTGGAAAGGATATTACGTCCAATTTTGCGAAATATTGTTTGGTCAAAGTTTGAAAAACAGGTTTGTTGAATTCCGTTAACCCATTGTGGCACAGCAGCTTTTTACAGATTTTTTCCTTACTTTAATCTTAAGCAGAAACATTTTGACCGCTTGAATATAAATTTTCTATGCGTACATGTATATATATATTTATGATTCCTACGATTATTCAAAAAAAACTTTTTGTAAGTAAATTACGTCCAATTTTTGCAAGTAGGTAAAACTTCTTTGAATTAGGGGAGTGTTAAAAAAAATGTTTTGTCGAGTTCTTTTAACAGGTTGCCAAACAAAAACTTTAAAAAACAGTTTGCAAAACAGTTTTAACGATTATCTCTAATTTTTCTATACGTTTTTCTTCTGTTTTTTGACATTTTGGTGCTTCTTGAATTTTTATTGTTATTATTTAATAATTATGAAAAGTTTCAAGTGAAATTTGATAAATTTTTGAAAAATGCCTGAAAAACTCGTTTTAAAAAAATTGCTTTATTACATTTTAAAATTAACATGTACACCATTCTTGTGTTAACTTTTTTCAATAACATCAACTTAAATTAAAACTCCATTGAGAGGTCAAAAGGGTATACTAAATTTGCCCTTATGTCATTTTACTAAGTAAATAGCAGTTAACTTGAATTGCAAGCGTTTGAATAAAATATACTCGATGGTTTAGAAAAGGTTTAAAAATCTGCTTTTCAACTTATATTTTATTTTGTACTTACCTGAAAGTTCTACTACGCTCTTCCTCGTTTGTTTATGGTTTTATGAGAGAAATGTAGGCTTCTTTCTTGGAAAAACTGTTTTACAATACTATGTATTTAAGCATAAAATATACGAAATTGATTTTTTTTTGATTTTTATATTTTACTTGAAGAAAACTGCAATTTTGCACCGAAATCTTTTTATAAAAAACAACAACTGCAAAGTAGATAAAAAACAACGACTTACGAAAAAATGTAGAGAAGGAAGATGTTACGTTATTTAAATTTAAATATATTATTATTCGGATTCTTTAATAGCTTTGATTTTATTATTATTAATATTATCTCATTTAGCTTTAGCACTATTTGAGACTATTTGAGAGCAAAAAAAATTAGTATTTTTAATTAAGTGAGCTTTTGGAATAAAGGTTAACTTGCTCTAATACCAAAAATTAGAAAATTTTATTGAATCGTTGTGCAAAACGCGTAAACATTTCAAAACCAAATTAATCCTGTGGGTTTTTATAATTAAAATTCTGATACAAAGTTTTCAATAAAATTCTTTAATCATTTAAGCAAATGAAATTTATAGAAACCTTCAAGGCGTCGTCGTGGAAAACAGGTTAATCGAACTTATTCCTAAAACTTTTTGCAGGCTCTCTTTTGGACTGCCAAATCAACCTGTAAAATTGGACACAAACCGGAAACACAATTGTTTTTGGAAGCCCGCCAGGACGAAATTGGTTAATTTATTCCAACCAAATTTATACAACAAATTCCGGTTGCTAAGGGGAACATTTGTGCAAAATTTCAAGTCAATCGGTCATACCGTTTTGACTCGACATTAAAAACATTGAAAGAGCTTCATTAGGCCCTTGTGCCCAAACGGGTTAACTGAACTTAACAAAAATTTGTGTTAGCCTCTCTTTTCGGCTACAAAATCACCCTGTAAAATTAGACACAAATCGGAAACAGAAAATTTTTTGGAAGTCCGTCAAGCAGTTCTAAATAACGCCGGAGCGTATGGCAATATAAAGAAAACTAACGAGGGTAATAATAAAATTTAAAGTCCGATATTACAAGATGAGTTGAGTTGGAAATCTTGTGTAAAGAATTACAAAAAGAAATTTGCCAACTAAAGGCAGAAATTAAAAATTAAAAAATTAAATAAATAGTGTGCCAAATGTATCCACAGATACTAAAATTGTGACATACGAAACGGATGAAGAAGAACTAATCAGAAAAACTGATTGGCTTCTGAATAGAAAAAGATATCCGAAGAAACGTAAAGCGGATAAGTCCCCAGATGTTAACACATCTTTGGAACCGCTATTGACAATTTACCAAATTTGTCCATTCCTCAGTGTAAAAGATGCTAGAGTTTTGAACATACACCAAAATGTTGCCAAAGACAAGCTAAATGTGTAAAATGTGCTGGAAATCATATGACAGCAGAGTGTAGTAAAAAAGAAAATTTGCAAGCTATATGTGCAAACACACCCTGCTAACTATCGTGGTTGTTTGGTAGCAAAAGTATTGCAGAACAGAAGATTGAAGCAAAAATATCGAAAAAAAACTACACCATTTATATCCAGTAAAGTTACGAATGGAGTTTCATACTCCCAATCACTAAAAACTAAAATTAAAGAAACCATTATAACAAAAAAGAAAATTAAGGTTATGAAACCTAAACGTAATGACAATGAAGTGATGCACAAAAAGCAAAACTTAGAAAAAACTACAGAAAATACAAAAAAGAAGCTAAGTTTATGACACCTAACAATATTGATATATGTCTGCTATCAGAGACTCATTTAACAATAAACACAAAATTTAAGATACTAGGTTATGAATGCTACAAGGCAGTTCATCGAGAGGAGGTAGTGCAATTCTAATAAAGGGCACTATAAAACATAATTCAGAATTCAAAATTGAATCTGAAGAAATCCAACTTTCTATGATAAAAATTTTATCTACTAAGCAAGATCTTAATGTTGGTGCAGTATATTGTCCACCAAAATGGAATATAAAGAAAAATATCTTTAAAGAATTTTTAAATATCCACGGAATAAATTTCTGCTAGGAGGTGACTGCAAGGCAAAATATACAGATTGGGGTTCTAGAACAACCTCAACTAGAGGTATAGAGCTAAGAAAAGCTATTGCAGAGTTAGGTTGTTGCCATCATTCGACTGCCAAACCAACTTACTGGCCCACAGACACCAACCAAACTCCAGATCTAATTGACTTCTTTATAACCAAAGGAATTTCAAGCAACTTCACAAATTTAGAAGATAATCATGACTTGGATTCTGATCACTCTTCTGTAATACTAGAGATGAATGAAAAAATAACTAGAAAACTGAATAAGCCCACACTGACAAATAATACCACAGACTGGTTAAGCTTTTAGTATAAAATCACAAATAATATTAACTTAAACATAAATTTATAATCAAAAAAATAATTAGATTTGGAACTAGAAGGGTTTATTAATATAATTCAAAAAGCTGCTTGGAATAACACAAAAATAATTGAGTATAGGTCAGCAGCAAATAATTATCCCAGTGATATAAATGATTTAATAAAACGAAAAAGAAGGGCGTAGATGGAAGGACGTAGATAGAAACAATCACGTTACATTGATGATAAAAAGATTTTAAACAGGTTATCACAATTTCTTAAAAAAAAATCAGATCTTAAAATTAGTATCATATGAAAATTATATAAAAAGTTTATCGGCAACAAAATAATCAAATTACTCGTTGTGGAAAGCAACGAAGAGTGTAAAAAAGATGATAAAGCTCGCCGCGTCGCTCATTAAACCAAACGGCACTTAGACAAAGGAAAATAAAGATAAAGCCAAATTATATGCAGATCATTTAGAAAACATATTCAAACCAAACGATATAAATTCAAATTTTTGTTTAGTGGAGGATATTACAATAGAAAAGAACAATATTAATCCATTTACACTAGAAGAAATTAGTGGAGAAATAAAGACTTTAAAGTTAAGAAAAGTCACAGGTTTTGATCTTGTTACAGCTCAGATTATAAATGAGCTTCCACAAAAAGCTCTAAAATTCTTAAGAAAAATCATAAATGCAGCAGTAAAACTGAAGTATGTTTCAACCGTTGGAAAGTAGCAGAGGTTATTATAATAGCAAAGCCAGGGGAGCCATTAAATGAGGCAAAATCTTATAGGCCAATATTTCTGCTACCAGTTATGTCAAAGCTTTATAAAAAAATTGTTGTTAAAAAGGCTGAAGCCAATTCATTACCTGAATTCTCTTTGCTCCATACGCCACTTTTTGACTTAGGAGTGGTTCTATAGGTTTTAAAACAATCTCTTTCTAATGCTGTTATCAGAATTTTCCTATCTGCTTTAGTTTCCCAGATACACAGTGTGCATTTTGCTCCATAAGACACATTATTTTGATTTTGTAGTGCTTATTTGCTCCTTAAGCAAATTTTTGGTTTATGGAGCAACTTTTGTATGAAAAAAAAGGTACTAACATTGTTAATTCTCATTTGCTCTATACAAATTACCAAGCGCTATGAGGCTTATATAATTACTATTATATTGAGTACTTATTTGCTCCATAGGTATTTAAAATTGTCATTATTACTATTATATTTTCAATGCCTATGAAGCAAATATGAAAAACAAATTTTTAAAGCTTGTTTCCCCTATTTGTGTACAGTTACACATAATATTCACATACACATTGTGATTTGTGAATATTAATTTTATTATCTAAAAACAGAAAAATGTTAACTGTTCCAAAAAATTTTAATTTTAACGAATAAATTAGTTTTTTCTTTTTGCATTTATACGTCATAATGTGTTCTATGTGAATTTTTGTTAACACAACACAAATTCTAACTCGACAAGAAAACGACAAAAATATCCAGAACGCTGGAAAAAAAATATGTTGAAAAAATTGCGCGAATCTGGCGAAAAATATACCAATCGAACACGTAAAATAATAGCACCAAGAAAAATTAAACCTCCTTGTGCTCATACATGTTTTTACTTATGCACAAAGTTTTTTAATGAAAATGTTCGCTGAAATATATTTCATCATTTCTGGTCACTCTCCGATAATGATAAAAATAAATTTTATTTAAAATTTGTCAAGCAAGTTCCAGTGAAACGCCACAGAACATCATCCCAAACCAAAAAGTTTACATAGGCTTTTATTTTAATTTCAATGAAGAAATTCATAAAGTATGCCGAACTTTCTTTGTAAACACTTTAGCAATAAACCAAAAACGAGTTTATTATAGTTTCAACAACTTATGCTTACCACATTCTAAAACTCCTCTTCCTCGCAAAAAGGGAAACATAAGAAAACATTTACACCTGAAGAAAAATTGGATGGAATTCGCAAGCACATAAAAGCCTTCCCTATAATAGACTCTCACTATTGTCGTGCTACAAGTGAAAGAAAATATCTCGAACCAGGTTTATCGATTGCCAAAATGTACAATTATTATGTAGAAGAAACATCTATGCCATTAAAAATAAATATCTATAGAAAAATTTGAAGAATTTAATTTGTCATTTTGGTTACCAAAAAAAGATTTATGTAATAAATGCAAAAAACATGGCCAAGGCCGAAAGACATTTGGATCGTACAAATATGGATCCTAATCACTGTATCATTTGTTTCGATTTGGAAAATGTTATTACTGTTCCAAAAGGTAATTCTCCCATATTTTTCTACAAGCGCGAAATAAATGTGTATAATTTAACTGCAACGGCAATTATTCCTGAAAAAGAAAAAAATACGTACTGCGCTATATGGACGGAGGCACAAACAGGAAGAGGAGGAAACGATCTCGCTAACGCTATAATAAAACTTTTAAATAAAATTTGTCTCGATAACACAAATTTAAGAAAAACTACTTTTTGGAGTGAAGTTGTATACCACAAAATCGAAATGAAATGATGCCAACTGCCTTAAAATATTTTTTACAAAATTCTAATAGTCTCGTAGAATTGGTCCAAAAATTTTCTGAGCCGGGCCACTAACTGTTGCAAGAAGTTGACTGTGTGCATTCAGTGATTGAAAAACATTTAAAAAATCTCGATATACATAGTCCAGTTCATTTACTAAAATTATTATTAATTTTAAATTATCCTAAAACTAAACTAGATATTTTGCAAATACAACAAAATAATTGTGTATCATACACTGTATCTGCAGCGAAATTAAGTTTTATTAAATTTCCGTTTTCAAAAACAAAGATTATTCGATATCAAAAATCAGAACCTTTTCTGATGGAATACAAGGATTTTTTTTCAAATTTGGACTTTAAAAAAGTTGAAATAAAAAAACTAGCAAATAAAAAAGTTAAATTTGTTTTTTTGTAAACCTCCAGTTTTGCAGGAGCGACCAAATTTGTCAAAAGAAAAAAAAGATGATTTAAAATCATTAATAACTTTTTTACCTCTACCAGATCAAAACTATTTTAAAGCAATTTTAAACATTACAAATTAATTGAAATATTTTTGGATCAGTTTAAAAATACGTATATTTTATAAGGTTATATTGTAATACAATAATTATTATGTATATTATGTGTTTAGTACAAAAACTATGATATTTGAATAAAAAAATTATTTCTTAAATTTCTTAAAATAAGTTAAATTTTCAAAAATATTAACAAGTTGTGAAATTACTATTATGTTTGTTTTTTTAGTTTTGATTGAAATATTTATGTTAAAATTAATAATATTATTTAATTTCGTTTATAAAAATCTTGTGAAATGGTTGTTATGTTCATATTGTTATAATTGAAGTATATAATTACATGATTGGTTAAAAAATAATATTAAATAAAAATTAACATAAAAAACTAAGTTAAATTTGATTATTTTAATTTTTTACAGATTCTACTACAATTTAAAAAAAAAAATTTAGGTTTTTAATTTATATTTCTCGTATCAGTCGTAATCGATTTTTAATATAATTTGCTCCATCTCCATGACTTTCCTAAATTGTTTGTTGAACACCCTTCGTAACTCTTATTTGCACCATTATAATAGAAGATCAAAGCATGTTTGCTCCATACGCACAGAGAAAACTACAAATTTAATTCTAAACCATCAATTTGGATTTAGATCCAAGCATGCAACAATTGTCCAAGTTCATAGAATAACAAAAAAAACTATTGTAGCTTTGGTAAAACCAAAGCTACAATAAAAATAGGAACGTGGAATGTCAACAGTCTGTTCGAGTCAGGAAAAATCTATAACACTATTCAAGAAATGAATCGTTTAAAAATTGATATACTTGGTATCAGCGAAACCTGGTGGCCAAACAACGGAGTAAGTTGTGTAAAGGGGACAAAATTTTATTATTCCGGTAATAACAACACAAGACACAGGAATGGCGTCGGTATAATATTGTCTGAAGAAATCGCAAAACATGTTTCCGGCTTCGTGCCGTTTTCGGATAGAGCCATGCTACTGAAATTAGATTCAAAACCGATCGCAATTAATATTATACAAATTTACGCACCGACAGCGGATAAACCTGACGATGAGATAGAGGAGTTTTATGAACACATAACATATCTTTTAAAACAAACAAAACCTCACGACCTGAATATCATAATGGGCGACTTTAATGCCAAGGTTGGTACCGGAGGAGTAAAAGACGTAGTTGGGAATTTTGCTCTAGGAACTAGAAACGAAAGGGGTGATCGTTTGGTACAATTTTGCCAGGAAGAAAATTTAAAAATTATGAATACGTGGTTTTGTTTACCTGCAAGAAGATTATATACCTGGAGATCTCCACAAGATTCAAGTGAACATGTAGTGCGAAACCAGATTGACTTCATTATTGTAAATAAACGATTTAGCTCATCCATTAGGAAAGTAAGCACATACCCTGGTGCCGACGTTCCATCGGATCACAATCTTTTGGTGGGCAAAATAAACATCAAATTGGCAAGACCAAAGAGATCCAACCGAGAAACAAAATTGGATATGGAAAAGCTGAAAAATAGTGAAATAAGAGATCGGTTAGCAGCAGAGATCAACAATCAGGTACGAAATTTGAGAAATACAAGAAATCTATGGGCACAAACAAAGGATATCCTTAAAGTAAAGTCACGAAACATCCTGGGTACAAAAAAGTATTTCCCTAAACAGAAATGGATGACAGACGAGATTTTGCATATGATGGATGTAAGGCGCCAATACAAAAACAATAATATTGGGGAGTAAAACGTATTCATCGAGATATCCAAGCTAAAATTAGGCGTGCTAAGCAAGACTGGTTAAAGAAAGAATGTGACGAATTAGAGAAACTGCAACATCTACATGATGATTTCAATGTCCACAAAAAAATTAAAGAAATCACGGGTACAAATCGTAAAAAACTTACCGCTGCATTAACAAACGAACAAGGTCAACTTATAGCTGATGTAAATGAGGAACAAAAAACCTGGGAAAATTATGTTCAACAGTTATTTCAAGATCAAAGCAGAACAATAAACAACAATAACACTAACAATAACACTAACACACTACCTTTTGGATTCCCAATAACAAAAGAAGAAGTTAAAAAGGCAGTATTGTCATCAAAAAACAATAAAACTACAGGCCCTGATGATTTACCAGCAGAAATAATAAAATTAATAGATTATGATAATTTAGATATATTGGTCAAAATTTTTAATGAAATATATGACACAGGTAATTTCCCAGAAGATTGGCTAAAGTCGACATTTATTACACTCCCGAAAAAAGCGAATGCTAAAAGCTGTAAAGATCATCGTCTGATAAGTTTAATGAGTCATGCGCTTAAAATCTTTCTTAAAATACTGCAAAGTCGAATGTATTCCAAGTGCGAAGCACATATGGGAAAAACGCAGTTCGGATTTAAACAAGGCACAGGCACGAAAGAAGCTCTTTTTGGCGTAAATATATTGGTACAAAACTGCAGAGATGTTCAGAAGGATGTTTTTCTCTGTTTCCTTGATTACGAAAAAGCTTTCGATAGGGTGCAGCATGAAAAGTTGATAGAAATCTTAAGTGCATTAGATATCGAAGAAAAAACTATAAACTGTATCAGAAATCTTTATTGGAACCAAACAGCTAACGTAAAAACTCAGCATGGCTTAACAGATAGCATTGCAATTCAAAGAGGTGTACGTCAGGGCTGTATTTTGTCACCAATGCTCTTCAACTTATATGCGGAAACTATCTTCGTAGAGGCACTATCTGATGTGGAAGTAGGCATAAAAGTCAACGGCACGTTTTTAAATAATATAAGATATGCTGACGATACGACGTTAATAGCTGATAATATTATTGATTTACAACATATAGTAGATAGAGTCAACCACTACAGTAACAATTTTGGGCTTACCATCAACACTCAAAAAACGAAATTTATGATAGTCAGCAGAAATAGAAAACCATATCCTGGTGCGACTATTACAATTAACAACAGTCAAATCGAAAAAGTGTCCACTTTCAAGTACCTTGGATGCTGGCTAAACGAAGACTGGAGTTGTAATGGGGAAATAAAATGCCGAATTGAAATGGCCAGGAAGGCATTTCTTAAATATAAGGAGCTTTTTTGCAGCAGGAACCTCAGCATGAAACTGCGGATACGTTTCGTTAAATGTTATGTCTGGTCTGTTTTATTATATGGTGTAGAAGCATGGACAGTAAAAGTAAAAGATATGAATAAGCTTGAAGCATTCGAAATGTGGACATACAGAAGAATGCTCAAGATTTCATGGGTAGACCGTGTCTCGAACGAGGAGGTTCTCAGAAGAATGAACGTGACAAGAGAACTAATCACAACTGTCAAACGTCGAAAAACAGCATACTTTGGCCATGTAATGAGGAGTGCGAAATACGAGATGTTGCAGCTCATCGTGCAGGGGAAGATCGAAGGGCGAAGGGGAGTTGGTAGAAAACAACTGTCTTGGCTCCGAAATATTAGAAATTGGACTGGCATATCAGAAATTGGTGCACTGGTAGAATCAGCAAGGGACAGGGAGCGATACAAACAAATCACACAAACTATCATATGACGCTAACATTCTGTAAAGAATATGCAACACAAGAAGAAGAAGATAGAATAACAAATATTATAAAAATAGCTTTTGAAGAAAAACAAATATGCTCTACAATATTTCTAGACGTACCACAAGCGTTTGACAAAGTTTTGCATGAAGGATTAATATCTAAATTAAGGAGATTGATACATTTACAATATGTAGAGATACTCGAATCGTACTTGTCAGATAGATTTTTTAGAATTAAACAAGATGAAGAGTACTCTACATTAGGAAAAATAAAGGCAGGTGTGCCTCAAGGCAGTATTCTAGGTCCTATTTTGTACTTGCTTTATACAAGTGATCTACCAGAAGTAGAAAATGTAACTGTACCATTTGCTGACGATACAGCTATATTGGCAGTAGGATCGAATATTGACCAAGCTACATGAAAATTACAGAAAGCAAGTGAAAAAATATGTTTTTGGACTAACAAATGGAAAATAAAATTAAATGAAAGTAAATATGTTCATTTTAATTTTAGTAATAGAAATATAAGAAACCCACCTAAAATAGATTTAAATGGTGTATTTGCATCAATCGAAAATTCGGCAAAATACATATGAATGACACTGATTTTCTAACTAAGATGAAATGAACATGTTAAAAAGAAAAAACTAGAACTTGAAAATAAATATAAATAAAATTACTGGCTCCTAGGGCGTAAGTCTAAGTTAACAATATATATTACAGTGTTAATTTACAACCAAGTAATTAAACCTATATGTTATACGGCATTCAACTCTTGCGTTGTGCAAAGGCATATTAAAAAAATACAAACCTTTCAGAAGAAAGTCCTACGTAAAATACTAATTTCTCCCTGGTATGTACGTAATAGTGAAATTCATAGAGATTTACAAATTCCCAAAGTTATAGATGAAATAAGTAGATATGCCATAAAGTATAAAGCTCGTCTAGAGGGTATCTAAATATTAATAATAATATAATATAATCAAATATTATATCGAATATAATAAATAATCAAAATATTACAGGAAGGCTTAAAAGAAAAAAACCTTTAGATAAAATATTATAAATTACAGATTCCCTAAGGGAAAATACACAAAACCTATACTCAAACCAAGGATAGCAAAAAATTAATTTTAGTTTCTTTAGTTATACTCGTTTGCCCTCAATTCGATTAAAAGCTTCTAGAATCCAAACTCATTGTCCGAACTCGACCAGAATCAATTTTCATGTTACTTTAATTACTAGTAACCTAGAATTTAAATTTCATCAAATTAGCGTCATTAGTTTTTTAGTTATGGTGTTTTTAAGAAATATGTTTGTTAACTCTTGAATTTTTCAAAGCTTCCAGAATCCGAAACCATTGTACGATTTCGCTCATATGCAGACCCCGTCACAATTTCAACACTTCTTAACCCTTGTATACAATTGGAACGTTCTATCTTAATTTTAAGTTATTATTTTTATTAATTTCGGTGATAAGCCTTTAAACCTTGGGAGGTCTAAGAGAGTTACCTGAACCACCACTTTAATTAATCATAAATTAAGGGAACATGTAGGAAATAGTAAAGAACACCCTTGTGCCAAATTTGAAGCTTCTACATTTGTTTGAGGTTACTATCTGTACTGTTTTCGAAGATATGCTGTAAAGTATTCGATACTATGTTTATGGTCCCCGACCCACTACTCCAATTGGTTCCAATTTTCGTCTTTCCTAAGGAAATACACCCTGACACCCTGATTCCAAACTTGGAGGTTATAACTTCTTTGGTTACGGAATCATGCTCGTTAGGCCTAAATTCGATGAAAAAGTTACAAGATCCGAACCCATGGTCGGATTTCGCCTTTATGCAGTTCGAGCCGTTCGTTCAATACTAGTGAACCCTTTATTTATTAATTTGAATGATATACTTTAAGGTCTTCGGAACTGTGTGGGTGGTCCTGAACCCTCTAATCCAATTTATCCCAAATTAGGGGGTGTCGCAGGAAATAGTAAAGAACACTCTTGTGTCAAAATGAAGCTTCTACATTTGTTTCAAGTTGCTATTTTTTTTAATTGTAAAGATATGCTTTAAGGTCTTCGGGGATGTGTGGCTAGTATCCGACTCACTAAAAAACACCAAAACTCAAAAACTAATGACGCTATTTTGATAAAATTTTAAATTAAATTCTAAGTTGCTAGTAATGAAAGTTACGCGGCTATTAGTTTTGGTCGAGATCGAACAAAGAGTTCTGATTTTAGAAGCTTTTGATTGGTTTGACGCCAAACGAGTATAATTGGTCGAAACCAAAGAAGATAGAACCGTAAATATCAGGGACCACTACTTGCAAGATCTCAAAGCATTTTTTCGAAATTGATAAAAATAATAATTTGTATTAATATAGAACCCTTAAATTTGGCATAACCGTTTCTTACTATTTCCTTTGTGTCTCCGAAACTTAAAATTAATTATAATGGTGATTCAGGTGCCTCCTAAGAAATTCCAAAATTAAAAAACTTATCTTCGAGTTTCATGAAGATAAAAACTTTAAATTTGATACACGAGGGTTTTTTCTTATTTCCGTTCTTATTTAACACTTTTATATTTTTAAAAGGCTCAAAATTTTACTATAAAACATATTATGTATTATATTTTATAAATTAAAAACACAATATTTTTTTAATAAACGACGAATTTTTTATATTTTTATTATATACATAATATCTATATTTTATTGAATTATTACCATAGGTAATATATAATTAAGAAGTTGTGTACGATACTTAAATTGTAAAATTTATTTTTATATTTAAACTAGCCGGGTATTAGCTAGTTTAAATATAAAAATAAATTTTATTATTATATTTTATATATTATAGGCGTTGCTGCGCCTCTCAAAGGAGTTTTAATTGAAGTTGATGTTACTGCAAAAAGTTAACACAAAAATTACACACAGTTTACACATATAAATTTTAAAATGTATGAAAGCAATCTTTTTAAAAAGGATTTTTCTAGAATTATTCTAGTAATTTTTGAAACTTTCTGTAATTCAAAGCAGGCAAACTACTTTCCAAAATTTGACGTAATTTACTTCCAAAAAAATTTTTTTGACCAATCGTAGGACCGACTGTTAACAGACTCAACATTTTCAAGTTGCTTCACACATATAAAATTTGAGGTCAACCGGTCAAATCGTTTCTAATTTAGAGTTAAGTAACGCAAAAATATATTAAAAGCCACTCAGCCCCATTGGGTAACGGAACTACAATTTCTCTTTGAGCGCAAAGTTGGACGGAATTTACTTCCAAATCTTTTTTTTGTCAATCGTCGGGGTGGCATGAGTTTTCCAATTCCAAGTCTGTTAAAAGAGTTAATTTCATTCTCAAAACGGAACACATATACACAATTTAAAGAAAATCGGTTAAACCGTTTCTAATTTAGAGTTAAGTATTGAAAAAACCTATAAGTTGTTGGGCCCCAATGGGTTAATGCAACTCAATAAAATTTTTTGTGGGCTTTTTTTTTGGCCAAAGCGGAAAAAAAAGAATTTCATAAAATCGGACAAAATTTGGACCCAAAATTTATTTTGACCAGCCATCGGCCCGACATGGGTTAACAAATTCCAAAACTGTTAGTAGTGTCAACTCAATTCTCAAGCAGCATCATGTATACAAAATTTGAAGTCAATTGGTCAAACCGTTTCGAATTTAGAACAAAGAAGTTTAAATACTTACACTACAGCCCCAACTTGGCGGTCCGTTAGAGCAAAATTTTTGGGCCACGATTTCTTTCCGTACCCAAAAACCTCTATATATGTACAAATTTTCATGAAAATCGGCTGGGCAGTTTAGGAGTCCATTCGCTACATACAAACAAACAAACAAACAAATAAAAAAATTTTCACTTTTATATATATAGATGAATTATATGAAAAGTTCTGAAACTGTCGTTATATTTTATAAATACATTTATTGCATTGTTTGCGTTTATAAGCTTTTCTAATAGGTAAAAAAGTTTAATGAAAACAATACTAAGAATTTATTTTTTCAATTTTGTGATAAAAATCAAATTTTTCGAATTTTGAAACTAGATTTTTAACTAAGTTATTTTATTTTTAATATTTTTAAACAGATAAATTACTTACTTACTTAGGTGGCGCTACAGACCATGAAGGTCCTGGGCCTGACGTAGCGTTCCTCTCCACCTCGTTCGGTCCCGAGCAGATTCTCTCCAGTTGGAGATTTGGAGCCTTCTGATGTCTGTCGAAATCTCGTCTCTCCAACGAAGGTTTGGGCGACCTCTGCGACGTGTTCCCTCTGGCCTGGCTTCGAGTATCTTTTTAGCTGGAGCATTGTTGTCCATTCGCTCAACGTGACCTAGCCATTGCAGCCTTTTGATCTTAATTTTTTGAACTAGGTCCACGTCACCGTACAGCTGATAGATCTCGGCATTGTATCTTCTTCTCCAGGTCCCATCGTCGCAGTAAGGACCGAACACTCGACGAAGAATCTTTCGCTCGAAAGTTCCAAGTGCTTGCTCACTTGCTCTGGGCAATGTCCAGCATTCTGCTCCATATAGTAGCACCGGAAGTATGAGCGTTTTGTACAGTTGCACTTTGGAACTGCGCGAGAGGAGTTTTGAACCCAGTTGTTTTGACAAACCGAAGTAGCAGCGGTTTGCTAGGTTTATTCTTCGTCGGATCTCCACATTGATGTCATTTGCGGAGTTTACATTTGTACCTAGGTAGACAAACTCCTTAACTACCTCAAAGTTATATGTACCAACAGTGATGTTTGGACCTGCTCGATGTATTCTGGCCTCTTTATTTGTTGATAACATATACTTCGTTTTGTTCTCGTTCACTAGAAGACCCATTTTCTTTGCTTCTTCTTCAATACGGACGAAGGCTTCGATGACGGCTCGTTGTGATGTTGCTATTATATCGACGTCGTCCGCGAAGCCTAATAGCTGAACAGATTTTCTGAAGATTGTTCCTTCGGTGTTGACACCAGAGCGGCGTATAATCTGTTCGAGCACTAAATTGAAGAAGTCGCACGACAGTGCATCACCTTGACGGAAGCCGGTGCATGTGCGAAAGAGCTCCGACATATTTCCTCCAATAGCAACTGCACATTTAGTGTTCTCCAATGTTACTTGGCAAAGTCGGATAAGCTTGGATGGTATGCTATATTCCGACATTGCAATGTACAGTTCCCGGCGATAGATACTGTCGTAGGCTGCCTTAAAATCGATAAAAAGATGGTGTGTATCGATTTGAAATTCATGGGTCTTCTCCAGGATTTGCCTCAATGCGAAGATTTGGTCGATGGTAGACTTACCAGGACGGAAACCACATTGGTAGTTGCCTATGATGTTATTGCAATGTGGTTTCAGTCGTTCGCATATTACGTTGGAAAGGATCTTGTACGCGACATTCAATAGAGATATTCCTCTATAGTTGGCACATGACATGGCATCGCCCTTTTTGTGGATAGGGCATATGGTGCTAATGTTCCAGTCATCGGGCATGCATTCTTCCATCCAGACTCTGGTGGTGATTTGGTGCATGCTCCTAACCAAATCTTCTCCTGCTACCTTAAATAACTCAGCTGGGATTCCATCTGAACCAGCAGCTTTGTTATTTTTCAGTTTCTGAATGGCTTGATCAACTTCCATTAGGCTCGTTGGTAGTGTTTCGTCATCGTTGATCATTGTGACTGGTGCATTATTCTGGTGTTCTGTATGTCCATCATTTAACAACTGTTCGAAATGTTGTTTCCATGTCTTCAATATCTCTCGCGTATCGGTTACCAAATTTCCCATGCTGTCTTTAAGCGCGTGTGTACGTTGTTTGTAGCCAGCTGCCAACTGCTTGGCTTGTTTGTAGAACTTACGTACTTCGCCTCTGTCTCTGCATGTTTCAATGTCCACAAGACGAGATTTTTTAAAGATAACAGATAAATTAGTAATTTTTAATATTTTTAAATAGATAAAATTATTAGAAAATGTATTTAGTATTATAAAGTTAATTTGGTTAGCCAGGTCTTACGACCAAACTAATAAAAACTTTTATGGTTTTATAAAGTTTATGGTAATGGTTTATGAACTTCTCATTAAATTTAAACCAAATAGATGTAGGTTATTTCTAAGTAGTTTGCACCGACTGGTTGTTTCTTAATTTGTTTTGGTATTAATATAAGCGTTAGATAGAGTTCCGAACAAAATTTTTGATGTAATTTTTGATGTAAATGAAAATTTTTATGCTCGTGTGAATTACTTTGTATAATGCAAAAAAAAAAAAATAAAGACTTGTAAAAATTAAACAAGTAAATTAAGTTTCATAAAATATCATATTTATTTATCGAAGAATAGTGATTTTTATCAAAACCTAACCACTTAACAAAATTCATTTTTAGCAGATTTTCAAAAAATTTTGTAAAAATATGCCTATATAGCTTCACTATGTCCGTCCGTCTGTCCGTCCGTCCGTATGTTTACAAAAACTTTTACACCGTGTGAAATAGAGTAAAAAAATTTTAACCATGAGTAGGTATTGCAAAAAAAATAATTTCGTAGAAGAATTTTTTTCTGTAGCCCAACCTGTTACGGGGCTACAGCCCCCCAAAGTTGGAAAAAGCCCTATATTTAAACTGTTATAACAAGAGTTGTGTTAGATATATTTTAATCTGAAAACGGCAAACGATAACTGGTTTTATAAACTTTATAAAATTTTAAAAGGCAATTGCTTAGGGTTGTCATACGGTACTAAAATTTAACATTACGCAAAACTAAATTTTTGGTCCCACATATCTCTTAAACGGTTTAAGATAGGGTTTTGAGAATTTTGGGAGAAGTTAGATCTTCACAAATTAGTAGGAGTCGGTTAACAAAATTTTTTTGTCAAGCCACCTGTTTACAATTTATAAGGGCTCGAAAATTGATATTTTGCTATTTTTAAGCACCCGTAACTTGAGTACCTGTCCAATTTTTTTTTTATTAATATACAAAATTTTAAAGTCCAACATTATATTTCAACATATGTTAAAGGTTTTTCTTAAATTTAAAAGCGGTTCCTTGAATTGATGAAAGTGTCTCTCAGTGTTACCCATTTTTGCTTAGATGGAATAATTGTAAGTAAAATTTCAAATTTTTGTTGGAATTCACAATTTAATTCGAAGAACCTACAAAATGGAGAAAGAGGGGGGGGGGGTTGGATGAAGTTAGGTCCGTGAGATATTTAGCAACCCCAAATCCCCATTGAAGGGCTATTAGAACTTTAAAATAAAAAAAATCACTGTTTTTATAAGTAAGCAGTAACTTAGTCACCAACTTATATATTTCCTTAATTAAACGTTAATATTGAAGCTTAAAAATTATATTCCGATAAAATACTTAGTATAAAACACTATATTATTTTGAAAATGTGCTTTTTTTAAAACCCTTGGGTTTTTTTCATCACTTGTTTTTATTTCTTTTCAATATTTTATCCATAAGAAAAGCGTCACGTTTTTTTGAATAGAGTAATTCAGGCTCATAAAAAAAACCTGAAATCGGAGTTCCTGTAGAATCAAATAAGTTGTAATGTAAGTAATTGGGTCTGCAGGTTTTACTTCTTAAATTGTAAATATTTCTGTTGACCAGTTTGGATGATAACCTTTTGCAAAGATTCCCTTATATTCACTTATATGTACTATATTTATTTATATACCTATAAGTAAATATAAGGGATATGTATTAAACAAGCAAATGGAATCATTTCTACTAATTCGAGTTGCCATGAAATATTTCAAACTTTCTAAATGAATTTTCGACCAAAGTTTGGTCTGGCGCCTCTATGTATTTTGGATACAATTTGCTCCCTTGACATTATGCTCGTACCAAGTAAAAAGATTTTTGAACTCAATTTTATAATTTTTTATAAAAAAACAGATACATTTATCCGGTACAGATGTTAAGTTATCGTAAGCCCAACGACAAAAACTAAAATGACTTCCGTATAGCGAAGTAAATTTTTCTGCGCTGAAAATTGTTTAATGTATTTACAAATATAATAAATACGCTGTTCATGTTTATTCGATAACACACAGGAATAAGATTTTAAGAACTCTTTCACTTCCTTCACCTCCATTTTTTAAACTAAAAATAAGCTATAATACACTTTTGCTGCTTAAATATATTACAAGAAAAAAATTATTGAACCTCTTGATCACTTTTAGAATATGAACCGATAATGATATATTTTAATCGTCCGTTTATGATGATGGAAGCGGGGCCATCTGGATGTGGAATAACAAAATTTGATGAAATCTAATTAAAAATATTACTAGATTGATATATCCAAAAATTAAAAAAAAATGTGTAACCCAGAAATTTTGTTTTTATTATTATTTAATAATTTTGAAAACTTTCAATTGAAATTTGATACATTTGTTGAAAAATTGCAAGAATTACACTAAAAAAAGCGTTTTAAAAAAAATTCTTTATTTACATTTTAAAATTAACATGCACACGTATAAAAGCCTACAGGTAAGAATTAAATTAACCGGTGCATGTGCGAAAGAGCTCCGACATATTTCCTCCAATAGCAACTGCACATTTAGTGTTCTCCAATGTTACTTGGCAAAGTCGGATAAGCTTGGATGGTATGCTATATTCCGACATTGCAATGTACAGTTCCCGGCGATAGATACTGTCGTAGGCTGCCTTAAAATCGATAAAAAGATGGTGTGTATCGATTTGAAATTCATGGGTCTTCTCCAGGATTTGCCTCAATGCGAAGATTTGGTCGATGGTAGACTTACCAGGACGGAAACCACATTGGTAGTTGCCTATGATGTTATTGCAATGTGGTTTCAGTCGTTCGCATATTACGTTGGAAAGGATCTTGTACGCGACATTCAATAGAGATATTCCTCTATAGTTGGCACATGACATGGCATCGCTCTTTTTGTGGATGGGGCATATGGTGCTAATGTTCCAGTCATCGGGCATGCATTCTTCCATCCAGACTCTGGTGATGATTTGGTGCATGCTCCTAACCAAATCTTCTCCTGCTACCTTAAATAACTCAGCTGGGATTCCATCTGAACCAGCAGCTTTGTTATTTTTCAGTTTCTGAATGGCTTGATCAACTTCCATTAGGCTCGGTGGTAGTGTTTCGTCATCGTTGATCATTGTGACTGGTGCATTATTCTGGTGTTCTGTATGTCCATCATTTAACAACTGTTCGAAATGTTGTTTCCATGTCTTCAATATCTCTCGCGTATCGGTTACCAAATTTCCCATGCTGTCTTTAAGCGCGTGTGTACGTTGTTTGTAGCCAGCTGCCAACTGCTTGGCTTGTTTGTAGAACTTACGTACTTCGCCTCTGTCTCTGCATGTTTCAATGTCCACAAGACGAGATTTTTTAAAGATAACAGATAAATTAGTAATTTTTAATATTTTTAAATAGATAAAATTATTAGAAAATGTATTTAGTATTATAAAGTTAATTTGGTTAGCCAGGTCTTACGACCAAACTAATAAAAACTTTTATGGTTTTATAAAGTTTATGGTAATGGTTTATGAACTTCTCATTAAATTTAAACCAAATAGATGTAGGTTATTTCTAAGTAGTTTGCACCGACTGGTTGTTTCTTAATTTGTTTTGGTATTAATATAAGCGTTAGATGGAATTCCGAACAAACTTTTTGATGTAATTTTTGATGTAAATGAAAATTTTTATGCTCGTGTGAATTACTTTGTATAATGCAAAAAAAATAAAGACTTGTAAAAATTAAACAAGTAAATTAAGTTTCATAAAATATCATATTTATTTATCGAAGAATAGTGATTTTTATCAAAACCTAACCACTTAACAAAATTCATTTTTAGCAGATTTTCAAAAAATTTTGTAAAAATATGCCTATATAGCTTCACTATGTCCGTCCGTCTGTCCGTCCGTCCGTATGTTTACAAAAACTTTTACACCGTGTGAAATAGAGTAAAAAAATTTTAACCATGAGTGTATTGCAAAAAAAATAATTTCGTAGAAGAATTTTTTTCTGTAGCCCAACCTGTTACGGGGCTACAGCCCCCCAAAGTTGGAAAAAGCCCTATATTTAAACTGTTATAACAAGAGTTGTGTTAGATATATTTTAATCTGAAAACGGCAAACGATAACTGGTTTTATAAACTTTATAAAATTTTAAAAGGCAATTGCTTAGGGTTGTCATACGGTACTAAAATTTAACATTACGCAAAACTAAATTTTTGGTCCCACATATCTCTTAAACGGTTTAAGATAGGGTTTTGAGAATTTTGGGAGAAGTTAGATCTTCACAAATTAGTAGGAGTCGGTTTACAATTTATAAGGGCTCGAAAATTGATATTTTGCTATTTTTAAGCACCCGTAACTTGAGTACCTGTCCAATTTTTTTTTTATTAATATACAAAATTTTAAAGTCCAACATTATATTTCAACATATGTTAAAGGTTTTTCTTAAATTTAAAAGCGGTTCCTTGAATTGAAGAAAGTGTCTCTCAGTGTTACCCATTTTTGCTTAGATGGAATAATTGTAAGTAAAATTTCAAATTTTTGTTGGAATTCACAATTTAATTCGAAGAACCTACAAAATGGAGAAAGAGGGGGGGGGGTTGGATGAAGTTAGGTCCGTGAGATATTTAGCAACCCCAAATCCCCATTGAAGGGCTATTAGAACTTTAAAATAAAAAAAATCACTGTTTTTATAAGTAAGCAGTAACTTAGTCACCAACTTATATATTTCCTTAATTAAACGTTAATATTGAAGCTTAAAAATTATATTCCGATAAAATACTTAGTATAAAACTCTATATTATTTTGAAAATGTGCTTTTTTTAAAACCCTTGGGTTTTTTTCATCACTTGTTTTTATTTCTTTTCAATATTTTATCCATAAGAAAAGCGTCACGTTTTTTTGAATAGAGTAATTCAGGCTCATAAAAAAAACCTGAAATCGGAGTTCCTGTAGAATCAAATAAGTTGTAATGTAAGTAATTGGGTCTGTAGGTTTTACTTCTTAAATTGTAAACATTTCTGTTGACCAGTTTGGATGATAACCTTTTGCAAAGATTCCCTTATATTCACTTATATGTACTATATTTATTTATATACCTATAAGTAAATATAAGGGATATGTATTAAACATGCAAATGGAATCATTTCTACTAATTCGAGTTGCCATGAAATATTTCAAACTTTCTAAATGAATTTTCGACCAAAGTTTGGTCTGGCGCCTCTATGTATTTTGGATACAATTTGCTCCCTTGACATTATGCTCGTACCAAGTAAAAAGATTTTTGAACTCAATTTTATAATTTTTTATAAAAAAACAGATACATTTATCCGGTACAGATGTTAAGTTATCGTAAGCCCAACGACAAAAACTAAAATGACTTCCGTATAGCGAAGTAAATTTTTCTGCGCTGAAAATTGTTTAATGTATTTACAAATATAATAAATACGCTGTTCATGTTTATTCGATAACACACAGGAATAAGATTTTAAGAACTCTTTCACTTCCTTCACCTCCATTTTTTAAACTAAAAATAAGCTATAATACACTTTTGCTGCTTAAATATATTACAAGAAAAAAATTATTGAACCTCTTGATCACTTTTAGAATATGAACCGATAATGATATATTTTAATCGTCCGTTTATGATGATGGAAGCGGGGCCATCTGGATGTGGAATAACAAAATTTGATGAAATCTAATTAAAAATATTACTAGATTGATATATCCAAAAATTAAAAAAAAATGTGTAACCCAGAAATTTTGTTTTTATTATTATTTAATAATTTTGAAAACTTTCAATTGAAATTTGATACATTTGTTGAAAAATTGCAAGAATTACACTAAAAAAAGCGTTTTAAAAAAAATTCTTTATTTACATTTTAAAATTAACATGCACACGTATAAAAGCCTACAGGTAAGAATTAAAGAATTAAATTAACCCTTTATAGGATAGGCTTTTATAATTAAAATGCTCGTACAAAATTTTAGATTTAAATTCAGTTAATCGTTTAATTAAAGAAAATTTATAAAGAACTTTATGGCGTCGTCGTGGAAAATGCGTTAATCGAACATTTATTTTTTTTTTTTTTTTTTTTTGTCTTGGGGTAAGGATGATGGAAATCGTCGAAAGATACTGAGCGCAACCACAGTTATGTGTGACTTTAACACACTAAAAACACCCGCCCTTTTTTAAAATATTAAAACTAGTCTTAGAGACTAACCATTAATTTTGCGCTAACTTTTTATGATCCACTGGAATTACAGACCTCCGTTAAGGTGATCTGAATTTATTGCTAGTTGGAGGGGCCTAGTTCTTTTAAGCCTTCTATTGACATTTGAAAATAGTAGAAGTTTTGATGCTTCTATGTTTATGTGACCTTCTAAGTGGGTCTTATGTTTTATGGCATATTTTTTTATTTCATCGCTAACAATAGGAATTCCTAGATCCCTATGTAAGTCGGAATTTCGTACGTACCAGGGAGCACTCACCATGTTACGTAGCACTTTGCTTTGAAATGTTTGAATTCTCTGAATATGTGTTCGTTTGGCACACCCCCAAAGTTGTACTCCGTACAACCAGATAGGCTTAATTATTTGGTTATATAACAGAATTTTGTACTCTATTGGCAATTTAGATTTTCGACCTAGGAGCCAATACATTTCTCTATATTTTTGTTCTAATTCTATTCTTTTCTTTTTGACATGTTCTTTCCATTTTAGCTTGACATCTAATGTCATTCCTAGGTATTTTGCCTTGTTTTCATGAGGAATATCTACCCCATTTAATTGTACGCCTGGGGGATTTTGAATAGGTTTATTTGTAAAATTTACTTGCACTGATTTCAGTTCATTTAGTTTAATTTTCCATCTTTTGGTCCAAAGATATAATTTATCACTTGCTTTTTGTAGTTTATTTGTAGCCTCGCCGACATTTGATCCTACTGCCATTATTGCAGTATCGTCAGCAAAATTCGCTACAGTTATTTCTTGAAATTGGGGCAAGTCACTAGTATACAGCAAGTATAATATTGGACCCAAGATACTTCCTTGAGGCACACCCGCTTTAATTTCTCTCAGTGTAGAGTACTCTTCATCCTGTTTAATTCTAAACAGTCTATCAGTTAAGTATGATGAGAGTATATCTACATATTTTTTAGGTAATAGTTGCCGCAACTTATAAATTAAGCCTTCGTGCCAAACTTTGTCAAATGCTTGTGCTACGTCTAGAAATATTGTAGAGCATATTTGTTTTTCTTCAAGAGCTTTCTCAATTATATCGTAATTCTATGTACTTTGTCAACAGTAGAGTGTTTTTCTCTAAAACCAAATTGATAGTTTGGAATTAGTTTTCTATTTTCTATTATAGGTTTCAACCTTTTTAATAACAGTTTCTCAAAGAGTTTTGACATAATTGGTAACAGAGAAATAGGTCTATAAGGCTTTGTTTCGTTTGGAGGCTTTCCTGGCTTAAGTATCATAATTATTTCTGCCACCTTCCAAACGTTAGGTACATATTTTAACCTTAACATAGCATTCATTATATATGTTAACATTGTCATCCCTTTTTTCGGGAGTTGTTTTAGAATGTCTGCAGTAATTAGATCGAAACCTGGTGCTTTTTTTGACTTCAGAGCTTTAATTTCTTCAACCATTTCTATATGAGTAATTAGTTCAATGTCATTTTCTTCTCTTCTGAAATCATTTTCAATGTAGAGGTCTGACTCTATTTCATTGGGCCGAAAAATTTCTTCCAGGTGATCTGCGAATGTTTCGGCTTTTTCTTTATTATTTTTTGCCCATTTACCATCCATTTTCCGAATTGGTGGGACTGGCACTACAGGTTTTTTCAAACTCTTTGTTGCTTTCCACAAAGAGTAATTTCTTTCTTTTTTAGCTTATAAATTCTCAACATATTTTTCATATGATTTGTTTTTTATTTCAAGAATTCTTCTTTTAAGATTTTGCGTTATTCTATTCAACACAGTTTTATCAGCTGGGTCACGTGTTTCATGCCATCTTCGTCTAGCTCTTCTCTTTAGTTTAATCGCATTTAATATATTTCTAGGATAATTTGGTCCTGCTTTCATGTATTTACATTCTTTTGTATTATTCCATGCAGCATTTTGGACAATTTTATTAAGATTTTCAATTGTTAAATCTATTTCATCTTTAGTTGTTATTTTAACCCTTAAATTTATATTATTTTCTATCTCTTGTTGAAAGTTGAACCAATTTGTTGATTTATTAACAAGTGTAGGCTTATTTTGTTTCTTAACAATTTTTTCATGCAGGTTTAGTACGACAGCCGAATGGTCTGAGTCTAAATCCTCATTATTTTCTAGGCTAATAAAATTTGGAGATATATTTTTTGTTATGAAGAAATCCAGTAGATCAGGAGTTTTTTTTGTATCAGTAGGCCAATAAGTTGGTTCGCCTGCAGAATGAAAATAGCAACCCAACTCTCTAATAGCTTTCCTTAGCTCTCTTCCTCTTGTTGAGGTAAGTCTTGAACCCCAATCGGTATGTTTGGCATTGTAGTCACCTCCTAGGATGAACCTATCCCCAAGTCGGTTCAAGAGGTCTTTAAGGATCATATTCTTTAAATTGTAATTAGGAGGGCAATATAAAGCCCCAATGTTTAAATCCTGTTTAAGGGATTTAACACGTATTACTGAAAGTTGAAATTCATCAGTTTCTATTTTACACTCTTCGTGATGTAGTAAAGAGTTTTTCACCAAAATTGCACTACCTCCTCGCGGTTTATTACTAGGGTGTGTCGCATAATAACATGTGAAACCTATTATTTTTAGTTTTGACTGTCTTGTCATATGAGTTTCTGATAGGAGACACACATCAATGTTTTTGGTTTTTAGAAATAGCTCTAATGCTAGTTTTTTATTTAGTACGCCGTTTGCGTTCCATGTAGCAATACTAATTTTATTTTGGGCCTTTATTTAGAAATTTTCTCGGAGTACCACTATAGCTTTTGCTAGAATTGTTTTCTAAATTAGTTATTCTTTTAGAGATATCATTCATTGAATTTAACAAATTTTGCATCATCTGCATTAAAATGTTATTATCAGCTTTAGTGTTAGGTTTATGAAAGCTATTTGTACTAGTAGTTATATTCCTAACGTTAGTGCGTTTTTATTATTTTTTCAGCTGATTTTTCTAATGCTACATTGTTCTGTTTTGTTGCACTAATAGACTCTTTTGCTCTATTTTGTGATACTTTGGCATACGATAAACCGTCGATGACCCTGCTAGGATTTAAGTTTCTAGATTTAGGGTTAGGTGAATTCGACGCACCTTCTTTGGTATGTTTTGGATTACTTTTTTTTTTCTCTTTTGTAATTCTTTTGCAACTACGCACCCCCTATAGTTTGCAGGGTGTGCCTCAAGGCAGTTAGCACACTTCGGCGTAACCTTTTTGTCTTTGTCACAATTCGTTGATAGATGTGACCCTGCACATTTTACACATTTAGCTAGACGCTGGCAAAATTTTTGTGTGTGACCATATCTTTGACATTTTTTACACTGAGGAATCAGATTTGTTTTTTTCAGAGCTTCAATTTTCTCTCTCTTATGCTGAATAAACTCTATTTTATAAATCTTATCGATGTCCTCAGTCTTTCAAATGTTAACATAAAAAGAGGTAGTTTAACTATAGTTTCTTCCTCATTCTTTTTAATTTTTTTACTTTTGTTTACAACTTCAATGATTTTAAAACCCTTACATTTAAGCTCTTGCTTTATATCTTCAGGATCGCATGAAGGATGCAAGTTCCTAGCCATAACTTTAATTGGCCTGGCCAACTTGTTTTCATAAGTATGCCATTCTAAATTAGCTTCATTTATAATCTTTGTTAGTTGTCTGTATTGCCCTTCTTTTTCAACATTAATCTTCAGTTGATGGTTATTCATCATATTTATTTTATAGTTAATTTGTACATCTTTCATTTTTATATTAACTTTGGGGTATTCTACAACATTGCTTAAGATAACCGGAGGAGGTTTGTTTTTTCTTGTAATGATGGGTTTATCAATTGAAATTTTTGGTTGAATCACCTTTAATTTTTCTACACTATTTTCTTTGTGTATTTCCGGTGAGTTCTCCGCTTTTCTTTTTTTCCCTGTACGTTTAACAATCCACTCGGTTACCCGAGTTAGTTCTTCTTCATCTGTACAGTATTCTACTGCACTTTTAGTTAATTGCTTTTTCTTTAGCATTTTATTTTCTTCGGTTAGACTGTGAATCTGACTCATTAAGTCGCTACACATCTTCTCTAGTTCACTTATTCTTAAATGAAACTGTTTCTCTACTGTAATACCCACGTCTAGGGGTTTATTCTGACCGTCATCGTTAGACATAATTTTTATTAAATTCGAACCAGTAATATTTCTAGTGACATTAGCCTGGATTCCCGCTTTGTCACTGTTTTATTTTCAACTACAGGTGGTGATCTTCCCACTAAACCGCCCTTTTAAAAAGGGTCGGCTGCGTTGAACGTAGATACATTTTTAACCACTGGCGACTTAACTAATCCCTTTGTGGAATTAGCCAAGCCCTCGCCGGCAGCCGTGGTCTCTGCCGACATTTTGGTAGATATCCCTACCATATTTTTATCTTTATTTGTGTTCATTATTTTATATTTTTATATTTTGTATTTTATACCTACTGGATAAAATCGCTTCTGGATTTTCGTTGGATTTTAGAGGACTCGTACCCCAAGCATTCCTTACTGCGGATGTTTCTAAGCCCCAATCCGCCGGGGCGTTAATCGAACATAATAAAAATTTTTTGCAGCCTCTCTTTTGGACTGCGAAATAAACCTGTAAAATTGGACACAATCGGAAACAACAATTTTTTTGAAGCCCGCCGGGCCGAAGTGGGTAATATATTCCAACCAACTTTATACAACTAATTCCGTTAGCTAACAGCCACATTTGTACAAAATTGGAAGTCAATCGGTCAAACTGTTTCGGCTCAACATCTTTAATATTAAAAAAGCTTCATTCCGCCCCGTGCCTGAAAGGGTTAACTGAAATCAACAAAAATTTATGTTAGCCTCACTTTTCGACGGCAAAACCACCCTGTAAAATTGGACCCAAATCGGAAACACAAAATGTTTTAGAAGCCCGCCAGGCCGAAAAGGGTTAATTTATTCCAACCAAATTTGTACAACTAATTCCGGTTGCTAAGGGGAATATTTGTGCAAAATTCCAGTCAAGCGGTCAAACCGTTTTGACTCGACATCAAAAAAATGAAAAAGCTTAAAACGGCTCTGGAGCCGCAACCTATTGACTTATATAAATGTGAAATGAAAATTGAGAGAATTATTCCATTAAAATTTTGTGACAATTAGACCAGTGGTTTTCACGTGAATCCTGGACAAAAAACAAACAAAAAAATTTTCTTTTTTATATATTAGACTAGCAGATTTACCAGACGTTGCCCGGGAAAGTGTAATTTGCGAAAAAGCTAGTTTCAGCCAATTTTTCGAAATGCTTTGGTTAAAAAGAAAGTTTCAAAAAAATATTTGTGAAGTTCCGTTAACCCTTTGCTTCCCAACAGCTTTTTATAGGTTTTTTCGTTACTTTGCTATAAATTAGAAATGGTTTAACCGTTTGACTTCAAATATTGTATATGTGTTCCTCTTTGAGAATGGAGTTCACTCTATTAACAGACTTGGAATTTGTTACCCTTTGCCATCCGACAATTTTTAAAAAAAAAAATTGGATAGGATATTACGTCCAATTTTGCGAAATATTACTTTGTCAAAAACAGGTTTCCAAAACAGGTTTGTTGAGTTTTTTTTTTTTTTTTTTTCTTTATTTATTATTTATTATAATTTATTATTCAAGATAATTGACATTTAAAATAGTTTGTAACGGACCTTAGCTAAAGCAGCTTTAATGGTCTAATAATTTTTAGAATTTGATGTGTTAAGAAAAATTTGTTTACAATTCTAAATTCAAAATTTAACTTAAATCTAGTATGTATTTTAACGAAATTTTAACAATATGAATAATATTGCATTATTGGTATTAAATAGTGTCAAAACCTATATACCTTCTATTAAAACAAAAATTATTTTAGTTTCACAATAATTATCTTTTAACATTTCTGTTTTATGTATTATCTATTTGTTATATATTTTTTAATTTCCTTCTTAAAATGTGCAATATTTACTATAATTTTTAATTCAGCCGGTAATTCGTTATATATTTTTACACAGTTATATAAGCAGTTATATATTGATTATTTGTTTTAAATAAAGCTAAATAAAAGTTCGACTTGTTTCTGGTATTATGCTTGTGTATTTCATAATTTCTGTTAATGGTGAAATTATGCTTAATATAGTCATTCCAATCATATACAATTCACGTTTAAATATATACCTGAAACTCATATATTTAACTGAATATAACATATTCGTAGGGTGGCTAATTGGGTTATGATGGATTACCTTGAAGTCGCCTTAGAATAAAAATGTAAGGGATAATTTTTTTTACTTCTAAATTTATATGATCTTCCCATTTTAGTTTGTTGTCTAATATTTAGCCTAAATAGTTAAAGGCTGTTACTACTTCAATATTTTGACCATTGTAAAAAAAGCTTTTGTTGGTGTTATTTTTATTTCCGAATAATATTATTTTAGTTTTTCTTATATTTAGTAAGAGACAATGTTTAACAAGCCATTCATCAATAATTTTAAAATCCACTTCAATAGAATATTGAGTTTCAATTTCACTGTCTGTTGCATATTTCAAAACAATGTCATTCGCATAAAGTTGGATAAACCCTTTTAAGTTCAAGTTAGCTATATCGTTTACTAGCTAGTACCCGGTGCGCGTTGCTGCGCCTCTCAATGGAGGTTTAATTGAAGTTGATGTTACTGCAAAAAGTTAACACAAAAATTACACACGGTTTACACATGTAAATTTTAAAATGTATGAAAGCAATCTTTTTAAAACGATTTTTCTAGGATTATCCTAGGATTTTTTGAAACTTTCTGTAATTCAAAGCAGTACAAACTACTTTCCAAAAATTTGACGTAATTTACTTCCAAAAAAATTTTTTTGACCAATCGTAGGACCGACTGTTAACAGTCTCAACTCCATTTTCAAATTGCTTCACACATATAAAATTTGAAGTCAACCGGTCAAATCGTTTCTAATTTAGAGTTAAGTAACGCAAAAATCTATTAAAAGCCACTGTGCCCGACTGGGTTAACGGAACTACACTTTCTCTTTGGGCAAAGCGGTATTGCGCAAAATTGGACGTAATTTGCTTCCAAATCACTTAATAAAAATTTTTTGAGGCTTTCTTTTTAGCCAAATCAGTACTTCGCAAATTTTGACAATATTAGCTTCCAAAATTATTTTGACCAATCGTCGGGCCGACATGGGTTAACAAATTCCAAATCTGTTAATAGTGTCAACTCAATTCTCATAGGGGAGCACGTATACAAAATTTGAAGAAAATCGGTCAAACCGTTTTTAATTTAGAGTTAAGTATTGAAAAAACCTATAAAAAGCTGTTGGGCCCCAATGGGTTAATGCAATACAATAAAATTTTTTTTTGGGGCTTTCTTTAAAGCCAAAGCAGAATTTCGTAAAATCGGACAAAATTTGGACCCAAAATTTTTTTTTACCACCCGTCGGCTCAACATGGGTTAACAAATTCCAAAACTGTTTATATTGTCAACTCAATTCTCAAGGAGCATCACGTATACAAAATTTGAAGTCAATTGGTTAAACCGTTTCGAATTTAGAGTAAAGTATTGAAAAAACTTATAAAAAGCTGTTGGGCCGCAATGGGTTAATGGAACTCAACAAAATTTTGTTTGGGGCTTTCTTTTAACCCAAAGCAGAATTTCGTAAAATCGGACAAAATTTGGGCCCAAAATTTTTTTTTAACCACCCGTCGGCCCGACATGGGTTAATAAATTCCAAAAAAATTAATAGTGTCTAATCAATTCTCAAAGAGCATCACGTATACAAAATTTGAAGTCAATCGGTCAAACCATTTTCATTTTAGAACAAAGTAGTTTAAATACTTGCACCACAGCCCCAACTTGGCGGTCCGTTAGAGCAAAATTTTTGGGCCACGATTTCTTTCCGTACCCAAAATCCTCTGTATACAAATTTTCATGAAAATCGGCTGGGCAGTTTAGGAGTCTATTCGCTACAAACAAACAAACAAACATACAAACAAACAAACAAATAAACAAACTTTCATTTTTATATATATAGATAGATATATATTTTAAACAAATCCGGCCCTAGAATAGAGCCTTGTGGAACCCCGTTTTTGATTGTTTTTGGTTGACTGAGAACTCCATTTACTTTAACTTTTTGTTTTCGATTGTCTAAATAACTTCTGAAAAATGAAATTTGCTCTGTCGTGAGATTCATTTTAGCAAGTTTTAATAAAAAATTTTGTGATCCACGCAGTCAAAAGCTTTTTGTAAGTCAATAAAAACACATGCAAGATTTTTTTTTTGTCTAAATTTTTTGTGATGAAGTCTGTTAGACTCAGACACGCCGCTGTTATGTTAGAATTTTGCTCAAATCCATATTGTTCATTGTGCAAAATTTTATAATTTACGATGAATAAGTTTAAACGATTTTTGTTGACAATTTCAAAAATTTTTGACAGCGCACTTAGGACAGAAACAGGACGATAATTTGAACGATTTGTTACTTCGCCGTTTTTGAAAATAGGGGTAATAATAGCAGTTTTAAAAGAATCTGGGAAAGAGCTTGTTTGAAATGAAATGTTTATGAATTTTACTAATATTGGATTTAATTGCTGAGCAAAACGTTTTATGAATTTGGTGGAGATGCTGTCATACCCAGTGGCTGCACCCGATTTTAGCATATTAATGACCTTACTCACTTCTTCTGTGTTTGTAGGTGTTAGTTGGAAGTCATAAGTAATATTTGGTCTAAAATTTTGAACATATTCATGATCTATTGAACCGGACGGACAATTTATCTCATCAGTGACATTTACAAAGAAATTATTCATATTTTCGGCAATGTCAACATCTTTGTCAAAAGTGTTATTATTACATTTTATACTTTTAATAGTTGATTGACAGAGAGGAGAACTTTTATTAAATATTATTTTCTTATAAAGATTCCACAGTCTTTTGCTGTTAGAGGGGTCTTTACCTATTTCGTCAGAACAAAATTTTATTTTAGCCTATTTTACTAATGTTTTAACTTCAAGTTTGGATTGTTCGTACAGATTTTTGACACGCAAATCATCCGGATATTTATACCCGTGCATACATATATGACATCGGGTATATTAGATTTGCTCCTCCGTTTGTAACGCATCGATCTAGACGAGCTAGATATAGTGTCAAGGGTACGTATCGGCTCAGAATCGAAAAATTAGTCGATCTAGCGATGTGTGTCTGTCCGTCCGTCCGTCCGTCTGTGTGTCAGCACGATAACTCAAAAACTAAAAAAGCTACAGTTTTGAAATTTTCACAAAATATTTTTCAATCAATTTCTAGGTTCCCTATTTTTTTTGGTTAAGATCGGACCAAAACTTCGGGTAGCTCTCGAACAGCTAACTTTTTTAACTCCAATATTTTCATACAAAAATTTGAAATATAGCTATGCACCTTGTAACATGAAATTATATGAATTTTGTTTGTTTTTGTTTTTTTGTTTATTTTTTTTTTTGTATTTTTTTTTGTACGATTTCGAGTTAGAATTTCATATGATTTAAATGATGCGTAGTTTATTTAAGATAAGCAAAAAAGAACACAAAGATTATTTTAAGTAAATGGCTTATTGATATTGATAGATATTTATGAATATAAATCTGATGAATCATCATGATGATTATTATATGAATAATGATCATATGAAGTTGATTTGGCTTAAGTTTAATATATTCGTGAATTAAAAATTAATTATAAGAGATTTTCTTATTATAAGAGAAATTCACACAAAACATTTTTGGAACATTTTTGAGGTTCCCTATTCTTTTTGGTTAAGACCAGATCAAGGTTTTGGGGAGCTGCCACACAACTTCTTTGCACCAATATGAATTTCTAAGAAACTGATTATACTACGAGGATGAAAATTACACACTGTTAGTTATATAATGAATCGAGCTCTTATATGAAGTTTCAAAATGTTACGGCCCCATTTTCGGGGGGCTGCTATACAACTTCTTTGCACCAATATGAATTTCTTGGAAACTGATTATACTACGAGGATGAAAATTACACACTGTTAGTTATATAATGGATCGAGCACTTATATGAAGTTTCAAAATGTTACGGCCCATTTTCGGGGGGCTGCTATACAACTTCTTTGCACCAATATCAATTTCTTGGAAACTGATAATACTACGAGGATAAAAATTACACACTGTTAGTTATATAATGAATCGAGCACTTATATGAAGTTTCAAAATGTTACGGACCCGTTTTCGGGCAGCTGCCATACAAAGTAATCAATTCGATAACTGTGAATCTAATGAAGCTACGAAGTTAAAATCAAAACTGGGCAGGTAAAGTAATAGGACAAGTTAGTTGGCAAAGTTGGACATCACTCGGACCAACTTTTAGGGTGGGCTATTTTTTTTTTTTTTATGGGATAATAAGTTAATCAAAAATTATGGGATACCTAATAAGTTAAATATTTTTTAAACTATTTTACTTTCTTATATTTTTTTTGTAATATTTATAATAGCATAGGGGAAATAAATAACGGTTAGTGGGTATGCACGGGTATTTAAAAGTTGACAAGGGCAACTATAATCTTCCTCGTTTTTTTTTAAATTTAAAATAGGAATCCCGAATTTTCATTTTAGATAAAATTTTATTTGTCATCCATTAATTTTTTTATTCTTATCTCTTACTGGTACATTTTTCGTATTTATACCCGTATGACTATATAGTCCAAGGGTATAATAAATTTGCCATTACGTTTGTGACGCAGAGAAGGAGGGGGGGTAGATATAGACTCAAGTGTATGGATCGGATCAGAATCGAAAAATAAATCGATTTAGCTATTTATGTCCGTCCGTCCGTCCGTCTGTCCGTCTGTCCGTCTGTCCGTCTGTCCGTCTGTCCGTTTGTCCGTCTGTCCGTCTGTCCGTCTGTCCGTCTGTCCGTCCGTCCGTCCGTCATCACGATAACTCAAAAAGTAAAGGAGCTAGGATTATGAAATTTTCACAAATTCGTTTTTATGCAAAAAACGGAATCGAGTTTTAAATTCAGCCATTTTGATCCACGGGTTCGAGTACCTGGCATACAACTTCTAATTTTATATGAGCATTACTCTATACCTATGGAAGCTGCGTGTCGGAAATTTTGCCAAAAGTAGTTTAGTATAATGGCCAAAGTTACTGCAAAATTTGGTTGGTTTACTTCTGAGGGTTCGAGTAGCTGCCATACAACTCCTTCTTTTATATGAGGATTACACTACACCAAATGAAGCTGGGTGCCTGAAATTTTGCCAAAAATAGTTTAGTGTAATGGCCAAAGTTACTGCAAAATTTGGTTGGTCTACTGCAAAGGGTTCGAGTAGCTGCCATACAACTCCTTCTTTTATATTAGCATTACTCTACACCTAATAAAGCTGAATGTTTGAAATTTTGCCAAAAGTAATTAACCGGATGATATAATGTACTTATATGTTACGGTCATACGGGTATCCCAGAGTTGACACAGTCTACTCTACTACACTCTTCCTCGTTTTTTTTATTAAACTAGTTAACTCATGAACTATTTCATTTAAATTATTGTAAGAATTAAGTTTAGACCATATCATATCATTAGTTATATTTTCGTAGTTTAAGACTGTTTTAATATTTATAATATGCTCTAATATTGGCTTTTAATTCATACTTATAAAAAATAGTTGGTGATCAGAAATAGTAGTGTCTAAAATATGGAAAAAATATTGATTTTTTGTAATATCCGTTTGTTTGAGACGTGTTACCAAATCTAGTCTAATATTCCACAGATATTTTATTGTAGACAACATATCCGTTACTAAGTAGAGTATTGTAATAAGTTTTGACATCACACGAGTTATAATTTAGCATATTTAAATTCATATCTCCTACAATAATAGAGTTCTTATATTTAATGGTATATTCATCAATTTTATTGATGAAATCAGTGATATGAATTTCATGTGATCTGTAAACGGACAAAATATTTATTCATTGTTGCAGTAATTTAACTACCAGAATGTTTGATTTTGTAAATTCTTATTTTCTGAATTACAAAGATGGCAACACCACCTTTTGAATTTACTCTGTTTGAGAAATATGCTACATATTGTGGTAGATTAAAGAAACTATTTTCATATTTATTTAACCATATTTCCGATAAAACGATAACATGTATTTCACATTTATAAGAGTTAATTAATAATTCTAAATCGTATAGTTTATTTCGTAAACTTTGTATATTTAGATATATAATATTAAAGTTGTTTTTATATTTAGAGTTAAAGTCAGTGTTTCCCAACCCTGTATAATAATTTACTCTTATATATTCTCATTAATGTCTACGATGATTATGTCATTTTGACTATGAAAGAAAAAAACAAGTAAAGAAACAGTCAGTCGGTGCAACCGATTTAGAAATACCCTACACCTATTTGGTTCAAATTTAACGACATATCCATAAATCATTTTAACGCCATAAAAGCTGTTATTAATTTGATTGTAAGACATAGCTAACCAAATTAACTTTATAATACTAAAAACATTTTCTAATTACACTATCTCTTAAAAAATATTACAAATTCTTACAAATTTATTTATTTAAAAATATTAAAAAAAACAAAAAAAAAAATTGTTATAAATGAAAATATATTTATTCCAATTCAACTACAAAATGAAAAAATTCTAGTTATTAAATTTTGTGATAAAAAGCTAATCAAAGCATAATATATTTAATAATCAAGTTTTTCAAAATTGCAATTATTTTAAATGGCTAGTTAATATACCTAATAGAAAAGCTTATACGCAAAATATGCAATAAATAAATTTCTAAAATACAATTACAAATTTACACCTTTTCATATAATTCATTTAAATATAAAAATAAATTTTACATAAATGCAGCAAGTACCTTTGAACATAGCTGAACCACTACAATTAAGTCTAAATTTCGGGGACACATAGGAAATAGGAAATATATTCTTTGGCTTCGAAATTATACTCGTTCGGCCTCAAATCGATCAGAAGCTTCTGAAATGCGAACTCATTGACCAAATTCGACCAGAACCAATTCCAATGGTACTTTCATTACTAGTAACCTAGAGTTTAAATTTCATCAAAATGAAGGCATTATTTTTTGAGTTATGGTGTTTTTAAGATACATGTTTGTTAGCCCTTGAACTTTTCAAAAATCGGTACGATTTTGCCCATATGTAGTCCCCGTCATACTTTCAATACTAGTTAACCCTTGTACACAATTGGAACGATCTATCTTAATTTTAAGTTACTAGTTTTATTAATTTCGATGATAAACTTTTACACACTGGGATTTCTAAGAAAGGTACAAAATTAAAGGGACACGCAGGAAATAGTAAAGAACACCCATGTGCCAAATTTGAAGCTTCTACATTTGTTTCAAGTTACTATCTTTATTAATTTCGAAAATATGCTTTAAGGTCCTTGGAACTGAGTGGCTGGTCCACACCCACTACTCCAATTGGGCTCAAATTTCAAGGACACTAAGGAAATCGAAAGCGACACCCTGAAACCAAATTTGGAGGTTCTATCTTCATTGGTTTCGGAATTATGCTTGTTTGGCCTAAATTCGATCAAAAAGTTCTAAGTTCCAAACCCATTGTCCAATCCTCACCGTACGCAACCGCCGCCCCAGTTTCATTACCAATAACCTACAGCACAAATTTCATGAAGATAGACTCATTAGTTGTTGAGTTATCGTGATTATTTATATATGTTCGTTAGCGGTGAAACCGATCAAAAGGTCCAGAATCCGAACCCTTGGGCTGATTTCGCCCTTATGCAGTCCGCGCTTAACCTTAAGCACTAGTTAACCCTTGTACATAATTTGAACGTTCTATCTTAATTTTAAGTTACTATTTTTAGAAATTTCGATTATAAGCTTTTAAAACTTAAGAGGTCTAAGAGAGATACTGAACCACCACTCCAATTGATAGATTGAATTAGGGGGACACGCAATGGATAGTAAAGAACACCCTTGTGCCAAATTTGAAGCTTCTACATTTTTTTAAGTTGTTATCTTTATTAATTTTAAAGATATGCTTTAAGGTCTTCGGAAATGTATGGCTGGTCCCCGACCCACTACTCCAACTGGGCCCAAATTTCAGAAACATTAAGGAAATAGGAAGGGACACCCTGATACCAAATTTGGAGGTTCTCTCTTCTTTGGTTTCGGAATTATCCTCATTTGGCCTAAATTCGATCAAAAAGTTCTAGGTTCCGAACCCATGGTCCAATCCCGAATGTACGCAATCCCCGAAGTAGTTTAATTACTAGTAGCCCACAGCACCAATTTGATGAAGAAAGCGTCATTAGTTGTTGAGTTATTGTGATTTTATATGATCGTTAGCCCTTCGATCGATTAGAAGGTCCAGAATCCGAACCAATGGGCCGATTTCGCCCGCATGCAATCCCCGTCGTACTTTCAGTCCTATTAACTTACAGTTAAAATTTCATCAAGATTGCTTCATTATTTTTTGGGTTATCGTGCCTACGGACGGACGGACGGACATGGCTATATCGACTCAGGAGGTCACGCTGATCACAAATATATATATTTTTCCATATCTAGCTCGCTTCCTTTCAGTGGTTACCAACACCATACCAAAGTTAATATACCCTTTTACCTATTCTATTGGTGTAGGGTATAAAAAAAACTTGTTTTGTTGATTAATTTTTTGATTTTTTTTTAAATGTTGAATATATAAAAAGTGAAGTGTTAGGAATTAGGAATAATATCAGAAAAAAATAAAAATTTATTAAAGTGAGACATAATATTGGAAAAAAATAAAAGTTTATTAAATTGAAAATAGATATTTTTATTTGTTAATTGAAATTTAGTATTGTTTTTAAGAAGATTAATAAATTTGTTGTTTTAGAAGTAATAACTAATTACATATTATGATCTGTGTATAATGTAATATTTTGTGTCATTAGAATTAATATTTCGAAAATATAAAAATTTGATAAGCTCAATATGATAGGAAATTATAGTTTTTTTAAAGCATAGTATATTGCAGTTTTTACTTGAAATAAATTTAATTTTAATATTAATATTATTGTAAAATATAATAATGTAGTAAATTAAAATTTTAATTATGATTATTGTTAATTTCACTTTGATATTATTTTTACAAAGTTTGTCACCAACAAAAGTGGTTTTAAGAAAATTATTCTGACTAAATTTTAAACAAAAATATATGTAAAAAAAAAAAAATATCGATATATGTGAATAATAAAAAAAAATATGGATTAATTAAATTATTCTTTCGAGTAATTAATAAATAATTAGAAATTTTAATGAAATGATTTAATACATTAAAAATTAAAATGTGGTATAAGTCATAATTGATTGTTTTAATTTGTGTGTATAATAATTGTTTAAATATAAGAATTATTAATTTGAAAGAAAAAAAAAATTTTTTTAGGTTAAGAAAATATTTGTATGTAAATTTGATATATAATTTTGAAAAAATATTGTTTAGCTTTTGATAATTTGGCTTAAGATAATAAAAAATAAAAATAAAATTTAAATTAAAAGAATAAAAAATAAAAATTTTAATGTTCAGAAAATTATGACAATATACTAAAAGTGTTTTTAATGAAAGTAATGTCATTATATTATAACCTTATATACTTTACTTGTTGTATCCATTCTAAGGAGAATTTGTCCAATTTGAATCCATCAAAATTTAAAGTTACGAGCAGTTTGGATTTGTTTGGCTTCATAATAAAGTCTTGATTGCAGTGCTAATAAATGATGGCGAAAAAATATTTCTTAATTACCTCCGCCCAGGATATTTAGTTCATCGGGAAACAGGTGTTTGAGATTTTCTTTTTTTTTGGACATCATCTCAGCTTTGGACTCCATTGAATTAAAATGAATAATGTACAATTTTTTCATTGAGGTTTTATCATTGGTCTTCTTATTAACAGATGTAATACTGACGATGTCATTATTGCTTATGTTGGCATTTATTTTGCTAGCAATATTTAATATAGTATTTTTTGGATTTTCAAGAGTAGCAATGTTATAGTTTTATTTTTTTATAATAGTTACACTTTATTTTTTTTTTTTTATTTTTTTTTATTTATTTATTTAAGAACTATGTCTCAGATGAGCCTAAGGGCTCGTATAGGGTGTATAAAATTACAGTAGTTTATAATATTAAAAGTTGTGTATATAATTATGTATGTAATAACTAATAATTAAATTTTATTATAATACTTGATTACAAATTAATGAAAAATTCAGTGCAAACAATAAAACAATAATGAAAAAATTAAAAAAATAAAAAAAGCAAGAGAAGAATAAAATTAAAAGAGAGCATAAATAAACTAGAATTGAAATTTAAGACTATTTTATTTATTATGTGATTGCTATTGTTATTGATTATAGTACTTGAGCATTAATGTATTTCTAACTGAGCTTTTAAATTTTTTATATGTGAATGTTTTAATGTCACTTGGAATATTATTGTACAGCTTGATTGATTGGTTAAGTATTGTAGTGTTTCCCGAGTTCATACGCAATTGATTTGCCGTTCTAGTGTTGTAGTTATGAATTTCATTATTGACAATCAGTTTTATGTTTGATTTTATATTTTTTATCTGTATATTATGTATTTGTAATATTTGAGCTAAATTTCTACTGTCTTCCACTTTAAGAATTTCATACTACTGATGAATTCGATTAGTAGATGTTCTACGATTAAGTTGATAAATATTTTTTATTGCCTTATTTTGAATTCTTTGTAATTTATTTAAATTTTTGGCATATGTGTTCCCCAGATGGCCAAACCGTATGAGATGACGCTGTTAAATAAACTAAAAAAGGTAGTCCGTTTTAATTTTAGTGGGACTCGCTTCCCAATTTTTCTAAAGATTCCTGCTATTCTGCTCGTTTTCTTAATAAGCCCATTTATTTTATTTTTATTTTTTATTTTATTTTACAGACCAAAACAAGGTCGTTACAAAAAAAAATTCTTAAAAATTATTACTTATATTTAAAATTATACAATATAATGACTTAAACAAAAAAAAAAAAAAATGCTTATTCTTGCATTCTTAAAAAGAAAAAACACTACACTAATTTTATATACAAAATTATGTACATATAGGTATACATGCGTGTATAGAATAAATATTTATTTTGGTAGCATACTAAAAAGTAATTTGATATGTTGTTATTAAAAAAAAAAAAAAACAAAACGTAAATAGCAATTTTGTTGTATTTTAATGCAATACAGTAAGTAAGCTGTGTGTTATGTTTTAATTATATTATAGTTTAATTGTCTGAGGTCATTAAATTAAAAAAATGTTTATGTAAAGTGTGTTTAAAAGTAGCTTTGGAGATAGATGTAGAATAAAGATGACTAATTTTGTTGAAAGTAATGCAACATCTATTGATGGGTTCATTTTTACCATACTCTGTATTATGTTGATAATCCATTAAAAATCTTGTATTTCTAGTTTGCCGAACATTAGCGTTAAGTCTAAAGTTATTATTAAGAGATTGGATAAAAATACTGTTATTTAAAATATCAAAAGTAAAACATGATGACAAGAGTTGTCTTCGTGAAGATAAAGAAAGCATATTTAAGGACTTAAGTCTTGTGTTGTAGCTAGGAAGAATAGCAAAATTAGAAGGATTATACATATTTCTTAATGCAAATAAGAGAAATTGCTTTTGAACTGATTCAATTCTATTGGAGTGAACTTGAAAGGCTGGATCCCAAATTATGTTACCGTATTCTAAAATTGATCGAACAAGGGAACAATAGAGGGATTTTGTCACAGCTAAGTCATTATATTCTTTAGCTCTTCTCTTAATGAAACCTAACATTTTATTAGCCTTAGAAACTAATTGGTCATAGTGAAGATTATAATTAAGTTTATTATCGAGAAGAATGCCTAAATCAGAAATGCTAGAAACCCTTTCAAGAGTTACATTATCTATCTTATAGTCATATACTAAAGAAGATCGTTTTCGGGTAAAGCTGATAACCTTACATTTCTGTATGTTCAGTTCCAATTTATTTGATGTGCACCAAGTTTGTAAATCTGATAAGCTTGATTGAAGTATAACTGCATCAGAATTATCTTTTACAACTTTATACATTTTTAAGTCGTCAGCAAAAGCAATATGTGGTATGGCGTCTAAATATTCCGAAAGGTCAGAAATAAAGACATTGAAAAGAAGTGGCCCCAAATGACTACCTTGGGGTACACCAGAAGTAACATTAATAGATTTGGATAACAGACCTTGAAATTTGACGTTTTGGGTTCTTTCTAATAGATAAGAATTAAGCCAAGAAAGAAAAGAACCCGTAATGCCAAAAGTTGATAGCTTATTTAGCAAAATTAAGTGATCTACACGATCGAAAGCTTTACTAAAATCTGTGTAAATTGCATCAACTTGGTATCCTTTCTCCATTTGGTTCAGTATTTCGGACGTATACATCATAAGGTTAGTTGTAGTAGAACGACCCTTTCTGAAACCATGTTGTTGTTCATTAAGTTTAACATTAATAATAGGGGTAATTCTATCAACGACAATCTTTTCAAATAATTTAGGAATAGCTGATAGAATAGCTATACCCCGATAGTTTATAACTGAAGCTCTATCACCTTTTTTAAAAATGGGAGTTAAATGGGAGGATTTCCACACTTGTGGAAAAATGCCATCTAAAAGCGACTTGTTGAAGATGGAGTGAAGAGGGATAATTAGATTTTGAGCACAGTTGTGTAAAAAGATTGGGGGGATAAGATCTGGACCAGCACCTTTTTTTAAATCCAGACTAAAAATTGCTTCAAGAATATCATTTTGTGAAAGACGTAAGTTTGAAATTAGCAAATTTGAGCTGGTAGATAAAGAATTAGCAGAAAAAGCCATTGGTGCCTTAGGACGATAAATTTTCTGAAAATTATCTGAAAAGAAGTTACAAATTTCTTTAGGACAAGAAGAAAGCACATTGTTCATGGACAACATTGAGTTAGGATATCCAAATAATTTACGCTTTGTGTTAACAAAGTCGAAAAATTTTTTGGGTTGAGCGATTAGTTTGTTGCCCATATCAGCAACATAGTTATCGTATGCTGTATTTGCTTTGTGTTTAAATTCAATGGCAAGTTGCTTATAATAATTCAATAAATCGTCGCTTGGTGCTGATGAATAATTGATTTTTTTAAATATTAAAAAGTCTTTTCTGTATCTGGACCAATTACCATCAAGAATTTCTTCGTTCTTAAACGAATCATTTAGCCATGTTTCAGTTATAGCTAGTATATTGAAATTACATGACTTAGCATCAACATAAAGCTTTTTAAGCTTACCTCTCATACCGCTACAGTTATGATAAAATATTCTGATGTTATTGATATTGTTGGTAAATTGAGAGGTTTTTTTAGATCTCGTAACATTAGATAATGAAATGAGATTAGGATTTTGTTCGAGACTTGCATAATTATTTCGTGTTTGGACGAAAAAACTTGTTATAGTTCTCGCGAGATTGGTACAAATGATTATAGTAGTTACTGTCACAATGACTACGAAAAGCCTTAAGGTCCGCTTCGACATCTTTAGCAGTGAAGCCTATATTTTCATGAAATCTGAGATAGAGGCTATACAAATCTTTATAATTAGATGGCAGTCCTTCATTGTGAATAAGTACTGATAAGTGAGTCCTCGTTTTGCCTTCTAAGACGCGATTATTGGAATCATTATGTAGATAAGCAAGAAAGAGTCTCACATTATAAAGAATTCTCTCATCTCTGAATCTAGAGAGTGCATATCTACAATCTTCAGTTAATGATTGCTTTGTCATTCTAATGATTGGAGATATGAGCGGATCTTGTGAAAGCATGAGCTTATTATTGTTATTGTTATTAATAATATGTTGTTTGCTGTTATTATTATTAATACTAGTATTATTATTATTACTAGTATTATTATTGTTGTTGTTGTTTTTGTTGTTGATGTTGTTGTTGTTGTTGTTGTTATTATTATTATTATCATTATTATCATTATTATTATTATTATTATTATTATTATTATTATTATTATTATTATTAGTATTATTATTATTATTATTATTATTATTATTATTATTATTATTATTAATGTTATTATTATTAATTTTATCAATTGGATTACTACATGGCGGTACCAACGTGTCTCCCTGAACAAAATTTGGATAATTATTGCTTTTATTTAATTCAGCTTCATTGTTATTATTTAAACCCAGTTTCAACGTTACACCTTGAACAAAATTTCCATCTTTTTTTCTTACCGAGGATTGTTTATCAGTGTTAATTGTTTGAGTGCTGAAATGAACTTTTTTTGGTTTAACAGTGTTAAAAGGGATAGCAAAAGGATTAATAGTTTTATTTGAGCTTGTGTTTGAATTGTTTAGTGTAGAATCTTTAAAGTGTTGAACTATGGTACCTTTTTTCCATTGTTTATAAGCTATTATATCATTAACATTGGAAATAGGTACCATAACCTTGAACGATTTGTATTTCGGTTTATATTTTAAATTTTTTGGTGTAATGTTAACTATACTAATATTATTACATTTAAACTTATTTATTAAAAAACTATTTAAACTTCTTACGGTTGTAAATGCTGGACATTTTGAAAAGTAAAGGGCGATGTTACCAGATGTGCCGTTGAATGTAGGTTGATTTGAAAAGTTGGTGGAACCATTGGTTGGTAAGGTAGCAATATTTGCTGTGTTAGATGAAGATTCCGCTTTTGCTAATTCACTATGTAATGAGATGTCATTCCCGGCATTAGCGGATAAACTCGACATTGTTTTGACAGCTGATACAGTAGTTGACGGTTTGAAGTACTCAGGCCCCAAAGTAGTAGTAGCAGTATCGATAGAAGAAATGAAACTGACAAACTGATCCGTTTGCGACCAAACTTCTTTAACGGTCTTTTTTTCATTTATTTGAAAGCATTTGTTCACATGACAGCCGGCTTCGACTTTTTCAGAAAGCTTCCTTATATCTGTTTTTAGTGAACAGATCTCGTTTTTCAGTTTGTCTACATTATTTATAGACGTATTGGAGGCTTTCGACCCAATGACAAAAAGCTTCCTAATATCCGCATTAAGAGAGGATATTTCATCCTCTAGTCTGTCCGTTTTATTTATTTTTTCCAATTTATCGAAGATCATTGATTTCAATTCTGCCAGGTTGTGGGCAACTTCGTTCTTTATATCTGCAATCGTCACCGTCTCGTTAGTTGACATAGATAAAACTAATGGATTTGTGTCGTCGAAGCGTTGACACAAATCCAATAACACATTGTTTGTGTTGTCTATAACTTTAATCGCTTTATTTAACACTTGCATTTGATCATCTTTCATATCAAGCAAGCTTGTTAAGTTTTTGTTGTTCATATCTGCCAAGAGATCATGAATGTTAAGGCATTCATCACACACGAAATTGTTACAAAGTCTAGAAGAATGCCAATTTCTTTCTAGACCTACACAAGTTCCATGTAGTTTTTTACCGCAGAAGCCTTTACATTTCAGCAAATCCAATTTTGCGTCATGATTACCGCACGTGACATGAGCACATTTAATTGCGGAAAAATTGTTGTTAAGAATTTTGTTTGACATTGTGAATAGTTAATGAAAATAGAGGTCAACAAACAAAACAATTATTAATTAGCACAAAATTCAAAAGTTTGCGAAATTATTATACACTTTACAGAAATTTTATCGTTAATGTTTGTATTTAAATTATTCTTTTTTTTTTTTTTTTTTTTTTTTAATTTAAAATTTAACACAAGTGTCAGCAAAATTGTATTATTATTATTGTTCTTTTAAAGGTTAAATGTTTTTATAGTTTTATTGTTGTATTTCTTTAATTAAATTTAAATAATGTATGATGATTCACTAAATATTTTCATTAAAATTAAAACAAAGCGAAAGAGTATGTCTTAACTGAACTAACGATAGATTAAGAATGATGATTTACGTGACAATTCCAATTTAAATTTTCATCGACGACAATACCTAAATATTTATACTGGCTGACTTTTTCAATCAGACAACTATTATAAATTACAGATAAATTTGCAATAGCTTTCTTGATTATCATAAATTTAGTTTTGTTCACATTAACTGTTAGTTTGAGCAGTGACATACATTTATAAATAGCTATCATATCCTCATTTATTTTTTTCTCCAGTATTTCTAAGCTATTTTCAGCATATATTATAACAAGGTCATCTGTTTACATAAACTGTCTCCCATTTAAACTGAGATTTGCTAATGTACTAACATAACAGTTAAATAACGCTGGTCCCAACGAACTACCTTGTATTACGCCATAGTTAATGATTTTGGTACTGCTTATGGTATCTTCGCACTCAGCATACTGTCTTCTGTTTTTGAAATAAATAGCAAACCAATTGTACTCTTTACCTCTTATTCCATATTCAAATAGGATTCTCAGTAAAATTTTCCTATCAATCGAATCGAATGCCTTAGTCAGATCAAAGAATACTAATGCGGTTTTTTTTTTATTATATACGGCATTTTAGTATACGTTATAACATCGAACAAGGTAGCTTGAGTATTTGAATTTTTTGTAAAGCCGTACTGTGACTTACTTATTAAATTATTATGTAGGAAATATTTCGTAATTTGATTATTAAAATATATTTCCAAAATTTTACTTAATATTGGAGCTATCAATATCGGTCTATAGTTATTTATATCAATTTTGTCACCTGACTTGTAGATTGGGATTACTTTGTTGATTTTTATAGAATCAGGAACATTAGAGTGGTAAAGCGAGGCGTTGATAAACGCGCAAATAGGTTTTACTAGTTCAGTTTCACATTTCTTTACCATAGTGGTTTGAATACCATCAACCCCAGCACTGTTAGTGTTGTTTAGCTGATTTATAATCGCTAACGTTTCATCCTCAGTTATTTTTTTTAAAACACAATCTTCTGTTAGTTCTCCATACCGGTAAGTAAATTGTTGAAAAGTTTTCTGCCATACGATTTCCTGCATTGCAGCATAAATTATTAAAGCTTTCTATTTTAATAAGCTTTTCAGAATAATTTTCATCTTGATAGAAGTCATTTAATTTGCTCGTGTTATCTGTGATTATATTTTTTACTAGTTTCCATGTTTTTTGTAAATTATCAAATGTTTTTTCAAAGTTCTTCTTATCAAACTGGCGTCGCTTTTTTCTTTTCGTTGCAGTTAATTTATTTGGCAAAAGTGATATTTATTTATAACATGTTGATTATCAGTGTTACTAAGATGTTTTCTGTACCAGTAGTTTCTTATTTTTATTAACTTTAGGCATTCGCTATCAATCCACGGTTTAGTATATTTTTCAACTTTAGCATAATTTTTTTCGGTTGTAGTTAAGTTTACATAATTGCGTAGAGTATTTATGATATTATTACAAATAACTTCGGCAACACCAGAAGATGTGTCGATAGTGCAGTTTGCTAGTTGACTTTTTAATAAATTGACATTTGTGTGCTTATATATGTATATTGACATATAGTTTGTTTACAAAATATTTATAGTCGAGTTCGACTATTAAAATATAATGATCAGTAATATTGGAATTTAGATGCGTAATATTCAGTTGTTTTTGTGTTATATTCAATAATACATGATCAGTACATGATTTTGAGCTTCGTCTAGTTGTTGAGTTATCGGCGAAATAAAATCCATTGGATTCGACTATAGTTTTGTAAGTACAAATGTTATTATTATTTTTATTTTTGAGATTAAAGTTGAAATCACCAATTATTAACGTGTTTTAATTTTTTAATTCTTCCAGGTGTGCATCTAGGATAAAGAAGAAATTATTAATCATATTTCTATTATTGTTGGTTGGTCTATAGAATGCCGACACATTTAGATTTAGCTTGCTGTTTTGAATTTTAAGTGACAGTATGCTATTAAAGTTATCGCAATAATTTTTTAATATTTTGTAGTTTAAAGAAGTGTGAATAAATAAACCGACTCCACCACCACGTCTATTTTGTCAACAAGCGAATATTTTATTTTAGGTTTTAATATTAACCAAATTTATTTCTTCATCAAGTATCCAAGTTTCACTAAAAACAATTATATGAACGGTTGAATGTAAATTATCAAGTAAAACAGTGATTTCGTCTATTTTGTGCTTTAAGCTTCTAATGCTTAGATATAAAATTTTTAATGAGTGTAAATTATCAAATCAGAAATTTTCGATTCTAGATATTTTTTTTTTTTTTTTTTTATTCTAAAACCACAAACTAGGAATATGATCCTATGTACTTAACGTAGTTGTGATTGAATGGAATAGGATAGGGATGGAAAAAATGAGGACAACGGGGCGTTAACTGGTAAATTCGTGAAGAATCCGTTAAGATTCTTCTTAAATTTGGGCAAATTATAAATATCAAAATTGCCAACTTTTGGAAATACAGAAGATGGTAATAGATTCCACATTTTTGCAGTTCTAACAACAAACGAATTACTATAACCAGTAGAGTACCACTTAGGAAGTTCCACATAGTAGGAATGCGCGTTTGCTGCCCCTCTGGTGGTACGTTGGAATTGTTTGAGAGGAGGCATCAGAGATTTTATTTCAACTGAACAAGTGTCATTACCTACAAGATATCTATAAAAAAGAGAAAGAGCTCCAATATTACGACGTATATCAAGTGCAGATATAGTATTACTCACATTGGGGTCATTAATTAGACGAATGGCGCGTTTTTGAACTCTATCGAGAAAGTTTAAGGAACTTAATGAGGCGCCAGCCCAAATGTGTGAGTTATATTCCATCTTAGGTCGTATATAAGCTTTATAGATTTTAGACAGGTCCCTTGAAGAGAAATACGACTTACACCTAAAGAGAAAACCCAAGCATTTGGCAGCATTTTTAGCTATATCAAAAATATGATCATTCCACATCATTTTTTGATTAAGCTGCATACCCAAAATGTTTAAGTTTTCTGATCGGTGCACGATTTCACCAAGAAACCTCAGACTAGGGTTATAATTGTTTCTTTTTAGCGTTATCTGACAGCATTGGGTTTTGGAAGAATTAAACTCCACTCTGTTTTTCGAACCCCAATTAGCGACTTTAACTAGATCGTCGTTAACCGAATTGGTCATAGACAGTCTAGCTGTGTCAACTGCAAAGGTTGTGGCATTTGACTTTCTCGGAAAATTGTAGGATGCCACCAGAGTGCTGTCATCGGCGAAACTGTGGATTGGATTGAGGGTAGAAGATAGAAGATCGTTGATAAAAATCAAAAAGAGTGTAGGTGCAAGGACGGATCCTTGTGGAACACCAGCGTTTATTTGATATGTGTCAGACGTGTAGCCATCGACCAAGACACGAATGCAACGATTCGAAAGATAGCCTTCAATCCATTTACATAGAGTTGAACCCAGACCTAGAGCTTGGCATTTTTTCAAAAGAGCCGCATGCCATACTCGATCGAAAGCTTTTGAAATATCCAGAGCAACAACAGTACACTCACCAGAGTAGTGAATACTGCTGTTAAGTTTACCGCTGAGGTATGTCATAAGATCGCCAGTAGATCGGTTGGATCTAAAACCGTATTGGCGATCATGTAAGATACCTCTTTCATCTAGATATTTCTTGAGCTTCCGGTTTATGATTGTTTCCATGACTTTAGAAATTATCGAAAGAATAGCAATAGGTCTATAGTTTGAGGGGTCGCTTTTGTCACCTTTTTTGGGAATTGGTGAAACATGAGCGGCCTTCCACTGACTGGGATAGATGCCAATCGAAAACGATAGATAGAAAAGGTTGCGCAGAGGTTTCGAAATAGAGAAGGCAGTATTTTTTAGAACCATAGCGGGGATACCATCAGGACCAGTCGACTTTTTATCATTCAGATTCTTCAGAACTTTCACTACAGCTCGGGTCCTGAAGTAAATTTTTCCAAATCTACATGATCTATCTACTTCAGGAATTGTTGGTGGAAGTTGAGCTGTAGGAGGGAGTGTGGAATTTGCCGCAAAAAGTTTTGCAAACAGGTTAGCTTTACCAACCGAATCTGAAATGATATCGTCGTTTTTATCAATCAAAGGAGGGAATGAAGATTTACAAAAGTTCTGCTTAACGCTTTTTGCGAATGTCCAAAAAGAACGATTGCAGTTGGGTTGGTGGAGAATTTTATGCTTCAACCTCTGGTTATGCAGAAACTTTTGTTGACTGATAATTTTTTTACACTCATTTCGAGCCACTTTATAACTTCCACGTGATGCCTCCGAATCATTAGCCTTGTAAAGCTTGAACTTTTCCTCTTTGTTCTTGATGGCCCTTTTGCAAATGTCATTAAACCATGATTTGGAATTTGGTTTCACTGATTTATACGATCTAGGTATAAACAATTTCATACCTAGCATTATAGTTTTACAAATGACATCAGCAAAAAGGTCAACATTCCTATGGCGAAAGTACATGGACCAGTCGAAGCCTTTTAAAAAACAGTTCAGGCCATCCCAGTTAGCCCGGTTGTAATGCCAGACTACTCTTTTCGGGATTACGCTCGTACTAGCCGTTGTACTTGTAGGGAATGTAGCTTTAACAAGGCAATGATCGGAGTTGCCAAGTGGAGAGTTAACAGAAATTGTGTATTTTTCTGGATTTGTGGTTAGAAAGAGGTCCAAAAGATGTTGATTATGGAAATTCTGGTCAGGAATCCTCGTTGGGTTCTTAACAAGTTGAGAAAGTTGGAAGAGATTGGAAAATAGTTCAACTTGCCTGCCTTCTGGGGAATTGTGACTGGAGTAATGGAGCCAGTTCTTGTTGTGAACATTGAAGTCACCAGCGATAACAACCTCAGCATCCGGGTGTTGTTCCAGGATTGAATTGATGTTATCGGATAGTTCCTCAATGACCATAGTTGATTCTGACTCACTTGCTTGGGGTGATCTGTATAAGAAACAGAAAAATATTGTAGACTTTTCAACACGGAGTTTGATCCATATGTAATGAAAAATATGGTTGGAGCCTTTTAGGTTGTGAAGAGTGTTGAAAGTTACATCAGAACGAATATATATAGCGACACCTCTATGGGGTATGAAATGTGAAACCAAAGAATAGCCGTTAATATTAAAATTAATATTATCGTCTTTAACTTGGGTTTCGCATAATGCTAACAGTGCTGGTTTTTGGGAGAATAAGTGGGCCTCTACGGCGCAAAAGTTTGCTGCGAGACCTCGAATATTGCAAAAATTAATAGAAAAGTTGGCAATCATGATATTACATTACAATATTGCAAATAGATTATTGAAATATAAAAATAGAAAATTATTTAAAATTAAAATTGAAACGTAATTATTTAACTGAATTTATATATTATATAAGAAAGAAATTATTTATTTGTTTAACAAAAAAAAAAAAGAAAAAAATAAGTTATTAATTGTTGAAAAAAAAAAAAGAAAAATTAAAATTACTTATTTTAAAAATAGAAAAATGAAAGATAGAAAAATATTTAAAAAACAAAATAAAATTGAAACATAATTCGTTAGACGTCTTAGGTTAGAGTTGGATATAAGGATCTATAAGTTGGATATATTTTTAACTTGAGTATTTAATGGTGAAGTGTTAAGATAAGTTTCATTAGTTACTATCATTTACCCGCTCTAAATTTATATTTGACAAGATTTGTATTATTTTTGTATTATTTTCTTTTCTTAACAAACTTTACCATCCTTTACCCAAGTAAATTTTATTTTTTTTTCTCTTTTAAGATCTTTAGCTTTTTTGTATAATAGTCCAAAGGAAGATGTGAGTCTTTCATTGATGAAAACTGTTTTTGGAGTTTCAGAACTGGTTTGGTGAAATATCTGGTTGTAATCAGAATTTGCTTTCTTTTTAGCTTGCATTATTTTATTTTTAATTTTAAGGTTATTCAACTTCACGATTAGTTATTTTGGTTCACCGGAGTTTTTTGAATTATTTTTATTTGAGAAATAAGCTTCTTTTATGTCATTGTTTTCTAAAGTAACTCCCGTAGCTTCAAGAATTTTGGATGCAGAACTCATTACATCTAGTTCTGGAATTTCTTTCACTCCAGATATTTCAAGATATTTTCTAAATTTATGTTGCTTAGTTATTTCCATGTTGATAGTGATAGAATCAAATTTGTCTTTTAGAATTGTATTCTCATTGCGTAGACAAATATTATCTTCCACTAATGAATCCACAATTTCTTTATATTCTCTAACCTCACTTTTTAAGCCATTTATCTGTCTTTCAAGTTCATTTTGTTTTGTGATAATTTTATCAAGTTTTTGTAGCATTAATGTTGAGCGAGAATCAGGATCGTTTTGATCACTTTCAGATATTTTAGAGGTGTTTATACTGTCATTTACGCTAGTTGACAAGCGTTTTATTTTATTTATTTAATAAAAAGAAATATAAGTTACAATTATTATTTATAAATACTAGACTTAGACAATAACTTAAAATTTGTATAAAAAGTCTTAGCAGTTATAAAGCTTATATAAACAATTATACAATATAAATACAAAAATAGCTATATATTCATACATATATATATACACATATACATATATATACATATATATACATATACACATATATTTATATACACATACATACATATACATTTAATTTTTTATAAGCCAAATAAATCATTAACAATAGTAGTAACATTTTTATATTTTATTAACATTTCCATTTTATTAATTTTTTGTTATAGTTCTAATAACCTTCCTAATAATCATTTTTTATCAAAAACTTTAATTTAGTTGTGAATCTACCCATATCACTGCATTTTTTTAAATCCTGAGGAAGACTGTTATAGATTCTGATTGAGGAGCAAAAATTACTGTTATTAGCCAATTCAGTTCTAGCTTTTTCGTGACACAATTTATCCATATTTCTTGTATTATATTTGTGTATATTCCTTCTCTTTTTTAATAAAGTTTTGCTTTTAGTTATGCTCTTTCCAATTTTGTGAATTATTTTAGCCTTTTCCAATATTATTAATTCATTTAGCTTAAGAAAACCTGTTCTACTATATAGTTCTTCACTAGGTGTGCGCCAATTTAACCCATAGAGTATCTTGATGGCTTTATTAATCGCTGTGCTCACTTCTTTCTTAGTGTGGCAGTACAACACGACCATGTCGCCACATTGTATCGGATATGGGACATGATGTGTGCGTGAAACAACAGTCTAGCTGATTTATCCTCTAATTTCAACCCACATCTCTTAATAGCACCTAGTAATGGCATAATTTTTTTCAAAATGCAATTAACATGATCGTACCATGATAGATTAGAATCTATGGTAATGCCAAGATATTTATAACATTGTTCCCTTTTGATTTCTTTGTTCCCAATACAAATTTTTAGATTAATATCAGGTTTATTGCCCATTCTAAATATCGTATACTTTGTTTTTTCCACATTCACTGTTAGTTTATTTCCATTTACCCATTTCCTATATCTATCTAGATCCTCATTTACAAGTCTTTCCAGAGACTCAGCATTTTTTCCTGTATATATAAGTAAAGTATCATCAGCGAATATTTTATAGTCCGCTTTTAGGTTAGCATATTGCATATTATGTACATATAGTAGATATAGTGTTGGTCCAAGTACAGATCCTTGCGGGACCCCCAAAGTTAATGCACTTTTACCACTGTACACACCATTGACTTTGGTCACAATAAACCTGTTTTCAAGATATGATTTTAGAAGTTTATGAGGAAGCCCCCTTATTCCAATTTCATATACTCTATCCAATAGAATTTTATTTAATTATCCACAGTATCAAAAGCTTTTCTTAAATCAACAAAAATTGAGCAGACATAATTTCCTTTATCCAGATTGCCAATAATAGATCTGATAGAATCAGTTATTGTTACATCTGTGCCATGAGATTTCTGGAAACCAAATTGATTAATATCGAATCCACCGGAACTTTTGATAAAGTCACAAATTCTTGTATTGATTATTTTTTAAGTACAACTAGTAAGTGTAATAGGTCTATAGTTAGAAGTATCCAAAGGAGAACCATTTTTGTAAATAGGTATCACAGATGCGGATTTTAATGTTTGTGGATAGACACCTGAGCGAAAGCAATTATTAACAAGATTACTGATTATTGGCGATATAATATTAGCTATAGTTCTTAAATCCTTTGCTGCTATGTTATCCGAGCCAGGTGCATTATCTTTCAAATTCATAATAACAGAATAAACTTCATTATGATTTGTAGGAATTAGAAACATAGAGTTTTCATTTATTATATTTCTTATCGTATTTTCATCCCTAACTTGAATGTTATCAGCAAATTTTTTCCCAATATTACTAAAGTGATCATTAAAACTTTAGCTAAGTCATTACTGCTATTTAATAGTTTATCATTATATCTAATTTCCTTAATTATTTTCTTATCATCTGATTTTTGGTTTGCTACGTGAGAGTTCAAAACTGTCCATATCTTTCTTGTATTTGAACCTGCTGTTTGTAATTTTTTGTTAAAATGAGCTTGTTTAGCTTTTTTTATCTCAATATTGACCTTGTTTTTTATTTTGTTGTAATTAAATTTATGCTCTAAACAATTTGGGTACTTTTTGTGTCTCTTGTATAATTCGTTTCTATACTTATCATTTTCAAGATTTCCTTAGACATCCAGTGATTGTGCTTTCTGGTTCTAATATTTTTAACAATTGAACACCTTTCTTTAACAGTACTTATTAGTTTAACCAGTTCATCAACCTTTTCGTAATCATAATTACGTAAATAATTTTCCATTAGATGTGAGTATTTTGCATAATTTGTAATATTTATTTGTTTATTCTCCATAGCTTCAAGTTTTCTAAGAACTCTTTTAATTTCTACACAAATAGCTTTATGATCTAAGTTTGGGATATCATGCATTGTGATATCAAACCCAAATCGATTCGTTTTAAGATCCGAAAGTACATGATCAATAAGTGTCGCTGAATTTGCCGTTACTCTAGTATCATTATCAAAATCAATATTATTTTTTATATGAACTGAATTGACATCTAGCATATCTTGATACCGTCTGCTTACATCCGTTTCAGAGAGTAGATCAATGTTTGTATCACCAATTAATATTATATTTTTATACTTATCAAACAATTGGTCTAAGTACTCTATAAATGCATCATTGTTCTCATTCGGGCTTTTGTAGCCCAATGTTAATAACAGGCTTAGTATCTTCTAAGGAAATTACTATAGTATTGAATGAATTCGATGTTTCCAGAATTTTATAGCTAATACTTTGTTTTACATATATGGCAGCCCCACCTCCCCTGCTTAAGTTATTTTAGATAAATGATGCTGTATACCCAGGAATATTGAAGTATTTTTCCTCAACAGAATATAACCATGTTTCACCAACCATGTAATGTCAACCCCTGTTTTAATTTTTATAAAAGCTTCTACTTCAATTAGATTTTTTCTTAGACTTCTAGAATTAAAGTGCACAATTTTGATATTAAATAGCTTATCCAACATCATGGTATTCCTATCATATAGTTTTGCCAAGATTCTCTTATTTTCTGCAGATGTTCCCTATATTTATTATCTATATGTCTCCTGAAAATAGTTAGATCTTGTAGTACTTCTTTTCTAGATAATCCTGTAGATTCATGATAATTGTAATATAGTTTAGAGAGCTCTTGGTAGTTGTTTGGTAATCCTTCTTGATGTATAAGTACTTTCAGACTAGTCTGTGTCATACCCTCATAACAAATGTCATCATGATCATAAAAATAAGATAAGAACAATCTTACATTATTATATATTCTATGATCTCTAAATCTAGAAGTGGCATAAATATTATCACTAGATTCAATGGCATTTCTTGTTAATCTGACTATCGGTGGTGCTAAAGGATCTATAAAACTTTTACCTTTAGATTTTTCAACATCGGTACAGCTATCATTTAGAGTTTCTCCCTTAATCCAGTTAACATATTTTATCTGTTGTCACTTCTTTAACTTTCTTTGTTTTTACAGCTTTGATATCAATTTCTTTGTTTAATTTATCAGATTTATTATCGGAAATTATACTAATATTATTATTGTTATTATTATTATTATTATTATTAATAGTAGTATTATTATTTTAATTATCATCAATAATATTATTATTGCTATTATTACAAGATACATTTTTACTACTACTGATTTCATCACTAATATTTTCAACATTATTATCCTTATTGGCACATTTATCATGAATGATTTTGTTTTTATTGTCTTTATCATTCATTAGAATTTTATTTTTTCTTGACCAAAATTTAGGAACATAAGTGAGTATAAGTGTCTTAGAGCTTTTATTTTTAATCGTAATTCTAGTTTTATTATAACTATTATTATTGTTATTGGAAACATGAACACTAGTTTTCTTGCAAATATTATTATTATCATTAATATTATTATTATTATTATTGTTATTATTATTATTAATATTATTATTATTATTATTATTATTATTATTAATGTTATTATTATTATTATTAATGTTATTATTATTATTATAATTTTTATTTTTATTATTATTATTGTAATTATTATTATTAGTATTATTATTATTATTATTATTATTATTGGTATTGACATTAATATTATTATCATTATTATTAGTATGTTCACTACTAATATCCAAAGCAATTGAGATTTTGTTTTCTTTCTCAACTATCGTTGATTGCTAATATCCAATTTTTTGTTTTAGATTGCTTAACTTTCTCTGGTAAACTGGACACGTTACACTGAAAGTTTTGTGATGAACGTTTAAGCCAAGCTTAAGTGTTTCATTAACTTTTAAACAATTAATACATTGCCTAACTTCTTCTTTATTCCAATCTTTACTTTTGTGATTTTGATGGCATTTGCTACATGTTTCCTCTTTGGTACAATTTACAGCTTTGTGATTAAACCCCTTGCATTTGTAGCATTTAGGCGCTTATCCTTGCATGACAGGCAAAACCAAGCTTTCTCAGGATCCTGTAGAATTCTGTTGAAATCTTCAGCAGTTAATTTAGAACATACAAAGTGGAACCAGCTTCTTCACTCACCGTTACATTGGATTATTCTTTTATCCTTTCGTAAATTTATTGTCCTATTGCACTGTTTGCACGAGTTTTTATTTGACATGTTTGACATTTTGTATCATTTAAATTATTAAATTATTATTATTATTAATATTATTATTAATATTATTATTGTTATTGTTATTGTTATTGTTATTATTATTATTATTATTATTATTAATAATTAATATGCATTAAATATTCAATATGTGCCATCACTGTTTTCATCTGTTGCTCGTGTGAACATGTAGTAACAGTTGCTGACAATGACAGATGACACTTGATTTTGTTGACAAATATATACAGTGCATGTGCTGTGGTGAACAAAAATTTAGTTTTGTATTTATTTATAATAGTATTATTTATTTAGTATTATTTAGTATTTACTATTTTTTATTATTTATTATGTGTTTAATTATTTAATATGTGATTAAGTATTTATTTAGTTGTGTATTTATTTACTATCAATTTGATGTCAAAAAAAGCACTTCAAATTTATTATTTATAATTTAATTTAATTTCTTGTGAATATCACTAATATATTTTATTTGTTCAATAATATATTTTATTTGTTCAATATTATTATTAGTTTTAGTTTTTATTTGTTCAATATTACAGAATTTGAAATAAAATTTAAAAGTACATGATTAAAAAGTACATCAAATTGTTATTTTTCTTTTTCTTAAGTGACCACCATTTTTTTTAATAAGTAGTAAAAGTTCAATTTAAATTTTATAAGAAAAAAAATAATATCTTGAAATTATTTAATGAAAAACCATTTCAGAAGCAGTTATATCCAAATTATTTTATTTAATACTAAATTTAATTAGTTGCAAAAAAGATGTGTTTTAAAAAACCAATTTATATTAAATTATTATTTTGCACTTTAAGAAAAAAAAAACACGTACGTACGATTTAACGAATGACACAACTTCAATCAAGCAATAACAATGTTATTCCTATAATTCTTATTTTCAAATTCATCTAATTTGCTTTCCAAATGCTTCACTTTTTGTTCAAGAGAAATTGATTTGGCTTCTGCATTTTCTAAACATTCCTTTAAGTGTTGATTTTCTTTAATGATACCTTTATTTTGCTTTACCAGATCATCCATTTGTAGTGAGATGTAACTTTGTGATTTAGATATTTCACATAAGACAGTTCCCAATGCTTTTAGGTATTGGGCTAAATTATCCAATGAGCAATTTGATAAATCTGTGGCATTTAAATTATTTATTGCCACATTTGACATTCAGTGGGATTTTCAGATGCATCTACAGATTTTTTTTCCTCATCGTTTTGCTCAGAGATTATTAAAGATTAATTACTTTGCAAAGGACAATCTATACATTTCCAAGTTGCCTTTCCTTGTTTGATAATCTCTAGAAATTCTTTTGAGATGTTTGTGCATTTTACATGAAAAATTCGTCTACACTCACCACTGCATGAAACACCTACTGATTTTTTTGTAATTTTTGTATCACATTTTGCACATTGATCTGGCATTTTTATAGTATTATTGTCCAATATTTACTTGTGTTTTAGAAACAAATTATTTTACTTTTTTAGATTTGGCGCACTTTTAAGTAAGTATATAGATTTTTCAAAATATTAATAGTGAAAAATTTCAATAGGAAAATTTTTTTCCAATATATTATTTTTTTTTTTTTGTAATTTATAACTTTTTAAAATATATAATAATTTATTTATTTTATTTTAAATTAAATTATTTTAAGAGCGCTCCAAAAAACTCAATTTAATCTTTTATATATAACTTTATAGAGTTATATATAAAAGTAGCAATTCCGTTATTCCATTGCGGCACAGCATCTTTTTACAGATTTTTTCATTACTTTTCTCAAAAGCAGAAACGGTTTGACCACTTGAATGTAAATTTTGTATGCGTACATGTATATACTTATCATTTCTACGATTATTCAAAAAAAAAATTTTTGTAAGTAAATTACGTCCAATTTTTGAAAGTAGGTAAAACTTCTTTGAATTAGGGGAATGTTTAAAAAACCAATTACTAAACAAAAACTTTAACAGTTTGAACAGTTATCTCAAATTTTTCTATACGTTTTTCTTCTGGTTCTTGACAATTTGGTGCACCTTGAATTTTTATTGTTATTATTATACCCGTATGACTATATAGTCAAAGGGTACAATAAATTTGCCATTACGTTTGTGACGCAGATTTAGATATGTGTAACTGTAGATTTAGATTTAGTTATCGAATATAAATCGATTTAGATATGTATGTCCGTCTGTCTGTCCGTCCGTCACCACGATAACTCAAAAACTAAAGGAGCTAGGATCTTGAAATTTTCGCAAATTAGTTTTTTGCAAAATCCATCATCGCTATTTAAATCCAGCCATTTTGGTCCATGGGTTCGGTTAGCTGCCATACAACTTCTTTTTTTATATAAGTATTACTCTGTACCTATTACAGCTGCGTATCTGAAATTTTGCCAAAAGTAGTTTAATTTTATGGCCAAAGTTTCAGCAAAATTAGGTCGGTCTACTGCAGTGGGTTCGAGTAGCTGCCATACAACTTCTTATTTTATATGAGCATTACTCTACACCTAATGAAGCTGGAGGTCTGAAATTTTGCCAAAAATAGTTTAGTATAATGGTCAAAGTTACTGCAAAATTTGGTTGGTCTACTGCAAAGGGTTCGAGTAGCTGCCATACAACTTCTTAGTTTATATGAGCATTGCTCTATACCTATTGAAGTTGGGTGTCATAAATTTTTGCCAAAAATTGTTTAGTGTAATAGCCAAAGTTACTGCAAAATTTGGTTGGTCTACTGCAGAGGGTTCGAATAGCTGCCATACAACTCTTTCTTTTATATGAGCATTACGCTACAGAAGGGTATAATAAATTTGACATTTTGTCATTATACTAAGTAAATAGTGGTTTACTTAAATTGCCAGCGTTTGAATTAAATATAGTTTTTGCACTATTTGAAACTATTTGAAAGCAAAAAAAATTAGTCTTATTAATTCAGTGAGCTTTTGGAATAAAGGTTAACTTGCGTTAATACCAAAAATTTGAAAATTTCATTAAATCTTTGTGCAAAAGGCGTATACCGGTCGAAACCAAATTAACCCAGTGGGTTTTTATAATTAAAATGCTGATACAAAATTTTCAATAAAATTCTTTTAATCGTTTAAGCAAATAAAATTTATAGAAAACTTCATGTCATCGTCACGGAAAACGGGTTAATCGAACTTAACTAAAACTTTTTGCAGCCTCTCTTTGGACTGCAAAATTAACCTGTAAAATTGGACTACTTTTTTACTTTTGGAAAATCCAGGAGATAAATTACAGATTTTTCCTCTAGCTAGGCAATTAAATCCGAAAGATCTAAAAGGCTTCCTAGGAGGAGTATATAATGAATCAACATCAATCCGAATTCGTATTATTGTATTAGATTTAAAACAAGGTGTTAGCGATTTCTTTCAAATTAGAACCAACATATTCTCAAAGAGATATTGCATTTGTTTTTGTGCTACAAAATATTTAAACAATTGCTAAAATATGGTACTATATTATCTGGTGTAATAGGAAATCTTCTCAGTAAGACATAATGCAGTGAATGATTGTTATGCAACATGAAATGTTTATGGAATATAAAAGCTTAATTGAAAATGATAAAAATCTTAACATACTAGATCAAAAAATGGAAAAGGTTCTTATGATAATAAACTAAAACCACTTTAAAAATGGCATTTTTACAGACCAAATTTAATGAAATATGGAATCAATGGACGAATCGGAAAGAAAGTACCAGAAAAATAATCATTTAGTTAATTATTTGATGCAGCATTTCAAATTAAATTTGTTTCACAACGGAATGCACATACAGAACACCTAAATATCAAACAGCAAATACACAAACAAATTTTATTCCTTTTATTGATGATCATGTTTTTGAATACATTCCTTTAAAAAAAACAATCAGAAAATGGTTTTAATTTAGATGATATTAATGATTATGACGATGATGATGAAGATATTGGTAAAAAGTTAGCTCAAGATGAGATAAAAAAAGGTGTAAAATTAAATTTGACTTTCGTGTATTCAAAACAATTGGAGGTGATGTAATAACAGTGGCAGCTCCATCACCATCTCCTAAAAAAACAAATTTAAAATCAGCTGTTGCTAAAATTTTACCTGGTATTCTATCACGTTTTTCTGATTGAAAGAAACGAAAACAAAGTGAATCACTGCAAAGAACATTGTCTGCTCCAACATGGAAAACATATAAATAGTACAGCATTTTATGTTTTAGAAGAAGTTAATAACGTGATATAATAATTCTATGTAACATATTTTAGTAATGATAAGTAACGCTTTTTCCAGACAACACTTTAGCTTCATTCGAAAATAAATTGCCTATTCATTTTAATTTCGTCTTTCAGAAACTTATCTGAACGATTTCCTACAAACTAAAAAGTTTAACAAACAGATTTGTGCTATTATTAATATTGGGAAGTACAATATTTATGTAAGAAACATTGAAAAACCTCTTGAAAAAATCAAACTTACCAAATCTATAGGTTAAACATATTATTCATATGACAATTTGGAATTACATTTGGATAATTGCAAGTTTAATTTTTTGCCAACCCTTATAAAAAATGTTAATTGTTATAAATGATAATGGCACCACTTACCATACAACTTCATTATTTTAAATATAATTAATATTCATAGATTTATTTTGAATAAATCTAAAAACTTAATTGCATATTCAGCATTTCCAACATTATTTCTTTAATAAATCTACTTACTTTTAATAAATCTAAACCTTTCGAAAAATCATTTGTTATTTTAATAAATTCTTTTCTCATAGATTTACTTTTAGTAAATCTAAACGTTCCTGTAAATTCAGCATTTTCAAATTATAAAGTACAGTTGCACATAAAAAATCATTTTACTTTCCATAGATAAAATTCCTAACATTTTAAGTTTTTTTGAATTGCAATTATGAATAATAAATCTTAATAAGCAATTATTATAATATAAATACTATGGAATAAACGAGTTAAAATTAAGTTTTCCCTGAGGATTACATTGAAATGCCTGCTTGCCAATATTATCATCCGGCTTCCGCAGGGTGTGGCCTATCCATCGCCATTTTCTACATAAATTTTTGTTGCTATTGGTTTGCTGGCAGTAAGTTTTAGAAGATCCTGGTTTGAAATTGTATTAGGCCAAAATATCCTGCATATTCTCCTCAGACACCTATTAACAAAAGTCTGTAGTTTTCTGGATATTTTCCCTGTGACTTTCCAGGTTTTGCAAGCGTATAGTAGAACTGGTTTAACGCTCGAGTTGAAAATTTTTAGTTTGGTTTTTCTACTAACGTTTCTACAGCGCCAAACGTTACTGAGTTTATTATAAGGCCTCGACCAATCTTTCTCCATTATTGTTCCGTATAGACCCGAGTCCATGACAACCCATGACTCTTTGGAGATTGGAATTGTTGTTACCTACCTGGGCATTAAAATCGCCAAGGATGATTTTGATGTCGCCTTCCCTCGTGTTGTTAAACGCAGCTTCTAGCTGGCTATAAAAGTTTTCTTTATTCTCATCTTCATCGGGTTCAGTGGGGGCGTAGCACTGTATAACAGCGATGTTTCGGAATTTCGGAAAATCTGTGCATCTATAATTTTTTTCCAGTTCTTGCTGTTTGCGTTTGCTGTCTAATAAGCTGTTCAACGTCTATCATCTTTTATCATCAATAAAATTTTTTTTTTTAATGTAATTTAATTTAACTAGGTATATTATATAATTATATAAATAAATAGGTTTAGTTTAGTTTCTTTAAAACAATATTAGAAAGCGTTCTGCACAATTTTTTTTTCATAAAAATTTAATTTTTTCTGATATAAAATTTGTAATAAAAACTTTTAAACATGACTGAACAATTAACACTAACTGTTGACCCATTTAAATATCTTTATAATTTACAAGAGTTTACTGGAAATTTTAAAGAACTACAAAAATTTACGGACCTAGTTGATAGGGTAAGTCCGTTATTAAGCAAATATGATGAAATAAGCCAAAACATATTTGCATTAAGTCAAAACTAAAGGGAAAAGCAAGGGAAATTGTAGAAATAAATAACCATATTAAAACATGGGCTGAAATAAAAGACGTTCTTATAAAAAATTTTAGCGATCGGTGTAGTCTTGAAGAACTTTTTACCAATTGAGAGGTACAACCTTTAAAATAAATTCTGTTGATTTCTACAACGAAATCAAAAATATATTAAGACGGTTGAATATTAAAGTTAGTTTAGAATTAGGAGCAACTACTGCGGCTCAACAAACAATTAGTAGCAATAAAAATTCTAATATATTAATGCCATTAAAAACAAAAATAGATTTAGGTCAAAAACTTTTAAGTACAATTTATAATGAAATTCAAATACATTTTAAAAATAAAGAAACAAAATATAATATCACTCAGAAAGGTGAATATGAATTAACTGTTCCAGTACTTCAAAAAGATGGTCTTCCTTATCTGCAAGAAAGGAAGTCCTCAGATGGCGAAATCAATATTCAAGAAGGAATATATAAAGTACAGAACTATACAGTACGATACAGTTACAAACTGAAATCGTGAACTATCATAACTTTAAAATAATTTTTGAAACTAATAATAATTATATTGTCTTAAGCGAAATTCGTAATGAACATTTATCTAATTTTGAAAAGATGCACTTATCAAAAATTATTCAACAATACTCACATCTATTTTATAATGATAATTTAAATTTATCTTTCACAAACGCTATTAAACATCGTATTCGTACTAACAATGATGTTCCAATATTCACTAAGTCTTATAGGTACCCTCAAATTCATAAAGAGGAAGTACAAAAGCAAATTGATGAAATGTTGAATAAAGGAATTGTTAGGCCTAGCAGTTCCCCATATTCTGCTCCTGTCTGGATTGTCCCAAAAAAGAGGATGCCAGTGGGACACAGAAATGGAGACTCGTCATTGACAATAGGAAATAAAACGAAATTACCTTAGTTGGTAGGCACCCTATACCAAATATTGATGACATTCTAAGTAAATTGGGAAGATGCCAATATTTTACTATGTTGGACATTGGTAAAGGATTTCACCAAACAGAAATTGACGAACGCGACATTCACAAAACCACTGTCAAAAACTGATATTATGAATTTGTTCGAATTTGTTTTGGACTAAAAACAGCACCAGCTACTTTCCAAATGTTAATGAATTATGTTCTAAAAGACTACATAAACAAAATTGTTATATTTAGATGACATCATCACCTTCTCGGCATCTATTGAAGAACACGTAGATTCACTAAATAAAAATTTTAAAAGGCTTGAAGATGCTAAATTAATGTTTCAACTAGACAAATCGGAATTCATGAAAAAAGAAACAGGATTTGACATTGGACGGAATAAGACCATATCCTAAGAAAATTGAATGTGTTAAAAATTTTCCTATTCCCAAGACTCCAAGACAAATAAAACAATTTCTCAAACTATCAGGATATTACAGAAATTTATTAAAGACTAATCCAAAATTGCTAAACTAATGACAAAATACTTAAAGAATAATGTAAAACTAAAAATTGATAATCCTGAATATGTTCAGAGTTTTGAAACTCTTAAAAAACTACTCATAAATGAACCAGTTCTAATTTATCCTAAATTTAACAAAACTTTTACTTTAACGACAGACGCAAGTTAATTCGCTCTTGGTGCCATACTATCACAAGACGGCCGACCAGTATGATACGCTAGCCGTACTCTTAACGAACATGAAGTACACTACATTACAATAGAAAAAGAATTACTGGAAATAGTATGGGCTACAAAGTATTTTCGCCCTTATATTTTTGGGAGAAAATTTATAATTGAGACTGACCATAAGCCACTCCAATGGCTCTTTTACATTATAGAACCCAACTCAAAACTGGTTCGTTGGCGACTTAAACTTTCTGAATTTGACTATGAAATTAAATACAACAAGTAAAGAAACAGTTAGTCGGTGCAACCGACTTAGAAATACCCTACGCCTATTTGGCTCAAATTTAATGAAATATCCATAAGTCATTTTAACGCCATAAAAGCTGTTATTAATTTGATTGTAAGACATAGCTAACCAAATTAACTTTATAATACTAAAAACATTTTCTACTTACAATATCTCTTAAAAAATATTACAAATTCTTACTAATTTATTTATTTAAAAATATCAAAAAACAAAAAAACTTGTTATAAATGAAAATATATTTATTCCAATTCAATTACAAAATGAAAAAATTCTGGTTATTAAATTTTGTGATAAAAAGCTAATCAAAGCATAATATATTTAATAACCCAAATTTTTCAAAATTGCAATTATTTTAAATGGCTAGTTAATATACCTAATAGAAAAGCTTATACGCAAAATATGCAATTATGTATTTCTAAAATACAATAACAAATTTAGACCTTTTCATATAATTCATTTAAATATAAAAATAAATTTTACATAAATGCAGCAAGTTCCTTTGAACATAAATGAACCACTACAATTAAGTCTAAATTTCGGGGACACATAGGAAATAGGAAATATATTCTTTGGCTTCGAAATTATACTCGTTCGGCCTCAAATCGATCAAAAGCTTCTGAAATGCGAACTCATTGACCAAACTCGACCAGAACCAATTCCAATGGTACTTTCATTACTAGTAACCTAGAGTTTAAATTTCATCAAAATAGCGGCATTATTTTTTGAGTTATGGTGTTTTTAAGATATATGTTTGTTAGCCCTTGAATTTTCAAGGGTTCCAGAACCCGAAATTATGGTACGATTTCGCCCATATGCAGTCCCGTCATACTTTCAATACTAGTTAACCCTTATACACAATTGGAACGATCTATCTTAATTTTAAGTTACTAGTTTTATTAATTTCGATGATAAACCTTTACACATTGGGGGTTCTAACAAAGGTACAAAATTAGAGGGACACGGAGGAAATAGTAAAGAACACCCATGTGCCAAATTTGAAGCTTCTACATTTGTTTCAAGTTACTATTTTTATTAATTTCGAAAGTGTGCTTTAAGGTCCTTGGAACTGAGTGGCTGGTCCACACACACTACTCCAATTGGGCTCAAATTTCAAGGACACTAAGGAAATCGAAAGCGACACCCTGAAACCAAATTTGGAGGTTCTATCTTCATTGGTTTCGGGACTATGCTAGTTTTGCCTAAATTCGATCAAAAAGTTCTAAGTTCCGAACCCATTGTCCAATCCACACCGTACGCAATCGCCGCCGTAGTTTCATTACCAATAATTTATATATGTTCATTAGCCCTGAAACCGATTAAAAGGTCCAGAATCCGAACCCTTTGGCTGATTTCGCCCTTATACAGTTCGCGCTGTACTTATAGTACTAGTTAACCCTTGTACACAATTTGAACGGTCTATCTTAATTTTAAGTTACTATTTTTAATAATATCTATTATAAGCTTTTAAAACTTAAGAGTTCTAAGAGGTATACTGAACCACCACTCCAATTGATCCACTCTAATTAGGGGAATACGCAAGAGATAGTAAAAAACACCCTGGGCCAAATTTGAAGCTTCTACATTTGTTTTAAGTTACTACCTTTAATAATTTCGAAAATATGCTTTAGGGTCCTCGGAACTGAGTGGCTGGTCCCCGACCCACTACTCCAATGGGGCCCAAATTCCCAAGACACTTAGGAAATAGGAAGGGACACCCTGATACCAAATTTGTAGGTTCTATCTTCATTGGTTTCGGAATTATGCTCGTTTGGCCTAAATTCGATCAAAAAGTTCTAGGTTCCGAACACATGGTCCAATCCCGACTTTACGCAATCCTCGAAGTAGTTTCATTACTAGGAACCTACAGCACAAATTTTATGAAGATAGCGTCATTAGATGTTGAGTTATCGTGATTTTTTTTATATGTTCGTTAGCCCTTGGCCCGATTAAAAGGTCCAGAATCCGAACTAATTAGGCCGATTTCGCCCATATGCAATCCCCGCCGTACTTTCAGTCCTAGTAACCTACAGTTAAAATTTAATCAATATAGCTCCATTATTTGTTGAGTTATCGTGCCTACGGACGGACGGACATGGCTATATCGACTCAGGCGGTCACGCTGATCACAAATATATACTTTTCCATATCTAGCTCGCTTCCTTTAGGTGGTTACAAACACCATACCAAAGTTAATATACCCCTTTACCTATTCCATAGGTGGAGGGTATAAAAACACCTGTTCTATATTTAACTAACAGAAACAAAACAAAAAAATTAAAATATTCAACTCAAAAATTCAAATTAATTTAAAATCATATAGTTAAAAAAAATCATTTGTTTTCTTTTTAAATGTATGCAACTGTTCAACCTCTTTTAAATGCCTCGGTAATTCATTATAGTACTTATATGCTAAATTGTAGATGACATCTAGTCCATTAAATCTTTTTCTTGAAGAAATTATTCGAATATTTGTTGAATTTCTAGTATGGTACTGGTGATACTCATTGTTTTGTAATATGTGTTGTGTTGTGTTGATATTTTCTGTAATCATCATGTGTGCTTGTATAACTAGTTTGTATTTAATTAGTTCCTTAAGTGGCAAAATTTTATGTTTCTCATGTATTACTTTGGTAGAAGTTTGTTTATATGCGTATAAATTTTTTATGGTTTTGTTGTGTATCCTTTGTAACTGATTTAAGTCTTTATTAAAAGTATTGCCCCAAATTTGTATTGCATAGACAACCGTGCTGTGAAACATACTATAATATAAAGGTCTTTTCAGCTGTAAAGGCACCCTATTATTAACAATTTTAAATATATCTGCCAACTTTCTTCCTTTACTAATTTGCGAATCAATTTGCTTGCTCCAACTTAATTTATTATCTACTACTACACCGAGATATCTATATTCTTCCACCTGATCAATATTATAATAATTATATTTTATATCTAAGCTGTCAGTACTACCACCTTTAAAGATCATATATTTCGTTTTCTTTGAATTTATTGTCTGTGTTTGTTCATCCAGCAGCAGTTTGTGTTTGTTCATCCAGCCGTTTATTAGTACTAAGTCTGTGTTTATAATCTTTTGAAGTTCATCCAATGTATCTTCTTTATACACGATAACTAATTCATCCGCATACATGTATGGCTTGCCTCTTATATTAATATTTAGCAGGCTGCTAATGTAGCATGCAAAACAGGGTTGTGCCTAAAGAACTACCCTGGATGACACCGTAATTTACATCATGTTGCGTGCTTCTTATTTGTAAATTGTAAATTGAGTTCGATTAGTCAGATAGCTTTCAAACCATTTAAATTCCTTGCCAATGATTCTCATTTCATAGAGTACTTTTAGTAATATGCTTCTATCTACAGAATCAAAGGCTTTCTGTAAGTCAAAAAATATAGCTGCTGTCTTTTTATTGTTATCTAGTCCAGACTGAATCTCTGAAATAACATCGAATAGTGCAGCTTCTGTGTTAGATTTCTTCTTAAAGCCATATTGTTTATTCTGAGTTAGTTTTTCTGTGTTCAAGAATTGTATAAGCTGTACATTAACAAATGTCTAAAGTTATTGATATCTTGAATATCACCATTTTTGTAAATTGATAAAACTTTATTTATTTTAACTATTTCAGGTATTTTACTTTGCGACAAAGATGCATTTATGAATTTCATTATATTATCAGCCAATTCTAATTTGCAATTTTTTATGAATAATGTTGATATTCCGTCTGGATCTTTAGAATTAGTGTTATTCAAAGTATCAATTAGTTTTATTGTTTCATATTTGTTAATTAATTTAAAATGAAAGGTCTTATTGGTTCTACTTTTGGGGAGATATATATCATTAAAATTTTTCGTGCAATAATATTTATTATAGTTTTCAATTTTACTATATTTTTCTTCTACATTTATCATATTGCTGAAAAATTTATTATTATAATCTTTATTTGGGTTTATTATTTCCTTCAAATATTTCCAATTCTTCCTAGGATTTCCTGAAGCTTTATTAAATTGTGTAGTATCATATTTTTCTTTACATTTTCGTTTCATATCTGTTAAATTGTTACGGCAGTACTTATATTTAAATTTCAAACAGTCCCATTTTTAATTTTGCATATATTTCTAAACCAATAATCTTTTCTTTTTCTTAATTTTTTACAATTTTCATCTATCCAAAGTGCACTATAAGTATTGGTTCTATTTTTTGATTTAACAACAACTGTAGCACTTTCAATACTGTCTTTAATTTTATTTATTAATTCACTTGCCATGTCATTTACATCTGTTGCTTTAATAATTAATATCTTCAATTCTTCTTTTGCTCTGTCATAATCTAATTTTTTGATCAGCTGTTTTTTATTATTATTCATAGAAATTTCTTTAATTTTTTAATTTGTGAGTTTTGGATTTTTAATTTCAACAATTAGTCCCAGATCATCAGATATATCATGTTCAAAAGGAAATATCACGATTTGAGCTGTAGGATCGTTAAAGATAACATGATCAAGACATGTATTAGATAGAGGACTACATAGTAGATTTATTGTGACAAAAGAAGAAACCATTCGACTCAACAATATTTTGGTATCTTTTTAGCACATTTTCAAAAAATTTTGTAAAAATGTGCCTATATAGTTTCACTCTGTCCGTCCGTATGTTTACAAAAACTTTTACATCGTTTGAAATAGAGAAAAGAAACTTTAACCACGAGTAGGTATTACAATAATTTCGTAGAAGAACTTTTTTCTGTAGCTCCACCTGCTGGGGAGCTGCAGCCCCCCAAAGTTGGGAAAATCCTTATATTTAAATTGTTATAACAAGAGTTCTATTAGGTGAATTTTCAATCTGAAAACGGCAAAAGATAGCTGGTTTTATAAACTTTATAAATTTTTAAAAAATAAATGTTTAGAGTTGCCATACGGTACTAAAATTTACTATTATGCAAAACTCAATTTTTGCAAAATTTTTGGCCACACATATCTTCTAAACGGTTCAAGTTAGGGTTTTGAAATTTTGGTAGTAGTTAGATCCTCTGAAATATGTAGAAGCCGGTTAACAAATTTTTTATGTCACGTCCCCTGTTTTGCAGCTATAAGGGATCGAAAATTGAAATTTTGCTATTTTTAAACACCTGTAACTTAAATACCTGTTTAAATATTTTTTCCTTAATATACAAAATTTAAAGGTCTAACATTATATTTCAACATATCGTCGGCTGAGTTCTGTTTTGCTCCATACGCCAATTTTTCACTTTTCAACCTAAGAGTGGTTCTATAGGTTTTCACACCTGCTCTTTCTAATGGTGTTGTCAGTTTTATTCTATCCACCTCAGTTTCCCGAATACAGGGTGTCCATTTTGCTCCATAAACCACGTTTTTCAGATGTTTGAGTTCTTATATGCTCCAAACGCCAATTTTTTGTCTATGGAGCACAATTTGTATGGAAAATATGAAATTTTGTTTGTGAATTCTGCTTTGCTCCATGTACATTATTCTGCAAAATGAGGCAAGAAAAATTAACTTATTTCAAAATTCTTGTTTGCTCTATGTACATAGGCAAACTGCAATTTGTGCATAATTTTAATGATAATAGAGCAAAATATACGTTAAGTATATAATTTAGAATGATATTTTTAATCACATTAGAATTTATGAGAAAATCCTTCCACTTAAGAGGGTTTTAGGAGGATCTTTGAATTCTTCAATTCTTTACTTACTATAATTTTATATACAAATTTAATAACATTTAAAATGCATGTTAAGATTTCACAAATTTATTTAATAATAATTTCAAGATACTAAAAATAATAAAAGTATGAATATTCTCTTTTTAAAAATGTAAATGCCTACATTATATTATATTAACTTTTTGAACAAATAAAAACCGGTCTTAGATTGATTATGATGATCAAAAATAAAATCATTTGGTATACTGATATATTATATTATCTAGAACTGTAAATTTTGAATAAATAAAAAAAAGGGTTGTTTCTTAATGATTTAAAAAAAAAAATTATCTGTGTCCAGGCTTAACGCTAACAAAAATGTATAATTATTACCTTGAAAAAACTTACGATCCGCTAAAAATTTCGATTTACCGTAAAATATTCAACAATGAATTTAATTTATCATTCAATCAACCTAAGAAGGATTTATGTAATAAATGTTTTTTGTTTCGAATAAATAAGAATCCAACAACTGAGGAGACTTTTCACCAATCTAAACACGAAATAGAAAAAAATTTAACGAAGGCTGAACGTGATCTGGATAGGTCTAACATAGACGAAAACCATTGCATTATTTGTTATGATCTCCAAAATGTCTTTAATGTTCCCAAAGGCAATGCTGCAGCATTTTTTTATAAACGTAAGCTTAATGTTTTTAATTTAACTGCAACCTGTATAATACCGTCAAAAGAAAAAGTCACATATTGTGCAGTATGGAGCGAAGTAAACAGCGGAAGATCTGGCAATGATATTACAAGTGCCCTGATAAAAATTCTGAATCGGGTTTGTCAGGACAATACCAACATTATTAAAATCACATTGTGGAGCGACAGTTGTGTACCACAAAATCGCAACAAAATCAATTCCACATCTTTAAAACATTTTTTAAATTCCTCTTCACATAAAATTAATGAATTGGTTCAGAAATTTTCAGAGCCTGGTCATTCGTTAATACAGGAAGTTGATTGCGTTCACTCAGTAATAGAAAAGTTCCTTAAAAAATTAGATATTCATAGTCCATTACACTTAGTTCAACTATTAAAAAGTGTAAATAATGAAACTTCAAAAACTAAACTTAAAATAATTCAAATGATGCCGAATGACTTCAAATCTTTTTCTTCAATAGCAGGCAAGTTAAACTATACACAAACTCCATTTCTAAAAATAAAAATGATACAGTATGAAAGAAGCGAACCATTCATTTTAAAATATAAAACTTCTTTCGCCGAACTAAATTTAAAAACAGTTTCTTTAAAAAAAAAACCTTCAAAATTTGTTCTTCAAAATACAACAAACAATGTTTTTGATTCGGAACTGCCTATTCTTCAAGAGCGGAGCGGCCAATCATATCCAAAGAGAAGAAGCAAGACTTGAAGGATTTGCTTCCTTTTTTGCCCGACGTACATCAAGATTACATGAAAGCGATATTGCAAATCTAGCAAAACATAAAAATCAATTTATATTAATGTATTTATATTTATAATTAACTAATTTTTAATTTAAATATGAGCTGTGAAAAAAAGACTCTTTAATTTGTTTTTTAGTTTAATAATTTCTGTCATTTGAAAAAATTGTAGTGAAAAAGCTACTATGTAATTTATTTTTTTTAGTTTATGAAATTTTAAAAAATTTTAATTAATTTTTTTGTTATGTTAATATGTAATATTAAGCTGTGAAAGAAAGCAATTTTAGTTGAAACCATATTACGTATTTGATGTAAAAATTTTATTATTTAAATTTTAAAGTACAAATTAGCTACTTTAAAAAGTTATGCTATATTTTTTGAATTAATAAAAAAAAACGAAAAAAAATTTATAAGTATTTATGGTTTTATTATACCCTACACCTATAGAATAGGTAAAGGGGTATATTAACTTTGGTATGGTGTTTGTAACCACCTAAAGGAAGCGAGCTAGATATGTAAAAGTATATATATTTGTGATCAGCGTGACCGCCTTAGTCGATATAGCCATGTCCGTCCGTCCGTCCGTCCGTCCGTCCGTCCGTAGGCACGATAACTCAAAAAATAATGGAGCTATCTTGATGAAATTTTAACTGTAGGTTACTAGGACTGAAAGTACGGCGGGGATTGCATATGGGCGAAATCGGCCCATGGGTTCGGATTCTGGACCTTTTAATCGATCGAAGGGCTAACGAACATATATAAGAAATCACGATAACTCAACAACTAATGACGCTTTCTTCATCAAATTTGTGCTGTAGGTTACTAGTAATGAAAATACTTCGGGGATTCCGTAAGGTCGGGATTGGACCATGCGTTCGGAACCTAGAACTTTTTGATCGAATTTAGGCCAAACGAGCATAATTCCGAAACCAATGAAGATAGAACCTCCAAATTTGGTATCAGGGTGTCCCCTCCTATCTCCTAAGTGTTTTGAGAATTTGGGTCCCATTGGACTACTGGGTCGGGGACCAGTCACACATTTCCGAAGACCTTAAACATATCTTTAAAATTAATAAAGATAACAACTTGAAAAAATGTAGAAGCTTCCAATTTGCCACAAGGGTGTTCTTTACTATCTCTTGCGTGTTCCCTTAATTTGGGATCAATTGGAGAGGTGGTTCAGTACCCCTCTCAGACCTCCCAAGTTTTAAAAGCTTATAATCGAAATTACTAAAAATAGTTACTTAAAATTAAGATAGATCGTTTAAATTGTGTACAAGGGTTAACTAGTACTATAAGTAAAGCGCGGGCTGTATAAGGGTGAAATCAGCCCATGGGTTCGGATTCTGGACCTTTTAGTCGGTGTCAGGGATAACGAACATATATTAAAAATCACGATAACTCAACAACTAATGAGGCTATCTTCATGAAATTTGTGCTGTAGGTTATTGGTAATGAAACTACGGCGGTGATTACGTGCGGTGAGGATTGGACAATGGGTTCGGAACTGAGAACTTTTTTATCGAATTTAGGCCAAACTAGCGTAATTCCGAAACCAATGAAGATATAACCTCCAAATTTGGTATCAGGGTGTCCCTTCCAATTGCGTAAGTGTCTTTGAAATTTGGACCCCATTGGACTAGTGGGTCGGGGACCAGGCACTCAGTTCCGAGGACCTTAAAGCATATTTTCGAAATTAATAAAAATAGTAACTTGAAACAAATGTAGAAGCTTTTGGCCCAGGGTGTTCTTTACTATTTCTTCCATGCCCCCCTAATTTGGGATCATTTGGAGTGGTGGTTCAGGACCTCTCTTAGACCCCCAAATGTGTAAAAGCTTATCATCGAAATTAATAAAACTAGTAACTTAAAATTAAGATAGAACGTTCCAATTGTATACAAGGGTTAACTAGTATTGAAAGTATGACGGGACTGCATATGGGCGAAATCGTACCATGGTTTGGGGTTCTGGAACCCTTGACAAGTTCAAGGACTAACAAACATATATCTTAAAACACCATAACTCAAAAAATAATGCCGGTATTTTGATGAAATTTAAACTCTAGGTTACTAGTAATGAAAGTACCATGGGAATTGGTTCTGGTTGAGTTTAATTTCAAAGCCAAAGAATATATTTCCTATGTCCTATGTGTCTCCGAAATCTAGACTTAATTGTAGTGGTTCAGCTATATTCAAAGGTACTTGCTGCATTTATGTAAAATTTATTTGAATATTTAAATGAATTATATGAAAAGGTCTAAATTTGTAATTGTATTTTAGAAATACATTTATTGCATATTTTGCGTTTGTAAGCTTTTCTATTAGGTATATAAACTAACCACTTAAAATAATTGCAATTTTTAAAAATTTGGATTATTAAATATATTATGCTTTGATTATCTTTTTATCACAAAATTTAATAATTAGAATTTTTTCATTTTGTAATTGAATTGGAATAAATATATTTTCATTTATTTCAAGTTTGCTTGTTTTTGAATATTTTTAAATAGACAAATTAGTAAGAATTTGTAATATTTTTTAATAGATAATATAATTAGAAAATGTTTTTAGTATTATAAAGTTAATTTGGTTAGCTATGTCTTACGATCAAATTAATAACAGCTTTTATGGTGTTAAAATAACTTATGGATATGTCCTTAATTTTGAACCAAATAGGTGTAGGGTATTTCTAAGTCGGTTGCACCGACTGACTGTTTCTTTACTTGTTTTTTGTAATATATTGTCAAAAACTGATATTAATTATCTGAATTTTCAATATAATACATTTTGAATTTTCAAAATTTTGGTAATAATATGTTTTATTACTGTATTTTAATATATTTTACCGTAATAAACTTTTAAGTTCTGGTTTGCTCCATGTTAAATTTATTTTGCTCCATGTGCAAAGAGTGAATCACTTTATCACATACCCATGGGATATGGAGCAAGACCAAAAATTAGATGTTTACGAAATTTTAATTTCTGCGCAAAGTTTGCAACTGCAAGACTTACATTTTTAAATATAGTTTCTAAAATACTCTACCAATATTACTTTAAAATTACAAAAAATTCTATTCGACAGATTTTTTTATTTTTAAGTTCAAAGTTTATTTTTCGTTTTTCTCGAAAAGTACTCATTGGTGAATGGAGCAAATCAGAACTCAGTCGACGATATGCTAAAGATTTTTCTTAAATTTTAAAGGAGTTCTTTAAATTGAAGAAAGTGTCTCTCAGTTTTAAACATTTTTGCCTAAATAGTATAATTCTAAGAAAAATTCCAAATTTTGGTGGAATTCACAATTTAATTCCTAGAACCTAAAAAAGTTTGGGGGAAGGGGAGTAGTGAGCATTATAACCTTGAGAAATTTGGCAAACTTTCTCATAGAGGGGCTACTAGGACTTAAAAATTTACTGTTTTTATAGGTAAGCAGTAACTTAGTCACCAACATATATATTTCCTAAATCAAACGTTGATATTGAAGCTTCAACATTATATTCCGATAAAGTACTTAGTATGAAACACTATATTATTTTGAAAATGTGCTTTTTTAAAAACCCTTGGTTTTTTTTCATCACTTGTTAATCCATGTAAATTCAATAATATTACTTCATTTCATATCTCTACTTTTTTAGCTAGATAGCTGAAATACGGTGTTAGTTTCTCATTGACAAATATACGATCGTTTTCGTTCTTATCTTTGTCATTTATTTGATCATTCTTATTCGGATCTATGTCGTATATTATATCCATTGTTATTGATTTTTTTCTTTTTTAAATTCATAAATGTAGGTCCTTTTGTTTTCAGGGTTAGTAAATTATACAATTAATTTATATGGCTCACCTGATTTTTCTGATATTTTCTTTGTTTTTGAAATGTTTGATATTATATTTGGCTCCATTAACATATTAATCTCATTACCTAGTTTTTTAATAATATCTAGAGGTTCAGTTACATTATGTTCATCCTTTATTCCAGAAATTTCAATTTGTCTCTCAATTTGCTTTTGCTTCATTTTTTCTAGCTTCACTTTATTCTGCAGAATTTCATCGTTCATACATTGAAGTTCATTTCGTATGCTAATATTTTCCTCGATCATGCTATTTAAATGTTCTTTGAGTTCTTTAATCTCACTTTGCATTTTTTGAAAATAGCGTGTGATGTTTGATTACTCATAATGAGCTCCAACTTCTCATAGATTACCTCACCATCTATTGTTTCATCCAAAGTTTTGTTTATTCTCACTTTGGAGGTATTATTCCGGCTAAGTATTCCAGTACCAGATTTCCTGAGATGTTGTCTAGTTTTACATAATTTGCAGAACCATTTTTTCTCTACATCTGAGTTGATTTCGCGGATACTTTCATTTTCTAATCCTGTGCAGTTTCCACAGTACCAGTTTCTGCATATTCCATAACATTGCAATTTCAAAATATTTTTTATACCCGTATGACTATATAGTCGAAGGGTATAATAAATTTGCCATTACGTTTGTTACGCAGAGAAGGAGGGGGGGGGTAGATATAGACTCAAGTGTATGGATCGGATCAGAATCGAAAAATTAATCGATTTAGCTATGTATTTCCGTCCGTCCGTCCGTCATCACGATAACTCAAAAAGTAAAGGAGCTAGGATTATGAAATTTTCACAAATTCGTTTTTATGCAAAACGGAATCGAGTTTTAAATTCAGCCATTTTGGTCCACGGGTTCGAGTACCTGCCATACAACTTCTAATTTTATATGAGCATTACTCAATAGCTATGGAAGCTGCGTGTCTGAAATTTTGCCAAAAGTAGTTTAGTATAATGGCCAAAGTTACTGCAAAATTTGGTTGATCTACTGCAGAGGGTTCGAGTAGCTGCCATACAACTCCTTCTTTTATATGAGCTTTACACTACACCTGATGAAGCTGGGTATCTGAAATTTTGCAAAAAATAGTTTAGTGTAATGGCCAAAGTTACTTCAAAATTTAGTTGGTCTACTGCTGAGGGTTCGAGTAGCTGCCATACAACTCCTTCTTTTATATGAGGATTACACTACACCAAATGAAGCTGGGTGTCTGAAATTTTGCCAAAAATAGTTTAGTGTAATGGCCAAAGTTACTGCAAAATTTGGTTGGTCTACTGCAAAGGGTACAAATCGGCTGGGTGGCACAGTGGTTAGAGTGCCAACCTTTCATGCGACTCAGCTACCATTCGCCTTTGGGTTCAAATTAATGGCTTAATTAATAATTAATAATTATATATCTTTAATAAAAAATACATAAATATAACAATATAAACAAATACAAAATGTAAACAAATAATTTAATTAAATAATATAACTCACTGATATAGAATACCATATAAATCTAATACAAAATATTACAATATAAACAAAAATAGAACTGCATTTATTGAAAATCTAAGACATTAGGCGTAGTACTATCTCATGTTTAAATTGTATGTGGAATTCATTTGATCAGTTCTAATATATGAATATATCTCCCCTGTTCCGGCATGCACATATAAAGTCAGGCTGTTTAGCCTATCACAGTGAACAGTTAGCACGTAGAGGTGCGGGCAAAAAAAAAAAAAAAAAAAAACAAAGGGTTCGAGTAGCTGCCATATAACTCCTTCTTTTATATAAGCATTACTCTACACCTAATATAGCTGAATGTTTGAAATTTTGCCAAAAGTAATTAACTGGATGATATAATGTATATGTTACGGTCATACGGGTATCCCAGAGTTGACACAGTCTACTCTACTACACTCTTCCTCGTTTTTAAATTAATTTTCTTTTTGCATTGACTACAATTATTGTTGTTATCCATTTTAACTATAATTACTATACTACCACCCATACTAATTACTATACTATCACCCAAAATTGTGCGAAAGAGTAGCGAAGTTTATAAACTATTGTGAGATTTGTAATAAAGAAACCCAATTAAAACAAATTTCAAAATAACAGAAACACCTTTAGGTCCCAATCAAATAGTCCATATTGACGTTTTTTATAGCTTAGACAAAACTTTATTTCTAACCTTTATAGATAAATTGAAACCTGAACTGAATTCAAAAGAACTGTTTTACAATATCTATCTATTGTAGGAGTTTTAAAAAAAATAGTAGTTGATAATGAATTAGGGTTCAAAGCCCTTCCTTCACGGGAATTTCTTCAAAATCAGTATATTGAAATTCATTATACCTTTAACAATAATAACCATAACCATACTTCACTATACTATTAATGAGCACATTAGACTACTTAAACATGGCGAACGAGTAAATTTAGATATCGTCGAAGAAAAAATTCTTAAATAAAATTAACAATAAGTACTCTTAATAAAAATAGAACTGATATTGAAATTACTCCCGGATTAAATTTTGTGAAAGATCCACGAGGGGGAAAAAACCACTCGAAATTCAGAAAAATGGAAATAGAAATATTAGACGAAGACCATATAACTAATAAAGATACTAGTCTAAAGTATTATAATTCTCACGTCAAACCCAAAAAGAAATTTCAAAATAATAATAACCAATCAATAAAAGCAAAAACTATAAAAATTAAGAAAAAAACGCTAAATCAAAATCAGACTACAAATTTATAACAAATTTTAAGATTTTTATACTATTATATACTATTTCTCAAATCACAATGTTCAAATTCGCTCTCTTAATCATAATATTCATACCATTAACAATAGCAAAAAAAATAGAAGTACAAAACATCGATAAGAATAATGGCTATGTTACAACAAATTTAGGTAGAAGAAAAATTATCAAAGACTTTCTAAAGGTAATTTATCTTATTAACATAACAGAATACGAAAACAGTAGAGAACTCATTCGCAAAAATATTGAACTAATACAATCAAACTTTACTCATCCTATGTACAACACCATTAAACATAATTTTGACCTACTAGACAAAAAGATAAATAATTTGAAACCACATAAAAGACACAAAAAAGGTTTAATTAATGGATTAGGAACTGGACTAAAATACCTCTTCGGTACAATGGATTACAACGACGAACAAGCTATTATTGAACACCCTGAAGCATTATCTAAAAACTCCATATCTCTTATTAAATAGAATAATAAATAAATGCTAATTAATAATCATTAATTCTGATCAAATCAGGAATATCCCAAAACAAATTAAAAATCAACAAAAAATAATTTCACAATACTTAAATTCTTTTAATATGCAAACCAATAACGAAATCTTGGCAATAGAAGACGAAATCAAATACATACAAAATATGTATCAAATTAATTATGACATCGACCTACTCAAAACTCACATTGACGATATAGAACAAGTAGTACTGATAAGTAAATTAGGCATACTATCAAAAAACATTTTGACAGAGGAAGAACTTTATCTTCTTCCTGACTTTGTAAGCATTCAAGATATTAAAATTTTTGTAAAATTTCATTTAGAACAAATTGTTATTGCATTACTAATTCCAGAATATAGTGCAAAAACGCTTTCTGAAATTCGCATTGAACCAATACCAAATTTAAGTAATAAAACTATTTTATTAGAAAATTACAATGTTCTTATAGGTGATAAGAATAATTGTTACAATTCAAATGTTAAAAATAATTTAAAGAAGAATCTAAATATTATAGAAAATAAATGTATCAATAGTATATTTAAGTTTGAAAAAGCACATTGTAACATGCAACAATTCTTAAATAATTAAGTTAAAGAAATAATACAAGGTATAATTATAACAAAAAATATTGAAAAAACAAAAATAAAATAAAATTGTAATAACTTCAGCATTACTATTATAGGTAATAATTTAATAAGATATGAAAATTGTAAAATTGAAATAAATGAAAAAATTTATGAAAATTTTTATACTAAAAATTAATGATAAAATAATTCTACCTTTTTAAAACTTTGAATTATATAAAATTTGAAGAAAACATATTAATGAAAGTATAAACAAAAAATATCAAAATTATGTAATAAATATATCAATCAATATATTTCTTATGTTTTTTATAATTATTGTAATTTTAATAATAAAGATTGTACAAAAAGCATAATAAAATCATAATAAATACCTCGTCGGAGCCTCAAACTAAAGGTGGGGGTTTTATAAATGATAATGGCACCACTAACCATACAACTTCATAATTTTAAATATAATTAATATTCATAGATTTATTTTGAATAAATCTAAAAACCTAATTGCATACCATTCGTCATTGTGTTCAAATTAACGGCATAATCAATAATTAATAATTATATATCTTTTATAAAAAATACATTAATATAACAATATAAACAAATGCAAAATATAAACAAATAATTTAATTGTAAAATATAACTCGCAGATATAGAATACCAAATAACTCAAATATAAAATTAAACAACATAAGGAAAAATAGAATTGTATCTATTGAAAATCTAAAACGTTTCTACATATTATAAAGCATAGGACTATCTCATGTTTAAATTGTATGTGGAATTCAATAAGACCAATTCTAATAACACGAATATAATATGACCCCCTGTTCCAACATGTACCTATGGTATAGACAAGCTTATTAGCCTAACAGTTGGACAGTTAGCGCTTAAAAAAAAACATATTCAGCATTTCCAACATTATTTCTTTAATAAATTTATTTACTTTTAATACATCTAAATCTTTCGAAAAATCATTTGTTATTTTAATAATCTCTTTTCTCATAGATTTACTTTTAGTTTACTTTTTAGTAAATTCAGCATTTTCAAATTATAAAGTACAGTTAATTACACATAAAAAATCTTTTTACTTTCCATAGATAAAACTCCTAACATTTTAAGGTTTTTTCAATTGCAATCTAATATACAAAGGAGAAAATTTGTTTATTGGTTTGTTTCTTTGTCAAGGATTCACGTGAAAACCACTGGTCTGATTGTCACAAAATTTTAAAGGAATAATTCTGAGAGCCTGGGGGGTGACAAAGGCTATGTCACATTTTTATTAGTCAACATGTTGCTGCTCCAGAGCCGTTTTAACCTTTTTCGTTTTTTTAATGTCGAGTCAAAACAGTTTGATCGATTGACTTGAAATTTTGCTCAAATATTCCTTTAGGCAACCGGAATTAGTTGTATAAATTTAGTTGGAGAAAATTAACCTATTTCGGTCTTGCGGGCTTCCAAAAAATTTTGTGTTTCCGATTTGTCTCCAATTTTACAGAATAATTTAGTAGTTCATAAGAGAGGCTGCAAAAAATGTTAGTTGAGTTCAGTTAACCCGTTTGGGCATGTGCATGCAATGAAGCTTTTTCAATGTTATTGATGTCGAGCCGAAACGGTTTGACCAATTGACTTGAAATTTCGCACAAGTGTTGCTCTTAGAAACCGGAATTAGTTTTATAAAGTTGGTTGAAATGAATTAACCCATTTCGATCTGGCGGGCTTCCAAAAAATTTTGAATTTTCGATTTGTATCTAATTTTACAGAGTGGTTTTGCAGTCGAAAAGAGAGGTTGACACAAAGTTTTTTTAAGTTCGGTTAGCCCGTTGCGTTGGTTGACTAATTGAATTAAAGATGGTTGGAATGTATTAACTCATACCGGTTCGGCGGGCTTCTAATAAATTTTTTGTTTGATTTGAGTCCAGTTTTACAGGTTGATTTTAAGTCCAAAAGTGAGGCTGCAAAATATTTTAGTTGAGTTCGATTAAGCCGTTTGACACGACAATGCCATGAAGTTTTCTAAAAATATTACAGGTTGATTTTAAGTCCAAAAGAGAGGCTGCCAAATATTTTAGTTGAGTTCGATTAAGGTGTTTGCCACGACAATGCCATGAAGTTTTCTATAAATTTTATATGTTTAAATGGTTATGAATGAAGTTTATTGAAATTTTTGCACCAGCAAAATTGATTTTAATTATTGACCCGGGTAATTTGATTTTGCCATGTTTATCCGTTTTGAACAAAAATTCAATGAAATTTAATAATTGTTGGTATTAACGCAAGTTAACCTTTATTCCAAATATTAATAAAATTTAAAAATTGAAAAGTTCGATGTCGTATATATTAAGCTAAATATAATATAATGCCTTCGAAAAATCATAAAGAACAAGGAAGAGTTTAGTAGAAATTTCAGTTAATAATCAAACAAAATATAAGTTGAAAAGCAGCTCTTTAAACCTTTTCCAGTACATTGACAATATTTTATTCAGCCGTTTGTCATTCAAGTTAACTACTATTGCCATAAAGTAATGCTCTTATATAGCAAGAAGTTTGATGGCAGTGCAGTGCGTTCGGTTTTTTCCAATTACCCCAATTAAATTTTGCACAAACTTTGGAAATTTCAGACACCCTGCTTAATTAGGTATAGAGTAATGCTCTTATAAATAAAAAAGTTGTATGCCAACTACTCGAACCTACTGCAGAACCAAATGTTAACTCGTGGAGCTAACTAATAGGATTGCAATAACGATGACGGCTCTCTTATTAAAACGAATTTCAGAATCCTAGCTCTATATTGTTTTCAGTTATCGTGCGGATGAATAACCATACATAGCTAGACTGATTCACTTTGCGATTCTGATCTGATCCATACCTTTGTCTAACAGCAACACGTATATAAAATTTGCAGGCAATCGGTCACATATATTTTACAAAGAAGTTTGAAAACTGGTGCAACTTTAAGGCTCCCTGTACCCAAAAACCTTTTTATACAAATTGTCATGATAATTGACTGAGCAAGTTTGGAGCCTATATGCTATAAAAACAAAAAAAAATGTTTGCTTTATACATATATAGATTATAAAATATAAATTTAAATTTTGAAAAATTCCGGGCAGCGCCGGGTAAATCTGCTAGTATTACAATAAAGTTCAAAATATATTATTGGTGTTCTTAATTTGAAGTATGTGTATAATGTTTTTTACTAGGACAATTAATTTATGTAGACCCTAGCCTTAACTATAAAGTCGTATAGATAAATATGTATTAATTGTCAAAGTTCAAGTTGCAATGACAAAATTAAATTTAAAATCTTTGAAAAATTTTATAACTTTATTTACAAGTCAGTATTCCAACATCTTTCTTTTATGCGTTTAATATAATTAATTCTTTTATTATTTTTTTAAGCAAACTGAATGAATATAAAATTTTTAAGTTCGTCATTTAATTTGTTATAGGCATTTTATAGACTAGTGTATAAACAATTCGTTTTTAGCACATTTTCAAAAAATTTTGTAAAAATGTGTCTGTCCATATGTTTACATAAATTTTTTCACCGTTTGAAATAGAGTAAAGAAATTTTAACCATGGGTAGTTTTTGCAAACAAAATAATTTCGTAGAAGAATTTTTTTCTGTAGCCCCACCTGTTACGGGGCTACAGCCCCACAAAGTTAGAAAAAGCCCTATATTTAAATTGTTATAACAAGTAATTTGTTAGATATATTTTCAATCTGAACGATGGCTGGTTTCATAAACTTTATAAATATTTAAAAGACAAATGTTTAGGGTTGCCATACGGTACTAAAATTTAACATGACAAAAAATTCAATTTTTGCAATATTTTTGGCCACACATATCTTCTGAACGGTTCAAGCTAGGGTCTTGATTTATATTTTGGGAGAAGTTAGATACTAAGAAATAAGTAGGAGTCGGTTAACAAAATTTTTTTGTCAAGCCCTCTATTTAGGAGCAATAAGGGCTCGAAAATTGAAATATTGCTATTTTTAAACACCTGTAACTTGAATACCTGTCCAAATTTTTTTTTTATTGAAATACAAAATTCAAAGCTCTATAATTATATTTCAACATGTGTTAAAGGTTTTTCTTAACTTTGAAGGGTAACGAAGCAAAAGCCCCTGCATTTTCCAAAAAAGCCCTATATTTAAATTGATATAACAAGAGTTCTGTTAGGTTTATTTTCAACCGAAAAACGGTAGAAGAGAGCTGCTTTTATAGGCTTTAATAAAATATGTCACTTACATGTATAGGGCTGCCATACGGTAATAAAATTTACCTTTATATGAAACTCAATTTTTGCAAAATTTTTGGTCCCATATATCTCCTAAACGGTTTATGATAGGGTCCTGAATTTTTGGGAGAAGTTAGATCCTCAAAAATTAGTAGGAGTCGTTTAACAAAATTTTTTTGTCAAGCCTCCTGTTTAGGAGCTATAAGGGCTCGAAAATTTTAATTTTGCTTTAGTTAGATGAAGTTAGATCCTTGAGAAACTTGGCAACCTTCCCCATTGAAGGGTTATAACAACTTTAAAATAAAAATTTTACTGTTAGCAGTAAATTTTTAAGTAAGCAATAACTATTTCTAAGTAAATATTTCCAAAGTTAAACTCAGTATGTAATACAATATAAATTTGAAAATGTGCTTTTTTAAAAACCCTTGGTTTTTTTCATCACTTGTTTGTTTATCTGCTTTGAACAATGAAAGACAAAAATTACTCCTATTTCTTGTATTGTAGACATTCATACTATATTACGATTAATGAGGAAATTATGTTTTATTAAGTTGTTGATTATTTTAAAAGCCAAATGGTATAATTAACCTTGACATAAATGGTATAATTAACTCCTTTTCTAATATCTATCTATCTATATATATAAAAGCGAAAGTTTGTTTATTTGTTTGTTTTTTTTGTTTGTATATAGACTCCCAAACTGCCCAGCCGATTTTCATGAAAATTTGTATATAGAGGTTTTTGGGTACGGAAAGAAACCAAAAATTTTGCTTTAACCGCCAAGTTGGGGCTGTAGTGCAAGTATTTAAACTTCTTTAATCTAAAATGAAAACAGTTTGACCGATTGACTTCAAATTTTGTATACGTGATGCTTTTTGAGAATTGAGTAGACTCTATTGACAGTTTTGGAATTTGTTAACCCATGTCGGGCCGACGGGTGGTCAAAAAACATTTTGGGTCCAAATTTTGTCCGATTTTACGAAATTCTGCTCTGGCTTAAAAGAAGTCCCAAAAAAAATTTTGTTGAGATCCATTAACCCATTGCGGCCCAACAGCTTTTTATAGGTTTTTTCAATACTTTACTCTAAATTTGAAACGGTTTGACCAATTGACTTCAAATTTTGTATACGTGGTGCTCCTTGAGAATTGAGTTGGAACTATTAACAGTTTTGGAATTTGTTAATCCTTGTCGGGCCGACGGGTGGTCAAAAAAATTTTGGGTCCAAATTTTGTCCGATCTTACGGAATTCTACTTTGGCTAAAAGAAAGCCCCATAATTTTTTTCCATTAACCCATTGCGGCCCAACAGCTTTTTATAGGTTTTTTCAATACTTTACTCTAAATTCGAAACGGTTTGACCAATTGATTTCAAATTTTGTATACGTGATGCTCCTTGAGAATTGAGTTGACACTATTAACAGTTTTAGAATTTGTTAACCCATGTCGGGCCGATGGTTGGTCAAAAAAAAATTTGGGTCCAAATTTTGTCCGATTTTATGAAATTCTGCTTTGGCTAAGAAGAAAGCCCACAAAAAAATTTTATTGAGTTGCATTAACCCAATGGGGCCCAACAACTTATAGGTTTTTTCAATACTTAACTCTAAATTAGAAACGGTTTAACCGATTTTCTTCAAATTGTGTATATGTGTTCCGTTTTGAGAATGTAATTAACTCTTTTAACAGCCTTGGAATTGGAAAACTCATGCCGGCCCGACGATTGACAAAAAAAAGATTTGGAAGTAAATTCCGTCCAATTTTGCGCTCAAAGAGAAATTGCAGTTCCGTTACCCAATGGGGCGGAGTGGCTTTTAATATATTTTTGCGCTACTTAACTCTAAATTATAAACGATTTGACCGGTTGACCTCAAATTTTATATGTGTGAAGCAACTTGAAAATGTTGAGTCTGTTAACAGTCGGTCCTACGATTGGTCAAAAAAAATTTTTTGGAAGTAAATTACGTCAAATTTTGGAAAGTAGTTTGTACTGCTTTGAATTACAGAAAGTTTCAAAAATCACTAGAATTATCGTTTTAAAAAGATTACTTTCATACATTTTAAAATTTACATGTATAAACCGTGTGTAATTTTTGTGTTAACTTTTTGCAGTAACTTCAACTTCAATTAAACCTCCATTGAGAGGCGCAGCAACGCACACCGGGTATTAGCTAGTATTTTATATTACTATATGTATTATTACAGCGTGTTTGCTGTTTTCTATTTAGAAGGTATGATTTAAATAGTTTGAGTTGGATTTGATTTATTTTTAATCGATGCAGTTTAAAGAGAAGAACTTCATGGTCAACATAATCAAAAGCCTTTTGTAAGTGTAAGAATAAAGAATTGTTGTTCTTATTTTTAGAAATAAAATTGGACAAAGCTAGGTAAGCAACTGTGGTGTTTCAGTTTTCCTTGAAGCCATATTGTTCCTTATGTAACAAGCAATTTGAACTAATGAATTTCGTTAGGCCATTTTTAATAATTTTCTCAAAAACTTTTGAATTTGAATTTGAGACTGTTAAAGCCCCTGATTTAAATGAATCAACAGTTGACTTGACTTTTCTAAGGTTGTTGTCAACAAAGAAAAGTTAACATAAATTGTGGGAACGAAGCTAAGAGTATTTGTGGCATCAACAAAGTAAGAGTTCATTGTATTTGAAATTCCCGGCAAAGTATTTATGGTAGTGATTTTATAAATAATTTACTAAGTGATTTGTATTTTTATTGTAAATTATTCTTTTGTAACGTACCCATAATTTCCTACTATCGTTAGGATGACTTGATATAATATTACTACAATAGTTTTCTTTTGCCCTCTTTACTTCACTTTTAACCAGGTTTTTATAATATTCGTACCTTTCAGCTACTCTGATATCATTTAGATATCTTTTTTTATATTTAAAAAATGATTCAAGAATTTTGATGTTGATAAATTATATCATCGGTTATCCACTCATTTATTTTTTTTTTTTTGTTTTTGATGATTTAACCTGTGTGCATTTTTGAATTTTTACCGATAATACCGCAATAAAATAATTTTGTGTGTTGTAAATATCTAAATTCTCTCAAAAAGTATCATTTCCGAGTTTTCCACAATTTAGTATAGTTTTCGTGGAATTACTAACATTCTTAATAATGTACTTACAAAAAGCAATTTATGGTCAGACAATGAAGTGAAGCAACGTGTAAATTATAATCGTAATCTATAAAATCAGTGCAAATATGGTCAATTACCGTTTGAGATTTGCTCACGTTCTTGTTGCAAACCTTTCATTTATATTATTGTATACTATAAAACCATTGCACTCTAATATTCTCAAGGACGATTTAACCTTCCTACTATTATTATCTTACAAACTTATGTCAAAGTTTCCTTAGAAAAAATTTAACAATAAAAATAATATAAACACAATAAAAACATATCATATTTTTGATATTCAATTGATTTGGCGGTTTATAAAACGTCTAAAATGATTTATTTTAATTTTTTAGCTGAAATAAAGTCAACAAATGCTTTGATTTTGTGAATGTATTAAAATAAATACAATTAAGAAGTTCCAAATTTTGACGTTTTATAAAATGATAAATCAATTATAATATGATTTCGTTGTGGACGACTAAAATCGAACCAAATGTGAGTAAATTTAAATAAAATTGTACTTTTCTCTTATACAGAAAAAAATTCTAACATTTAGTGCAACGCACGATAAAATTTTCTATTGAATGAATTGTATTGTGTAGCGAATTTCAATTCACGTTTAAGTGTTTACATTTTAATGTAAAATGTGTTTGTTTACAAGATTTTCTGATAATTTTTGAAAGTAAAGCATTTCTTATAAAATTAAAAAAATAAAAATATAATATTAAAAAAATCATACGCAATTAATTTTAAAGTATTATAGTATTTAAATTTTAATAATATTTTAAATACAAAAATCATAAAGATAGAAATAGAATTATAGAAATGATTAATTAATAATAATTTAAATAATTTAAACAAAATAAAAATATACCAAAAGTCAATCAAAATCAAATGTCATTTAATATTACTGCAAATTGTTCAGTACGACAGTAACAACTAGATGCTACAACGCTGCCATTCAATGTAGTGCTAATTCATTCTAAACGCGACTATTGCTTAAATTTTTTTAAAGATTTTTTACATCAAGAAAAAGTGTATAAAACAAATATAATATATGTAATATATGTAGGTTACATGAAAAAAAAAATAAAACTTAAAAAAGAAATTTTATCAGTCGTGTGGTGTTTTCCGTTGTTTATTTCAAAAATTACGAAAAGATTTGAAATATTATATTGAAAGAAATTACGAATTGAAATATTTCGAATTTATATATATACATGTATTCATTTTTATACCCGTATGACTATAAGTCAAAGGGTTTAGTAAATTTGCCATTACGTTTGTGACGCAGAGAAGGAGGGGGGGTAGATATAGACTCAAATGTATGAATCGGATCAGAATCGAAAAATAAATCGATTTAGCTATGTATGTCCGTCCCTCTGTCCGTCCATCCGTCCGCACGATAACGCAAAAACTAAAGGAGCTAGGATCTTGAAATTTTCGCAAATTAGTTTTTTTGTAATAGCCGTCATCGCTATTTAAATCCAGCCATTTTTACAACTTATTTTTTTTATACGAGCATTACTCTGTACCTATTACAGCTGCGTGTCTGAAATTTTGCCAAAAGTAGTTTAGTTTTATGGCCAAAGTTTCTGCAAAATTTGGTTGGTTTAGTGGAATGGGTCCGAGTAGCTGCCATACAACTTCTTATTTTATATGAGCATTACTCTCCACCTACTGAAGCTGGGTGTCTAAAAATTTGCCAAAAATAGTTTAGTGTAATGGCCAAAGTTACAGAAAAATTTGGTTGGTCTACCGCAGTGGATTCGAGCAGCTGCCATACAACTCCTTCTTTTATATGAGCTGTATGTTTGAAATTTTGCCAAAAGTAATTAACCGGATGATATAATGTATATATTACGGTCATACGGATATCCCAGAGTTGACACAGTCTACTCTACTACACTCTTCCTAGTTTTTAATATTTTTAATAAAGTACAATACCTTAATTGCAATGTTTAATTTTTTAAAAACGATAACTAATCAAACTACTAATACACAAATATGTTAGCGAGACTTAGCTGTTTCACACCACAATTCATTTTCATACAATGTAATTCAATCATCAATTTTATTGATAGAACAGCAACAGATAATATGTATTTGAAATAGAATATAGAAGCCAATATAAAAAAAAATTAATGAATTGAATTTTTTTTTATTTTTGTTAAAATTGTAATAGGAAAGCAGGGGTGATATTCAGAAAAATTGTAAAGTAATAAAAAGATAAGTTTTTAGTTTCTCACTAATCAAATTGGTAGCGTTCGAAAATAAATTTTTAAAAACCTGAATTTTTATTTTTTCAATAATGACAGTATTAGGTATCTAATGCTAAAAGAGATAAAATACTTTTATATAAAAAAAAACAACCAGGGGTTTCTACTAGTTTCTTGGTAATATAATTTAATTGAACTTAACTTAATAAACTACCTTTAAAGTCATTGTACTGACCTACATTCATTATTTTAATTGTTTTAAAGTAAATTAAATATTTGTTGTGTCAGCTAATTTCGTTTCATAATGTATAATTATTATAGAAATAATAATTGTATTTAAATACGTAATTTTAGGTAAAATATATTCTTGCTTATTAATAAATTTGAGTTTTAAACTTAAATAAGGGTTTATTTGTTTATTTATTTTTTGTGGTTCAATTAAGCAAGATTTTAATTAACTAGATTTTAATAAACAAGTAGTTACAATTAAAGGCGTTCACTTCAAAACAGTGCTACAACTAAAAGACGTTTACTTCGACAAATACGCATCAAAATCATTAAAGGCCGTATAATAAAAGCATTATGAACAAACTAATCAACGCTATATACCGAAATTTTAACAGTACAGATAAACTTTAAAGAGCATTCTGCAGAAAGAAAAATAAAGAAATACATAGAGGTACTTTTTTAAACGAGTACTGGCAAGCTACAGTCAAAAATAACGAGGACATCGAACAATTAAAAGAGATTTACCCGGATCATTTATATTTCAAAACATGACTTTGAAAGTAAGGGGAATTTAGTATCTAAATACCTAAGTTTTCTGTAAACTACTGCGACTAGAAATCTTTTAGAGATTTATTCATAGCAATTATTAACAAAAAAACAAACATGGGCAAAGCTAACAAAACACTTCAAAACTTTTCTCATTCAACCAATATTAACTAAAGAATCAGAAAGAGCAATAAAAAAATACATGACACCTGAAAAAAATGCTATTCAGAATTTGGATATTGAACCCTCCAACTGGGATTCAATCTTAAAACAATTATTGATTCAAAAAAACTCATCGTTTATATGAACAATTATTAATTGATTCTCGAGAAGTGCAAAATATAAAGCATTTCTTTCTATTTTTAGAAAATCGTTTTCAAAGTCTGGAAGCACTAGAAACGAATACTAATGAAACGAAAATTAAGTCATCATAGTTCAATAACCATTTTATGCGTGATATGTTAAAATATAAAGCATTTCTTTATATTTTTAGAAAATCGTTTTCAAAGTCTGGAAGCACTAGAAACGAATACTAATGAAACGAAAATTAAGTCATATCATAGTTCAATAACCATTTTATGCGTGATATGTCAAGAATCCCACAAAAAAATTATGGCTGTGAAAAGTTCAAACTACTCAGTATACAGCAGAGAATATCAGCTAGCAAAAAACACAGTTTATGTGAAAATTTTTTGCGGCCTGGTCATTTTGCAAAGGACTGTACAAGCTTTTCAAAATGTAGATAATGTAACAAAAAAAATTACTTTGTTGCACATATTTCAAAAAAACTTGAATAACAAACAATTTTTCAATAAAAAACATTTAGTAAATAATACCAAATTAAGGGATATTAACGCTCACTGTGCAACAAATATTACAAAAATCAAAGTTATTTTACCCACAGCAATAATAAAGGTACAAAAATTAGATGGAACCTTGTTGATCAGGGTTCTCAAGCAACTCTAATTTCAGAAAATATGGTGCAATATTTGCAGCTGCCAAAACATTATTTATTTATTTATTTATTCCGAGCTTAATTCAAGCAAGTTACAATAACTTATAAAATTAATAAACTAAAATTAAACATTAGAAAAAACAAAAACAAAGTAAAGATTACAGAAATTAATAACTTAATAATTAAGTTTATGTAAAAAAAAATTTTAAAAAACAAAAAAAAGGGTGAAAAAAAAAATTAAAAATTTAACTGATTATATTTAAAAAAACAAAAACAAAAAAGCTTCCATTAAGAAGACAAAGGTTAAAGTCCAAAAGTTTCAAGAACACAAATACAAGTTATTTTTTAATGATTGTTTTGTTTGGGAAAAGTTAATATGGGATTTGTATATATTACAGAGAGACATCATTCTATTAACTAATTCATATTTACAATAGTTAGTTCGGTGAAACTGTAAATTAAACAAATTAGCAGATCTTAATCTAGAATGCGAAGAAAAATTAAGTTAAGCGAGTAGTTGAGAAGAAGAAATGTTACCTTTAATTAATTCAATTACAAATACAATATCTGCAACTTTACGGCGCTTTTCAAGTGTATTGAGATGTATTAAATTTATTCTATGTTCATAAGGAGGTAATCTAAAAGGGTCCTCCCAAGGAAGAAGACGTAAAGCATAACTGAGAATTTTTTTCTGAACCGAGTCAACTCTATTTATATGGACACCGTAAAATGGACACCAAACTTGACTGGCATATTCTAAATTAGGTCTAACCAGGCAGGTATAAAGAGATTTTAATACATAAGCGTCTTCAAATTCTCTTGCCCAACGTTTAATAAAGCCGAGCATAGAATTGGCTTTATTTAATATATCAGAATAATCAAGTTGAAATGAAAGTTTACTATCAAAGAGTACGCCTAAAACTTTAATACAAGTGACTTTGAAATGATTTGATTATTAAAAGAATATACATAAGAAATTGGACTTAAGCGGCGTGTAAAACTGATTGAAGCACATTTGGTAACATTGAGCTCGAGATTATTGTTGGAACACCAATTGTAAAAACGATTTAGATCAGCTTGCAGGGTTAATGCATTCTCCAAATTTACAATTTTTTTGAAAAGTTTCATGTCATCGGCATAAATTTTAATGTGACTATTAATTATTAAAGAAGAAGCATCATTAATAGAAATAGTGAAAAGTAAAGGTCCAAGATGGCTACCTTGAGGCACCCCTGTGAGAGCTGCAATATCAGAAGATATCGAGGATCTAAAAGAATCACTATATCTACGATCAGAGAGGTAAGAATTAACCCAATCTATAAAATAAGTCGGAAATCTAATTTATTTAGCTTAAAAATAATAACATTATGTGGAAGAAGATCAAAGGCTGTACTAAAATCTGTATATATGACATCTGTTTGGAAGCCATCCAAATGCATATTATTAATAAAGGTAGATGTAAATTCAACAAGATTAGTAACGGTTGATTTAAGCTTTACAAAGCCATGTTGGAAAGGCGATAAAAAACAAGTACAATGATCATAAATACAATCAAATACAATTAGTTCAATAAGCTTAGGTATAGAAGAAAGTTTAGCAATTGGACGATAGTTAGAAACATCGTTTTTAAGATTTTTTTTTATGAACTGGCCTAATTATGGCAGTTTTCCAAATAGAAGGGAAGATACCAGAAGCTAAAGAAGAATTAAATAAAGTAGAAAGAGGACCAGATAATGAAGATGAGCATTTATTTAAAAATATGTTAGGGATGCCGTCAATCCCAGGACTAGTGCTACTATCAAGTTTTGTCAAATAGAAAAATACCAATTTAGAGTCAATATGAATATTACCCAGTGTAATATTAGGAAAGTTTGAAAAATGCCAAAAATTATCTTCATTTAACGAGAAAGCGGGCAAAGAATAACTACTTGAGAAGAAATCACGGAAAAATTCTAAAATAACATTGGAATCTATACTACTAGAATTTTTATAATTCATACACATTGGATATTGATCACTTTTTCTTTTGGAATTAACAAATTTCCAAAAGAGTTTCAGATTATTATACCCTACACCTATAGAATAGGTAAAGGGGTATATTAACTTTGGTATGGTGTTTGTAACCACCTAAAGGAAGCGAGCTAGATATGGAAAAGTATATATATTTGTGATCAGCGTGACCTCCTCAGTCGATATAGCCATGTCCGTCCGTCCGTCCGTCTGTCCGTCCGTCCGTCTGTCCGTCCGTCCGTCCGCAGGCACGATAACTCAAAAAATAATGGAGCTATCTTGATGAAATTTTAACTGGAGGTTACTAGGACTGAAAGTACGGCGGGGATTGCAGATGTTCGAAATCGGCCCATGGGTTCGGATTCTGGACCTTTTAATCGGTCCAAGGGCTAACGAACACATATAAAAAATCACGATAACTCAACAACTAATGACGCTATCTTCATCAAATTTGTGCTGTAGGTTACTAATAATGAACCTACTTTGGGGATTGCGTAAGTTCGGGATTGGACCAAGGGTTCGGAACCTAGAACTTTTTGATCGAATTTAGGCCAAACGAGCATAATTCCGAAACCGATGAAGATAGAACCTCCAAATTTGGTATCAAGGTGTCCCCTCCTATTTCCTAAGTGTCTTGGAAATTTGGGCCTCATTGGAGTAGTGCGTCGGGGACCAGCTACACATTTCCGAAGACCTTAAAGCATATCTTTAAAATTAATAAAGATAGCAACTTAAAAAATATTTAGAAGCTTCAAATTTGGCACAAGGGTGTTCTTTACTATCTCTTGCGTGTCCCCCTAATTTTGGATCAATTGGAGTGGTGGTTCAGTACCCCTCTTAGACCTCACAAGTTTTAAAAGCTTATAATCGAAATTACTAAAAATAGTAACTTAAAATTAAGATAGAAGGTTCTAATTGTGTACAAGGGTTAACTAGTACTATAAGTACAGCGCGGATTCTGAACCTTTCAATCGGTTTCAGGGCTAACGAACATATATTAAAAATCACGATAGCTCAACAACTAATGACGCTATCTTCATGAAATTTTGTGCTGTAGGTTATTGGTAATGAAACTACGGCGGCGATTGTGTACGGTGAGGAGTGGACAATGGGTTCGGAACTTAGAACTTTTTGATCGAATTTAGGCCAAACTAGCATAATTCCGAATCCAATGAAGATAGAACCTCCAAATTTAGTATAAGGGTGTTGCTTTCGATTCCCTTAGTTTCCTTGAAATTTGAGCCCAATTGGAGTAGTGGGTGGGGACCAGCCACTCAGTTCCGAGGACCTTAAAGCATATTTTCGAAATTGATAAAGATAGTAACATGAAACAAATGTAGAAGCTGCAAATTTGGCCCATGGGTGTTCTTTACTATTTCCTGCGTGTCCCTCTAATTTTGGATCAATTGGAGTAGTGGTTCAGTACTTCTCTTAGACCCCCCAATGTGTAAAAGCTTATCATCGAAATTAATAAAAATAGTAACTTAAAATTAAGATATAACGTTCCAATTGTGTACAAGGGTTAACTAGTATTGAAAGTATGACGGGGACTGCATATGGGCGAAATCGTACCATGGTTTCGGGTCCTGGCGCCCTTGAAAAGTTCAAGGGCTAACAAACATATATCTTAAAAACACCATAACTCAAAAAATAATTCCGCTATTTTGATGAAATTTAAACTGTAGGTTACTAGTAAGGAAAGTACCATGGGAATTGGTTCTGGTCGAGTTTAATTTCGAAGCCAAAGAATATATTTCCTATTTCCTATGTGTCCCCGAAATTTAGACTTAATTGTAGTGGTTCAGCTATGTTCAAAGGTACTTGCTGCATTTATGTAAAACTTATTTTTATATTTAAATGAATTATATGAAAAGGTCTAAATTTGTAATTGTATTTTAGAAATATATTTATTGCATATTTTGCTTTTAGTAGCTTTTCTATTAGGTATATAAACTAACCATTTAAAATAATTGCTATTTTGAAAAATTTGGAATATTAAATATATTATGCTTTGATTATCTTTTTATCACAAAATTTAATAATTAGAATTTTTTCATTTTGTAATTGAATTGGAATAAATATATTTTCATTTATTTCAAGTTTTTTTGTTTTTTAATATTTTTAAATAGATAAATTAGTAAGAATTTGTAATATTTTTTAATAGATAGTGTAATTAGAAAATGTTTTTAAGTATTATAAAGTTAATTTGGTTAGCTATGTATTACGATCAAATAACAACAGCTTTTATGGTGTTAAAATGACTTATGGATATGTCCTTAAATTTGAACCAAATAGGTGTAGGGTATTTCTAAGTCGGTTGCACCGACTGACTGTTTCTTTACTTGTTTTTAATATTAAAAGACATGTTTTGTACATAATTTGAATATATATTATCAGACATTGTTTTAAATTCATTAAATAAATTTATGAAAACATTAAAGTCATAATTATTATTGCTTTTAATAAATTTACGCCAGGCTTTATTTTTTCTATTTTTTAATTTTTTAAGACTTTTAGTAAACCAACTAACGAAACATATTGTGAAATAATAGAATGAACAATTTTATAGCAATGATAAACTGCATCATTTAAATTAGAAGAGGTTAAAAATGAGAAATCATAACAACTTAAATAGTTATTAATAGCATCAAAATTGGCTTTATGAAAGTTAAAACTATAAGAGAGTTCAGAATCAATAATTGGAGGTATGAGAAAACAGAGAGACGAACAAATTGGAGGATGATGCTCATCAATTTCAACTAGTTCAAATGGACAGTTAATAATAGCAATATTCATCCAATTTGTCGTAAATAAAAGATCTAACTGTCTACCACGATTATTACAGATTGAAGATACATGTTGAAAATTAAAAGAATTAAAAGAGTCAATTACAAAGCACTCCGTATTACTAACTAATTCGTATGGAATGAAGTAGGATTCCTCATCATGCGGAACCCATTTAATGTTAGGAAGATTAAAGTCACCACAGAGAATTACATCATCATTAATATTAAGTTTACTGACTAGTGAATCAATTTCTAAAATATATTTAGTATACACTTCGATACTAGATCCCAGAGGAATATAACAATTTATAATAATTACATTTTTTAGTTGTAGTTCAGTTTTACAGCAATTACTTCAATAATATTGGTAGGATCATATTGAGAAAGTAACAATTGCGATGAACAAAAAGTATTTTTAACAGCTATCAAAACACCACCGCCTTTAGGAACATTATAAGATAAACGACAATCATATCTATCTTTCCTATAAACAGTGTAAGAAGAACAGAAAATTTCAAGATTATTTATTGAAGAAGTTAGCCAGGTTTCTGTTAAAACGAATAGATCAAAATCTAAAACAGTAGAATTTAAGAAAACTTTTTTATTTTTTGTGCGTAGACCTCTTACATTTTCATAATAAATAGTTAATTTAAAAGATTTATTATTAGGATGAGTGATCATGATTTTCTCTCACACGTTGAAGATAGTTAATTCTATTAGATGAGATATGTGAAGCAAAAGATTACAAGTCAGTTAGAGGTATTTCAGCTAAAATATTATATGTTTCATGATCTTTTACAAAAATATTACGTAAGCCCTTAATATCAGTAGGTAGCCCTTCCTGTTGAATGGCTATCTTAAGCGATGTGTTTGTTGTACCACCAATACAAACATCATTTGATTTGTCGTGAAGATATGCAAGGTAAAGTCTAAATTATCATAAATTTTACTGTCCCTTAATCTAGCTAAAACGTACCTACTGTTATTATTACTTTCATGAAGAGCTTTTTGAGTAAGTTTCACAACAGACGGTAATAGAGGATCTAAAATTGGTGGAGTTGAATTTGAGTTAGATAATAAAATATCCTCTGAATTAGCTAAGAAGGGATTAGCTTGTGATCCAGGACATAAAGATAAAGAAGTTGATCTATTAATTTTACTAGAAGAAGATTTTGTTACAGTTAAGCTAGAAGGTTTACTTTGGGGCATAATAGTTTAACCTTGAACAAAATTTTGGTATTTATTAAATTAATTTGATACAGACTTTTTGAATTTTGAAAATTTATTTTTTAGATAAGAATCGCTAATTTGTTTATTATTACCTGATTTGGAAAGATCATTTGAATTACTAGAAATGACCTTTTTAGAATTATTTTTTGTATTAATATTCGAAATAGGAATAGTATTAGTATCAGTTTGTGCAATAATCAGATTTGTTAGGATTAATTAGTATTTTAGTATTTGAAATATCAATTGATTTAGAAAAATTAGTAGGAGGTATAGGAAAAGATAAATCAAGTAAATTTGTTAAATTAGATTTAGTGTTTAAAGAGGATTAGTAATTTAATTTAGGTTTAGGTTACCTTTGACCTGAGGCTTACTTAATTCAATAGTTGCACCAATTTTTTTCCAGATATTGACGTTGCTAGGATGTTGTAAAATTCTCATAGAATAAACAGAACCAGAAATAAGAAAGCAGAAATATTTCATTTTGTTCTTCTTTATACGGCTAGGTGTTAAATTAGTACACACTACCGAACCAATGTTGAATTCTGCTTTTATAAATTGAGTTAATTTATTTTCATCAAACGAGCAAGAAACGCCCTTTACAAAAGTAGACGAATAATTACTATCTTTGACGATTAATGATTTATTACAATCTTGGTGATTCTTCCACTCCATTCATCATTAGTCCATTGGGTCCCAAATTTATGTAAAATTGCAAAATCTGTTTGCACGCTTTTAACGCAATTTTTGGCAAAACGCAAAACTTGAATTGCCTTATCAAAAGTTTGTATTTTTCTACTATATTCGGAATTTTGAACTTGTGATCTCGAATTATGCAGTTCGGTACAAAAATTATGTAACATTTCAACATTAGTGCTGGCATAGTCCTGGTGAACCGTATTAATATGCTTAATAACAGCTGCTTCCATACGTTCAAAATTTTTAGGAACTGCAAAAATTGATGAAGCACTGCTGGAACCAACTTCTAACGATTTGGAAACATTCTCAAAATTTATAGTAAATTTAGCAGAAATTTGAATTAATAGCTCAGTTTTTAAGTTGGTAAACTCATTATTTAATGTGTGATTAGAATCGGTCGATTTCTCCGCCATTGTGTTGCATAATAAATCAAATGATTTAGCCATATCATTGAATGAATTGCGATTTGAATCGATTACTAAAATAGCTTTATTTAATAAGCCGGTATTCCTATCGTTCATATCAGCTATGGACTTACTAAGGTTGTCGAACATATGTCTTAAAACCGATTCATGATGCTGACAGTCATCACATATAAACCAATTTTGTAGAGAAAGGTGGTACCAATCCCTACTGACTCCAATACAAACACCATGTAACTTACGTTTGCAGAACGCTTTACAAACCATAAAATTATATTTGTTATCAGAAATTGTACAATTAGTAAGATTACATTTAAATTCCATATTAAAGTTTATTTTTAAATTTAACTTGACAAAAAACCAAAAAGTTGTGAATTCAGCAAAAATAAACGAAAAAATGTTCTAAAAAGTTTTTAAAATGTTTAAAAAATTAAATTAAATGTCTTTAAAATTAAGTATCACTTTATACAATATAAAAAATAATTTTAATAATGTAATTTGATACAGTTGGCAAAAAAAAGTTTAAATAAAAAAATTCAGTAATGTAATGACACAGTTTAAAAGAAAGAATTTGTTAACTTAATTTTTATTTTTTTTTTTTTATTTATTATATTAACAAAAAATATAATTGCGCTCCGGAAATTAATAATTAATAAGTAATAAAGTATTAAAATAAAATTAATTAAAGCGCGTGCAGTGTATAGGTCAACAAATAAGTTAAGACCCACATAAAGTATATGCAGTTGTGTCTGGAATTGAAAATGTAAATTCTGGTATAGTGCAAAGTTTTGTGGAACTTTCCTTAGAATCCTGATTGAATTCAGGGATCAAGCAGATATCGAGAAAATCTACCGTCAAATTGGAATAGACAATCGCGATCAAGACTTCCAAAAAATATTTTGAAAAAAATTACCAAAAGAACCCATTAAAGAATACAAGTTAACAACCGTTACTTATGGGACTGGTCCTGCACCTTTCTTAGCAATAAGAACGTTGCGTCCATTAGTTGCAGATGATGGACACTTATATTCTTTAGCTGCTAAAGCTATTTGTAAGGATACTTACATGTATGATGGGGTTTCGGGAGCAAATACCTACGAAAAAGCCAATTTAAAATACACCCAGTTAATAAATTTAATAAAAGCTGGAGGTATTATATTCTACGTAAATTGAATTGCATTGATCGTCGCCTGTTGAAACAGTAGCAATATATTGGGTTCCAAAAACTGAGTAACTAAAAATCAACATAAATACTGCGATAATTTCGGAAGTGATGACAAAACGTTCGATATTATCAGAGGTTGCTCGTATTTTTGATCCAATTGGATTGCTATTCCCAATAATAATAAAAATTAAATTATTATTTCAAAAAATATGGTTAAAATAGACTGACTGGGATCTGCCAGTATCTAACAACATTTTGAAAGAATGGATACAAATCAAGGAAGAACTACACATATTGAAAAAACTAGAAATTTGTAGATGGATTGATTACCGAAATGACACACAAAGTTTGCGAACTTCATGGCTTTTCTGATGCATCTGAAAAAGCCTATGGTGCGGTTGTATATATTAGGCGTAGGTAATATTATGTCACACACATTGCTACAAAAACAAAGGTATCACCGTTAAGATTTCAACTTTTATTATCACGTTTAGAGTTAAGCGAAGCTTTATTATTAGCAAGACTAATGAAGGAAGTTTAGAATGCATTAGACATACAAAACATCGAAAATGTTGCCTGGACAGACTCAACTACTGTATTATCACGGTTGCAGGCTGCTCCACATCGTTGCAAAACATTCGTTGGAAATCGAGGAGTGGAAATTCAACCTATAATTGGTACTGAAAATTGGTACCACATTGATTCATCAAGTAATCCAGCTGATTTAGGTTCAAGTGGAATTTATACATCGAAATTAGAAACAATAATCTTTGATGGGAAGGTCCAACATGGTTAAAACAAAATGAATTCAAGGTGCCCAAAACCCCAATAAGCAATTAATTAACATTTAGAGATTCGAACAAAATTTGCAGTTAACATTGTTCAAACAGAAGTAGACAATTTTTTAATTGAAAATTTACTTTATAACAGTTAATGAAAAATATTGTTAAAATTTAATAAAATAATAAATTTTTTTTATTTAACTTTATTGTTACAGGTAACTTTTATAACTGAAATACAATTTTATTTCTTAATACTAAATAACTGATTTTCTAATTGCAACATATGAATCGGCAACATGACATGTTTTTATACCCTACACCTATAGAATAGGTAAAAGGGTATATTAACTTTGGTATGGTGTTTGTAACCACCTAAAGGAAGCGAGCTAGATATGGAAAAGTATATATATTTGTGATCAGCGTGACCTCCTGAGTCGATATAGCCATGTCCGTCCGTCCGTCTGTCCGTCCGTAGGCACGATAACTCAAAAAATAATGGAGCTATATTGATGAAATTTTAACTGGAGGTTACTAGGACTGAAAGTACGGCGGGGATTGCATATGGGCGAAATCGGCCCATTGGTTCGGATTCTGGACCTTTTAATCGATCGAAGGGCTAACGATCATATATAAAAAATCACAATACCTCAACAACTAATGACGCTTTCTTCATCAAGTTTGTGCTGTAGGTTACTAGTAATGAAACTACTTCGGGGATTGCGTAAGTTCGGAAATGGACCATGGGTTCGGAACCTAGAACTTTTTGATCGAATTTAGGTCAAACGAGCATAATTCCGAAACCAATGAAGATAGAACCTCGAAATTTGTTTTCAGGGTGTCGCTTTCGATTTCCTTAGTGTCCTTGAAATTTGAGCCCAATTCGAGTAGTGGGTGAAGATCGAACCTCCAAATTTTGTATCAGGGTGTCCCTTCCTATTTCCTTTATTTCTTTGAAATTTGGGTCCCATTGGAGTAGTGGGTCGGGGACCAGCCATACATTTCCGAAGACCTTAAAGCATATCTTTAAAATTAATAAAGATAACAACTTTAAAAAATGTAGAAGCTTCAAATTTGGCACAAGGGTGTTCTTTACTATCCCGTGCGTGTCCCCCTAATTTGGGATCAATTGGAGTGGTGGTTCAGTATCCCTCTTAGACCCTCTTAAGTTTTAAAAGCTTATAATGTAAATTATTAAAAATAGTAACTTAAAATTAAGATAGAACTTTCAAATTGTGTACAAGGGTTAACTATTGCTTAAAGTTAACCGTGTACTGCATAAGGGCGAAATCAGCCCCAGGGTTCGGATTCTGGACCTTTAAATCGGTTTCAGGGCTAACGAATATATATAAATAATCACGATAACTCAACAACTAATGACGCTATATTCATGAAATTTGTGCTGTAGGTTATTGGTAATAAAATTACGGCGGCGATTGCGTACGGTGAGGATTGGACAATGGGTTCGGAACTTAGAACTTTTTGATCGAATTTAGGCCAAACTAGCATAATTCCGAAACCAATGAAGATAGAACCTCGAAATTTGTTTTCAGGGTGTCGCTTTCGATTTCCTTAGTGTCCTTGAAATTTGAGCCCAATTGGAGTAGTGGGTGTGGACCAGCCACTCAGTTCCAAGGACCTTAAAGCATATTTTCGAAATTAATAAAGATAGTAACTTGAAACAAATGTAGAAGCTTAAAATTTGGCACATGGGTGTTCTTTACTATTTCCTGCGTCTCCCTCTAATTTTGTACCTTTCTTAGACCCCCCAATGTGTAAAAGTTTATCAACGAATTTAATAAAACTAGTAACTTAAAATTAAGATAGAACATTCCATTTGTGTACAAGGGTTAACTAGTATTGAAAGTATGACGGGGACTGCATATGGGCGAAATCGTACCATAATTTCGGGTTCTGGAACCCTTGAAAAGTTCAAGGGCTAACAAACATATATCTTAAAAACACCATAACTCAAAAAATAATGCCGCTATTTTGATGAAATTTAAACTCTAGGTTACTAGTAATGAAAGTACCATTGGAATTGGTTCTGGTCGAGTTTGGTTAATGAGTTCGGATTCTAGAAGCTTTTGATCGATTTGAGGCCAAACGAGTATAATTTCGAAGCCAAAGAATATATTTCCTATTTCCTATGTGTCCCCGAAATTTAGACTTAATTGTAGTGGTTCAGCTTTGTTCAAAGGAACTTGTTGCATTTATGTAAAATTTATTTTTATATTTAAATGAATTATATGAAAAGGTGTAAATTTGTAATTGTATTTTAGAAATAAATTTATTGCATATTTTGCGTATAAGCTTTTCTATTAGGTATATTAACTAGCCATTTAAAATAATTGCAATTTTGAAAAATTTGGGTTATTAAATATATTATGCTTTGATTAGCTTTTTATCACAAAATTTAATAACTAGAATTTTTTCATTTTGTAATTGAATTGGAATAAATATATTTTCATTTATAACAAGTTTTTTTCTTTTTTAATATTTCTAAATAAATAAAATAGTAAGAATTTGTAATATTTTTTAAGAGATAGTGTAATTAGAAAATGTTTTTAGTATTATAAAGTTAATTTGGTTAGCTATGTCTTACAATCAAATTAATAACAGCTTTTATGGCATTAAAATGATTTATGGATATGTCATTAAATTTGAACCAAATAGGTGTAGGGTATTTCTAAGTCGGTTGCACCGACTGACTGTTTCTTTACTTGTTACTTGTCTTTATTGTAGACATAGCGTCAGCATAAATTACCGCATGAAATATTTTTGTTGGAATTTTATGGCAACGAATTAATCGTAGTAGAACTGGTGGATTCTGTTTCTATATTTGGTTGATTCCATGGTTTTTGTATTATTTATTTATAGTTCATCCATCATTTAAAGTGATAGTAGGTTTTTATACTCTTTTTCCTTTGGAGTTTGTTGGAAGATTGCTGGTAGTATTTGTGATCTGGATATTTCTCTTGAATGAAATCTTCTATCTCCTACTGTACTCCATACTTGAGTTATGGAATTTTATGAGGAACGTTCTTACAAGGACTTGTTTTTCGTTATCTAGTATTAGTGTTTCGTTAAGTAAAATTACTCCAGGTGATATTTCTTCTATTGGTGGCAAATGCTGGTTTGTTCATTTTGTTGCATGTTGCTTCTGAACTCTTCAGTAGGTTGGGGATGCAGCTGGTGTTGGTTAAATCGACCACGTCATTAATGTTGCAGTTAGAAAGAAGGTTATGTGTTTTACATTTATTATTTCTTAAACCTAAAATTTTGTTTTCAAATTTTCTAATATTTTCGTACAATATTCCTATCGCTAAATTTTTAGTTTTGATTTGTCTTAACATGAGTTTTTGATAAGAATTTGTAATTTTGAACATCCGTAATAGGAATATTTACAATGTATGAAATTGATTTTGAATTTGATATTACTTTTACTTCTGAATAATTAGTGCTTCTTCAATACTTGAAATATTTATATTATCTTTTGTTAATGTTTCAATAGCAATATAAATGATTATTTTAATTTAATTATATAAGTTTTTATTATAAATGATTCTCATTATTTTCTAATAGATTTTTCATTTTTTGTTCAATTGCTATTAAATCTTCATGATCGGTGAACCCAGCACGCCATTTCCAAGCTAATCTTCAAAAATCTAAAGAATTTTTAAATTTTTTAATTTTCAATCATATTTGTAATTTGTTCGAGTTCATGGGATAGGATTGGGTAAAGGGTATGATAACTATTAGGATATGTATTTCGTTTTGTTGTTTCTGCATTTCTCTATGTTTCTCTCTCTGCATTTCTCTCTTGTTGTTTCTGACATCTATGGCTACTAAGTGAGAGTTAGAAAATTCTAGTATTTGAACTTTTCCAACTACGAGAGAGGTGAAAACCTAAAAAGAAGTAAAAATGTTTAGAATAGTTTTTTATTTTTTTTTATGCATAATTTTTCCAGATTGTGTTTCAACTGTTTAGTGGTTATTTTCGGTAATTATTTCCCTTTGCTATTTACGTCTCGTACGTTATAGTTTATTATGGGTTGACGCTCTTTATTATGATTTTTTAAATCTATTTCCTGTTTTTTTTTTATTTTTCTATATTTTCTTTCCAAGCTTTTTCAAAGTGAGTAGCATCAGAGTATACATTTCTGCCAAAGAAAACTTCCATTGGCTTCCGTCCTGTAATTGAAAGTATGGAATAATTGTACTCGTTGACTGATCTTTCTAATAGTTCTAGGCATGACTTATATGTGTTTTCTGTTTTTAAGCACCTCATGATTTCTAATAGAGTGTAATGAAAACGCTCCACTTGCCCATTTACTTCACTGGAGTACGGGGGCGTCGTGTAGATTTTTATACCAAGTTCGTCTTGCAGCATAAATTTGATAGTTGCGGAATTCAATGCTTTTTCGTTATCGAATACGATAATTTCAGGTATCGAAAAACTGAATCGAACCCTATAGTTGGAAAAGTGTTGTGGATATATTTCCTGAATTATACCCATTATTTTCTCATCTGCTTTAATACAGTTTATTACGGAAGGGATTGATCTCTGTTTCAGATATTTAGTCAGGTTTCTTGATTAAAAATTTGTATCTGTGATATAATGAGTATACTATGACGGTGATATGTGGGAAAAATTATTTGGAATTGGTAGGTGCTGTTATTGTCTATTTTGAAAAAAATTCGATTTTTGCAAACATTGATAGGTGTTTCTACGTTAAGTATTAAGTTTTCTGATGAGCTTGTTGTCATTTCGTTAATTTGAGGAGGTATTGAGAGAGCGTCCGCTACTACATTTGCTTTCCCTGGTTTATAGTGGAGTTCACAGTTATACTCCTCTAGTACTGCCTTCCATCTCTCCATTTTGCGTAGGTCAACGGTTGATGGTCTGTAAATATTTCCACTTTGGCTGATCTTCTTCTTCTATGACTTAAAAGCTCGGTGTGAGCTTTGGCCTTCATAACTATTTGCCTCCATATCTCTCGATCTTTCGCCGTTGTTTTCCAATTTCTCACTTGTAGTTTTGAAGCATCGTTTTCAATGTTGTCTTCCTATCTTGTTCTGGGTCTTCCTCTAGCTCGATTTAATATAGGTCTTAGATGTAATATCTTATATGGCATTCGATTTTCCTGCATTCTCACTGTGTGCCCTGCCCACCTTAGGCGTTGTGATTTACTGAAACGAATGTCTTAATTTTTTATAAGTTCATTTAGTTCAGCATTATTCCTTCTCCTGTAATCTTCATTTTCTATCCTTATAGGGCCATAAATTTTTCTTAGTATTTTCCGTTCAAAAATTCGGAGATCGTTTTCGTCAGCCTTATTCTGTGTCCATACCTCACAGCCGGATGTTACCACAGAGCGTATTATTGTTTTTTAAATTAATAATTTCGTTTCCCTTGTCAAGAGACGTGATTTCATTAATTTTTTGTATGCAAATATGCATTTATTTCCTGCTTTAATGCGTTCTTGAATACAATATTTTATACTATAGTCTTTTTTAACCATTACTCCAAGGTAATCAAAGCTTATTACTCTCTGAAAAGTATATCTATCAATCGTTATATCTTGCGGTTGCCTTCTTCTTTCATCTCTTGACATCTTCATGTACTTCGTTTTGGTTTCGTTTATTTGAAGACCTACCTTGCTAGACTCTTTTTCGACCATAGAGAAGGCATCTATCATATATTTAGCTCTTTTTGAAACAATTGCGATATCATCCGCATCCGCGTATGCAATTATTTGATATGCTTTTGAAAATATATGTCCTCCTCTGTCTATTTGGCTGATGCATATAGATATCTCGGAAGCAAATTTAGAGTCCAAATAATGACAAGTAGCTCTTTTTCGTTCGCTGCATAATGCTCTTCTGCTTTGTTAAACGTCCTAGAAATAAATGTAGTAGGCCTACCATCTTGGCTAAACACCTCACCTAAGGCATAATTTGACGCATCTGTATTTAGTTAAAAATGTTTTTTTAAATCAGGATATGTTAGAATTAGGTCTTTTGAAATAAGTGAGCTTCTGATTTTTTTAAAGGATTCTATAGTTTCATCGCCAAATTCTATAATCTTTTTGGCAGATATCTTTTTCGACGAATGTCCATCCTCTCCCCTTAAAATATTTGTAAGGGGTTTCGCTAACTTGGCGTAATTCTCTTCGAATCTTCGATAATAGCCGGACAATCTTAAAAATGAGCGGAGATCTTTCAGTGTTTTTGGCTGCGGAATGTCTTAGATTGCATCTACTTTGGCAGGGTTAGTTTTTGCACCATCTTCTGTTATTATAAAGCCTAAAAATTTAACTTCTGTCTTGAAAAATTCGCACTTGTACATTTGGACTTTCATGTTGGCATTTTAAAGAGTCTCGAATATTTCCCTTATATCTTCAATATGTTCTGTTACGTTCTTACTGAAAATAATTATGTCATCGATGTAAACATGGCATCTTTTGCCAATGTGCTCCCTTAGTATATCATCGAGTGCCCTTTGGAATATTGGCATTCCTTAGTCCGAAAGGGAGTCGGATCAACTCGTATTTCCCGTTGTTTACCGCAAAAGCAGTTTTTCTCAATCGGTTTCTTTTAGCTGGATTTGGTGGAATCCGCTTTTCAAGTCAAGTCTTTTCAAGCCGGAAATTGAGGACGGTGAAAAATTTATTTTGGCCTAATTGTGAGAGTACCTCGTTTATTGCAGATTTCAGATAACGGTCTGCAATTGTTAAGCTGCTTAGCTTCCTATAATCGATGACCATTCTGTACTTTTTTTCGCGCTCGCGTCCTGTTTCTTAGCACTATCCAAACCGGTGAGTTGTATGACGATTTGGAAGGTCTTATAATACCGTATTTGAGTAATTTTTCGATCTCTTTTTCTAACTCTAAGTGACATTGGGTAAGGGTAGTTCCTGGTATAAATCGGCGAATTTGTGGTACTACGAATTTCTCCTTTAATTTTCCATTGTGTATGTGAGTTTCTCGTCTGGTTCGGTGAATAGTCTTGAATATTTTTGCATTACGGATTTTAATGCTGTTTTTTTTTCGTTACTCATATGTTGTGTTCTAATGTCTATTGAATTTACTGCTTGCGCCGGAAATTGTTTAATTTTAATTGAGTTTTGTATGTCCATATAATGGTATTTTGTATGAATAACGGCTGATAGTTGCTTTTAACTCTCATTTCCGAGAATGCCTTGAAAGGATTTAAGTGTTGGTAGAATAAAAACTTTTAGTCTTATGTTTTTAATCCCAAATAAATTTAATTCGGTGTGGTGCGTAATTTTAATATTTCCTGTTACTGAGTTTGTGTAAAAAATTTGTTGATTTGGAATGGGTTTTTCTATAACGCTGGATTGTATATAGTTTTTATTTGATCCAGTATCATTAAAATATTTCGAATTTTCCCACTTTTCGTTCTGCATTCGAAATATCTCGCTCCCAGAGTGCGCTAATCTAAAAAATGGATTTCGGAAAGATCGTTAATAATTTCAATATTCCTTTTAATTTCTAACAATTATACTTTCACTTTTTTTTTTTAAATTTAAAAATAATTTTAGTTTATAATAGTAATTCTAATTTTTTTTTTTTATATATTTTGTAAAGAATTTTAATATTTTCCCTTTATTTTTTATTTTAACTTTATAAAAATTTCGATATTTTCAGTAGTGTAAGTAATTCCAATTTTATAAAAAATTTAATTTATTTTACTATTTTATACAAAAAAAAAATAATATTTTTCAGTAATTTCTTTGTTATTTGAAGTATTTTCAATTTAAGAGAATTTTAATTTACTTAACTTAGTATTTTAATTATTAATTTTCCTTTTTTCTTTTTTTCATTTCCAATTTTAAACTACTCGTATTAATTTTCAACCATTGATTTTTACTTATTTTCTTACAAACTTAAATAATAGAAATGCACTAAAAAAAATCACATGAAAATAAGTGATAGAACCATAGTCCTTATCTAACTGCGGTAAATGCAGATTATTCATTTTTGTCCTGCTTAATGTTCAGAAAACTTAGGCTCCACAATTTACATTTTAACGTGAAGATCCCTGCGGCTTTCCTAGGGCCTTACAATGTTAATGACTATAGCTGTTGGTTCAGGATCGTTAGCTATAACTTCAAGTTTCGTTAACTATAACTAATCGTCTTTCAGGGTTGTTTTAGTTTTTGTAAAAATTTAAAATGAGGTCCAAGAAACCGCAAAGCCGGAACATTAACTACTGATGACGTAGAAAATTCGTTTATAACATTAATAAAGGTTACACAGTATCAATACTTTTATGAGGAAATAGAGCAACTATTAAAGGGTAAGCCACAACACAAAACAAGCAGATTATTAAGTTTTAGTCCGTTCTTAGATTCTAGTCATCTTCTTCGCTAAGGTGGAAGATTGTCTGAATCTGAACTTTCATATAAACAAAAACATCCGCTTATACTTCCCTACAAGAGTGATTTAACAAAAATCATAAATCATGCACATTTGTATTCATTACATGGTGGCAGCAATCAAACCCTAGAATATATTAGACAAAGATTTTTGGAATTAAATGCATTAAAGGTAGTCAAGGGATGTACCTTTGATAAGTGTGATATTTAATTTAAGGCTGTCTCCGTCTTTAAGGCTGTCTTCTAGGTTATCTAAGCACAATATATTTTCAAAATTATTTTTGTCCAATTCTTGTATAAAAAACTCTTTACTAAACTTTATATATGAGAACTTGTCTTCCTGCATTACATGTTTTCTGCACATATTTTGATCAGCTATTTTATATCTGTGAAATAATCGACTAGTACATAATCTATAAGGGTTTTAGTGTCTTTTATTATTCTAGTATAATCTTTTACTCGCTGTTCAAGCCAAAATCTTTAATTACTTCATCGATTTTAAATCTTTCATTACTTGAAGTTTTATAATCTATGTTGAATCCCCACATATTATATAATTATCTTTAAACTTAATATTATCTTTCAAAAAAGGATGGAGCAAAAATTCACAATTTTAGGGTTGCCGTTGTAGTGAAATTTGGATGTGGTATAATGTTGGATATATTTAAAAAAATAAATAAATAAATAAATAAAATTCGAACTTTATTTTGTGCTTTTACATTTACATAAAAAATTTATATTAGACTAATATTTTTTTTTTATTCCTTTTCCACTTTTTTTTTTTTTATTATCCAATTTTTTATTTAATTTCAGATAATTTTACAATAATATATAAAATTATGTATAAGCAAATGAGTAATTCTTAAACTACAGCTTATAACTAACATTTAATAACCTAAGATTTTTTACAATTTTTCTAATTTCTAGATTTTTTTTTTTATTTTTTTTTTTAAACTTTCAAATTTTAAAGATTAATTTCTAAGATTTTTTACAAATTTTCTAAGATTACTTTTAAATATGTTTAAATTTTGACTGTTTTTAATTTCTACCGGTAGCGAGTTGAAAAGTTTTATTTCGCTGCATTTTAGACTTTTTAGCTTCAACGTTGTTTTGGCTTTAGGAATTTCGATATTTTTCCTGTTTCTGGTTAGATAATTATGAATATTCTCCCTATTTTGAAGTTTTACTTTTGACTTAATATTATTGTTCAGGATATTACACATGTATTTACATTTTTGAATTAATAACTTTTCATATATTTTCGAAATTGAGTTTAGAATTGAAATTGGTCTATAGTTACCACAGTCTTCTTTTGACCCACTTTTGTGAATAGGAACCAAATATGCTTTTTTTAACGAATCAGGAAATATACCATTAGTGAAACTTTCATTTATCAGTTTCACTAAAGATGGGAGTATAAAATTGACCAACTCTTGTAGATCTCTCACTGTAATTTTATCCAATCCTGGAGTAGCATTTTTATTTAAATTCATAATAATTTGATGGATTTCTGGTTCTATACAACGAGTTCCTATTAAATGGATTTTGTGAGCAGTTAGTAAAATCAATGGTATTTAGAATGTTTTTTTTAATACGTTCTCTTATTGCAGTAAAAAAAATATTGAGAGTATTTGAAGTTTCATCGTCATTTTTAGTTTTTTCACCATTGCTTTTAATAACATGACTGACATTTTTCAGTTTATCTTCATTGATATTTTTTATAGAATTATTCAATATTTTCCATAATTTCCTAGAATCGCTCCCGGCTTTTTATACCCTACACCTATAGAATAGGTAAAGGGGTATATTAACTTTTAAGCGAGCTAGATATGGAAAAGTATATATATTTGTGATCAGCGTGACCGCCTTAGTTGATATAGCCATGTCCGTCCGTCCGTCCTTCCGTAGGCACGATAACTCAAAAAATAATGGAGCTATCTTGATGAAATTTTAACTGTAGGTTACTAGGACTGAAAGTACGGCGGGGATTGCATATGGGCGAAATCGGCCCATGGGTTCGGATTCTGGACCTTTTAATCGGTTTCAGGGCTAACGAACAAATATAAAAAATCACGATAACTCAACAACTAATGACGCTATCTTCATCAAATTTGTGCTGTAGGTTACTAGTAATGAAACTACTTCGGGAATTGCGTAAGGTCGGGATTGGACCATGGGTTCGGAACCTAGAACTTTTTGATCGAATTTAGGCCAAACGAGCATAATTCCGAAACCAATGAAGATAGAACCTCCAAATTTAGTATCAGGGTGTCCCTTCCTATTTCCTAAGTGTCTTGTGAATTTGGGTCCCATTGGAGTAGTGGGTCGGGGACCAGCCACACATTTCCGAAGACCTTAAAGCATATCTTTAAAATTAATAAAGATAACAACTTGAAAAAATGTAGAAGCTTCCAATTTGCCACAAGGGTGTTCTTTACTATCTCTTGCGTGTTCCCCTAATTTGGGATCAATTGGAGTGGTGGTTCTGTACCCCTCTCAGACCTCCCAAGTTTTAAAGGCTTATAATCGAAATTACTAAAAATAGTTACTTAAAATTTGGATAGACCGTTCAAATTGTGTACAAGGATTAACTAGTACTATAAGTACAGCGCGGACTATATAAGGGCGAAATTAGCCTAAAGGTTCGGATTCCGGACCTTTTAATCGATGTCAGGGCTAAGGAACATATATAAAAAATCACGATAACTCAACAACTAATGAGGCTATCTTCATGAAATTTGTGCTGTAGGTTATTGCCAGCGAAATTACGGCGGTGATTACGTACGGTGAGGATTGGACAATGGGTTCGGAACCTAGAACTTTTTGATCGAATTTAGGCCAAACTAGCATAATTCCGAAACCAATGAAGATAGAACCTCCAAATTTGGTATCAGGGTGTCCCTTCCTATTTCGTAAGTGTCTTTGAAATTTGGGCCCCATTGGAGTAGTGGATCGGGGACCAGCCACTCAGTTCTTAGGCCCTTAAAGCATATTTTCGAAATTAATAAAGATAGTAACTTGAAACAAATGAAGAAGCTTCCAATTTGCCACAAGGGTGTTCTTTACTATTTCTTGCGTGCCCCCCTAATTTGGAATCATTTGGAGTGGTGGTTCAGAACCTCTCTTAGACCCCCCAATGTGTAAAAGCTTATCATCGAAATTAATAAAACTAGTAACTTAAAATTAAGATAGAGCGTTCCAATTGTGTACAAGGGTTAACTAGTATTGAAAGTATGACGGGACTGCATATGGGCGAAATCGTACCATAATTTCGGGTCCTGGAACCCTTGAAAAGTTCAAGGAATAACAAACATATATCTTACAAACACCATAACTCAAAAAATAATGCCGGTATTTTGATGAAATTTAACAGTAGGTTACTAGTAATGAAAGTAACATGGGAATTGGTTGTGGTCGAGTTTAATTTCAAAGCCAGAGAATATATTTCCTATGTCCTATGTGTCTCCGAAATCTAGACTTAATTGTAGTGGTTCAGCTATGTTCAAAGGTACTTGCTGCATTTATGTAAAATTTATTTTTATATTTAAATGAATTATATGAAAAGGTGTAAATTTTTAATTGTATTTTAGAAATACATTTATTGCATATTTTGCGTTTATAAGCTTTTCTATTAGGTATATAAACTAACCATTTAAAATAATTGCAATTTTTAAAAATTTGGATTATTAAATATATTATGCTTTGATTATCTTTTTATCACAAAATTTAATAATTAGAATTTTTTCATTTTGTAATTGAATTGGAATAAATATATTTTCATTTATTTCAAGTTTGTTTGTTATTTAATATTTTTAAATAGATAAATTAGTAAGAATTTGTAGTATTTTTTAATAGATAGGTTAATTAGAAAATGTTTTTAGTATTATACAGTTAATTTGGTTAGCTATGTCTTACGATCAAATTAATAACAGCTTCTATGGTGTTAAAATGACTTATGGATATGTCCTTAAATTTGAACCAAATAGGTGTAGGGTATTTCGACTCACTGTTTCTTTACTTGTTCAATATTTCTATTAATATAATTTTTTTTTCTTCTTTTATTAATTGCTCTACCCTTTTCTTCATTTTTATATATTTTGCCTTTTTTTAACTATTGGTCGGATCATTTTTATGTCGATTATATAAAGCTTTTCTTATTTTCAGGTTGTCATGAATAAAAGGTGTTAACCATCTATTATTTCTCGTTTTCATTGGTATTGTCTTAGTACATAATCTTCTTGCTTCTTGTATAATTTTTACTAAGGTTTCGATTTCTGGTATATTATTATTTTCAATTTTGTATTTTACTATGGAACGCATTTGATATAATCGATTTTGTTTATGTTATACTTTTTCATGCAAAAAATATATGGTTTGCCTTATCTACCAGTTTAGGTTCAAGAAACTCCATAAATAGGTTGCTGTTTTCCACTGGAGCTTTATAAAATGTACCGATTTTTAATTTTGGTTTTGAGTTCAGGATTTCAATTACAGTAAAGTTATATTTTTCATCTTTACATATTTCATTGAAACTGATATTATTTTTAATAAAAATGGCAGTCCCACCTAATATTTTTTTATTTTTACAGTTATAGACTGCTTCATAATTGGGGATGATGTAGGTATCTTTTTCATAATCATAAATCCAAACCTCTGTAATTATTACTATGTCTATTTCTTTATATTCATTAATTAATCTTTCCAGTTCCAGTATTTTATTTCTAATGCTACATATAGTTAAATAGAATATCTTTAGATCACCAATTTGCATTATATTTTCTTGTTCTGCCATTTTTATCTGCCGATCAGGTAATTTTGCCAAGATTCTCTTGTCTTTTGAAGATTTTCCCTACATGTGTTATAAACATGTCGTCTATATGTAGCTAGATCATTCGAAACATCTTTATTGCAGATTCCGATGTTTTCGTGGTATCTGTCATATATTCTCCGAAGTTCCGGATAGTTAGTTGGTAGTCCTTCTTGATCAATTAAAACCTTTTTATTGGTTTGTGTTATACCATCAAAGCAAATATCATTTTGATCGTGGAAAAATGATAAATATAATTGCACATTGTTATATATTCTTTAATCCCTTAATCTGGAAAGAACATATACACTATCTCCATTTTCAATTGCTCTTTTTGTAAGCCTTACAATTGGGGGTGACATGGGATCAACAAAACTTTTGCTATCATCTTGGAATTTAGAGTAACCTATTTTTCTTTCAGTTGTGTTCTGTGGATTTATTGTTTCGCCTTTATTCCAGTTTGGGTATTTGGAGTCTTTTATTTCTACATTATTATTACTATTATCATTGGTTTGATTAATTGTATCACTTTTTATCTTACTAATACTATCATTTTCTCTTTTTTCTGTATTTTTATCATAGCTTGGGTTAATTTTATCGTTTTTAATTTTACTTTTTACATTATCATTGGTTTGATGAATTCTATCGTTTTTAATCTTACTTGTACTATCATTTTCTACTTTTTCTGTATTATTAATATTATTATTATCATTTTTTTGGTTAATTTTATCATTTTTAATGCTACTTTTTGAATTATTATTAATAGTTTTATTTATTTTTATATTACTTTTAAGGATAGTGTTCTTATTTGACTATACTTTTGGAATATATGAAAGAATATAGCTACGGTTCTTTTTATCTTTATTATAATCAATTTTGTTAGTCTTTTCACTGTTATGGTTAATATTTTTATTATTACTATTATTATTATATTCATTGTTATAATTTTCATTTTTTATATGAGTTATATCACTGTTAGTGTCTCTAATATTATAAATACTCGGTTTAACATTAGTATTATTCTTATTAATATTATCATTAACATTATCAGTTCTGCATGCAGAATCAATTTTTTTATTTTCATTTACACTTATATTTAATTTGTTATCTTCCTCTTCTATTTTTCTTAATTGCTAGTATCCGATTTTTTGTTTTCTTATACTTAATTTATTTTTATACACTGGACATTTTTCGTTCGATTTTAAGCAATTAATGCATTTATTAATTTCCTCTTTTTGGCATTCACTTGTCTTGTGTTGTTGGTGGCACTTCAAGCATGTTTCTTTATTCGTGTATTCCGCAGCCCTATGGTTAAATCCTTTATATTTATAACATCTAGAGACTTTTATGGCATCAAAGACCTTGCACCTTTCCCATCCAATACATAATTTTTTGTTAGCTATTATTTTTGGGAATGATTCCTTATCCACTTCTATAATTTCATTAAACATTTCTTTGTTGTATTTTTTCACTGGATATATTTTTAGTACTTTAAGTTCACTCATTTGTAGAAAATAATTTTGTTTTTTAAGTTTTTCCACAATATCATTTTCACTAAATTTATTATTTATACTATTCTTAATTTATTAAATTTACACTTGCTTTAGTATTTTTAATTACATCAGCAAATGACACTGTTTGACCCATATTCGAATTTATATTATTTGTGACATTCATTTTTTTTCAGACCTCATCATTTTTAGCACATTTTCAAAAAATTTTGTAAAAATGTGCCTATATAGTTTCACTCTGTCCGTCTGTCTGTCCGTCCGTATGTCTACAAAATGTTTAGGGTTGCCATACGGTACTAAAATTTACCATTATGCAAAAGTCAATTTTTGCAAAATTTTTGGCCACACATATCTTCCAAACGGGCCAAGCTAGGGTCTTGAAATTTTGGGAAAATTAGATCCTCAGAAATTAGTAGGAGTCGGTTAACAAAATTTTTTTGTCAAGCCCCATGTTCAGGAGCTATAAGGGCTCGAAAACTGAAATTTTGCTATTTTTAAACACATGTAACTTAAATACCTGTTTAAATATTTTTTCCTTAATATACAAAATTTAAAGGTCTAACATTATATTTCAACATATGCTAAAGGTTTTTCTTAAATTTTAAAGGAGTTCTTTAAATTGAAGAAAGTGTCTCTCAGTTTTAACCATTTTTGCCTAAATAGTATAATTCTAAGAAAAATTCCAAATTTTGGTGGAATTCACAATTTAATTCCTAGAACCTAAAAAAGTTTGGGGGAAGGGGAGTAGTGAGCATTATAACCTTGAGAAATTTGGCAAACTTTCTCATAGAGGGGCTACTAGGACTTAAAAATTTACTGTTTTTAACTAACTTAGAGTAACTTAGTCGCCAACATATATATTTCCTAAATTAAACGTTAATATTGAAGCTTCAACATTATATTCCGATAAAATACTTAGTATGAAACACTATATTATTTTAAAAATGTGCTTTTTTAAAAATCTTTGGTTTTTTTTCATCACTTGTTTTTAATTGCACTAACAAAAGATTCATTCACTTTTTCTGTTTCAATTTTGAAGTCTTGAGTAAATTTTTGCATTTTCTCTATTTCTTTTTGTTGACTGGCTTTAATTTCTTCCAATCTCTTCATGTAATTAGTTTCAATAGCCTTAAGTAATTCAACGACTTAATTTTCATTTTTTTTTTTACGTTCAAATTCTGTTTTATATTCCTTAAGGTACTCATTATTTTTTGAAACTGCACTGATTGAACTCACCGTAGACTGATCCATTCCTGAACATTTTAACGCCTCATGAAAGAATTGTTTGCACACACCTGCACATTCTACACCCGTTTCTCCTTTAATTTTTAGTTTGCACTTTTGGAACGAAGCCATTTCGCGTAATTAATATATATAATAATTTATTTTGCGTAATTGCTGATTATGCTTTTTTCTTTTTATCTTTTATTGATTAAAATAATTATAATCGATAAAGAGAAAGTAAACACATTCGCTCCGTACTGTAGTAAATTTACTAATGATTTACGTTAAGGACTATAGAGCACTAACCAATTTTAAACTAGGCTGCAGACTGCAGTTTCTTTAATGATAATATTCACTAAGCCGTTGATTACTCGGCTGTAGCTATTGTATAAGGTTATGAAATAGGAATGCACAAATATTAACTTTGTGTGCCATCTATAATCTAGAAATGTCACAGGGAACTTTGCTAGACCGAATATATAATGAAAACAAGTAAAGAAACAGTCAGTCGGTGCAACCGACTTAGAAATACCCCACACCTATTTGGTTCAAATTTAAGGACATATCCATAAGTCATTTTAACACCATAAAAGCTGTTGTTATTTGATCGTAATACATAGCTAACCAAATTAACTTTATAATACTTAAAAACATTTTCTAATTACACTATCTATTAAAAAATATTACAAATTCTTACTAATTTATCTATTTAAAAATATTAAAAAACAAAATAACTTGAAATAAATGAAAATATATTTATTCCAATTCAATTACAAAATGAAAAAATTCTAATTATTAAATTTTGTGATAAAAAGATAATCAAAGCATAATATATTTAATATTCCAAATTTTTCAAAATAGCAATTATTTTAAATGGTTAGTTTATATACCTAATAGAAAAGCTTATAAAAGCAAAATATGCAATAAATATATTTCTAAAATACAATTACAAATTTAGACCTTTTCATATAATTCATTTAAATATAAAAATAAGTTTTACATAAATGCAGCAAGTACCTTTGAACATAGCTGAACCACTACAATTAAGTCTAAATTTCGGGGACACATAGGAAATAGGAAATATATTCTTTGGCTTCGAAATTAAACTCGACCAGAACCAATTCCCATGGTACTTTCCTTACTAGTAACCTAGAGTTTAAATTTCATCAAAATAGCGGCATTATTTTTTGAGTTATGGTGTTTTTAAGATATATGTTTGTTAGCCCTTGAACTTTTCAAGGGTTCCAGGACCCGAAACCATGGTACGATTTCGCCCATATGCAGTCCCCGTCATACTTTCAATACTAGTTAACCCTTGTACACAATTGGAACGTTCTATCTTAATTTTAAGTTACTAGTTTTATTAATTTCGATGATAAGCTTTTACACATTGGGGGGTCTAAGAGAAGTACTGAACCACTACTCCAATTGATCCAAAATTAGAGGGACACGCAGGAAATAGTAAAGAACACCCATGGGCCAAATTTGCAGCTTCTACATTTGTTTCATGTTACTATCTTTACCAATTTCGAAAATATGCTTTAAGGTCCTCGGAACTGAGTGGCTGGTCCCCACCCACTACTCCAATTGGGCTCAAATTTCAAGGAAACTAAGGGAATCGAAAGCAACACCCTTATACTAAATTTGGAGGTTCTATCTTCATTGGTTTCGCAATTATGCTAGTTTGGCCTAAATTCGATCAAAAATTTCTAAGTTCCGAACCCATTGTCCACTCCTCACCGTATACAATCGCCGCCGTAGTTTCATTACCAATAACCTACAGCACAAAATTTCATGAAGATAGCGTCATTAGTTGTTGAGCTATCGTGATTTTTAATATATGTTGGTTAGCCCTGAAACCGATTAAAAGGTTCAGAATCCGAACCCTTGGTCTGATTACGCCCTTATACAGTCCGCGCTGTACTTATAGTACTAGTTAACTCTTGTACACAATTAGAACCTTCTATCTTAATTTTAAGTTACTATTTTTAGTAATTTCGATTATAAGCTTTTAAAACTTGTGAGGTCTAAGAGGGGTACTGAACCACCACTCCAATTGATCCAAAATTAGGGGGACACGCAAGAGATAGTATAGAACACCCTTGTGCCAAATTTGAAGCTTCTACATTTTTTTTAAGTTGCTATCTTTATTAATTTTAAAGATATGCTTTAAGGTCTTCGGAAATGTGTAGCTGGTCCCCGACGCACTACTCTAATGAGGCCCAAATTTCCAAGACACTTAGGAAATAGGAGGGGACACCTTGATACCAAATTTGGAGGTTCTATCTCCATTGGTATTGGAATTATGCTCGTTTGGCCTAATTTCGATCAAAAAATTCTAGGTTCCGAACCCTTGGTCCAATCCCGAACTTACGCAATCCCCAAAGTAGGTTCATTATTAGTAACCTACAGCACAAATTTCATGAAGATAGCGTCATTAGTTGTTGAGTTATCGTGATTTTTTATATGTGTTCGTTAGCCCTTGGAACGATTAAAAGGTCCAGAATCCGAACCCATGGGCCGATTTCGAACATATGCAATCCCCGCCGTACTTTCAGTCCTAGTAACCTCCAGTTAAAATTTCATCAAGATAGCTCCATTATTTTTTGAGTTATCGTGCCTACGGACGGACGGACGGACGGACGGACATGGCTATATCGACTGAGGAGTTCACGCTGATCACAAATATATATACTTTTCTATATCTAGCTCGCTTCCTTTAGGTGGTTACAAACACCATACCAAAGTTAATATACCCCTTTACCTATTCTATAGGTGTAGGGTATAATGACTTGTCTAAAATAATAGAAATTATGAATATTAGAAGATATGAAGATTCTTGTATAAGGCAGGAATTTAAGAAAACAAATATAAATAAAAATAATTTTTGAAATATTAATAATCATATCTTCTAATATTCATAATTTCTATTACTTTAGACAAGTCATTTTCATTATATATTCGGTCTAGATATTAATAATTATAAAAACAACTACAAAAATAACGAAAAAACTTTTAAAAACTCAAAAAATTATTTAAATTTCGAAAATAAAAATGGCAGTAATAATCAGTCCTTTAATCGAAATAAACATTTTAATAATAGGGATAATTTTAATAATAGGGATAGTTATCAACCCCATAGATTCTATACAAAGTCAGGAAACTCTAGACAGTACTCGGGCCAAAATCGCCAAGAACAGAGCTACGCTAGACAAAGACAAATATAAGAAATGAAAGTTCAAAATATTTAAACAAAAAATTCTGAGAATGAAAATGAGTGTAATAACTTAACTTTTTTTCTAAATTAGCCTCGGAAGAACTACCCATTATTAATGTAACAATTAAAAATCAAAAATTTTTAGCCCTTATTGATACAGGTGCTAACTTTAGTATTATAGACGACGATATAGAAGGTTTTAAAAAAATAAAAATAAAACCAAACCCTTTTTCAACAATAAATAGCAAAGATCAAATTAGTTTTGAAATTCATACGGTAGCACCACTAGAATTTCATGCTCCATCTAACGCACTAATACGATGGAAAGTAAAAAAACTACCCAACCGAAAATACCAAATTATAATAGGTGCAGATCTATTAAAAACTTTAGATAGTATCATAGATTTCGAAAGAGAAATAATTACTTTAAACGGACAAAATATAAAATTTGTTAATACACCGTATCAATTTAATGAAATATGCATGTTAGAGACAATAGACCAAAAATAAATTTATTAAAGTTAGATCATCTGAATTCAGAAGAGATGTCAGAAATAAAAAAATTAGTAAAACGTTTCAGTAATCTGTTTTTTAAAGAAGGGGATAAGTTAACCAAAACATCCGAAATTCAACACGAAATAGACAACAGAGCAGTCAATTAATTCAAAGTTATATAGATATCCGCCAAAACACGAGGAAGAAGTCAGAAAACAGGTTAAAGAAATGGAAGAACAGGGAATTATTCGAAAGAGTAATTCAAGGCATTCAAGCCCGTTGATAGTCGTACCAAAGAAAACAGACAATTCAGGTCAAAAGAAATTTAGGATTGTGATAGATTACAGACGATTAAACGACGTAACAGTGGACGACAAATTCCCATTACCGAACATTGACTCTATTTTAGACAAACTGGGAAAAGCACAGTACTTTACAACATTAGATTTGGCAAAGGGTTACCACTAAATTTCTATAAGAGAAGAAGACAGAAAAAAAACTGCTTTCGTGACACTACATGGACTGTATGAATTTAATAGAATGCCGTTTGGTCTAAAGAACGCACCAGCGACATTCCAACGGTTAATGAACGAAATATTAAGAGAATATATAAATAAGGTCTGTGTAGTATATCTAGACGATATACTAATATTCAGTACCTCTCTCAAAGAACATATGAAAGCAATCTATAGTATTTTCAAAAAATTAGAAGAAAAAAATTTGAAAATTCAAATAGACAAATGTAATGTCATGAAAAAAGAGACTGAGTTCTTAGGGCACATATTAACAAAAGACGGTTTAAAACCTAACCCCTATAAAATAAAAACAATAGAAAATCTAGAACTACCAAAAACTCAAAAACAGATTAAAAGTTTTTTAGGAATGACAGGCTACTATAGGAAATTTGTGAAGGATTACGCCAAAGTTGCGCAACCTATCACGAAATATTTAAAAAAAGATACAAAAATTAATACCAACGATCCAAACTACATCGAAGCGCTCGAAAAATTAAAACATTTAATAACAAGTCATCCAGTAATAATATCCAAATGGCTTTTCGACATTTGTTTTAACAACAGACGCATCGAATTATGCAATTGGCGCTGTTTTGCCACAAGAAGGACATCCTGTATGTTTTGCTTCACGAACCTTAAATAGTCATGAACGTAATTATTCTGCTACAGATAAGGAATTCTTAGCAATTATGTGTTCAGTAAACTACTTTCGACCCTACCTTTACGGTAATAAATTTAAAATATTGACGGACCACCAACCAATAAAATATTTGCATGCCAAATATAAAGATAAAGACCTATCACCTAGGCATCAAAGATGGTTGTTGAAATTAGGCGAATACCAATTTAGTATTGAGTATCTTAAAGGAAAAGAAAATCATGTTGCAGATTTTCTTAGCAGAATAGAACATAATATAAATGAAGGAGAGGATGAGAAAAACTCTACACAATCTCTCAGAAATTTTAATATTGAATGTAATAGTACAATGGCAGCAGTTCATTCTGCAAACGAAGAATTGTTGAACCATATTCCTATAAAAGAAGAAATAGTAAATAAGTATAAAACTCAAATAATTTTAACAAACAACAAAACAGTAGAATTAGAAACTTCTTTTGGAAGAATAATCATAACAATAGCAGAATATGATTTTAATAGATTAAGCGAGATATTTAAAAAATATCTTAATAAAGGTAAAGTAGGAATCTTCTCAGAAATTTCAGACACAAAATTTAACATTGTGCAAGAAAAGCTGATAGAAATGTACTCAAATGATAATGCAATAAAATTTATAAAATGCTCATTCAGAGCACAAGAAATTGAAACTGAAATCGAAGCGGTTAAACAAATATCTCTCTACCATATCAGAGAAAGTTGTCATTCCGGTATTCAGGAAACATATAATCAAATTAAGTTCAAAATATACTACCCTAAGTTACTAGAATTAATTCATATTGTAATTAATCAAGGTGAAGTTTATCAAACAGTCAAGTATGATAGAAGACCGATAAGACCCAAATTTGAAATTAATGAAACTCCATCGGAAATAAATAATATAATTCACATTGATACTTACACACCGCGAAATGTAATTTGTTAGATATAAACAACAAAAGTTCAAATACAGGATTTGTAAAAATAAACTTAGACAAAGAACAACTCGTCACCCAAACGGACATTATAGTTCATATAATACATCCAACTGAAATATTAAAGCTACTCGATAACATTTCTAACGGAACAAACGTACTAAATTCAAATCAAGAGACACTTTTGCAAACAGAAATTTTAGATTTAAAAAACAAATTAAAAACTATAATTCCCAATAAAAGACCAAGACGAGGAATAATAAATGGTGTCGGAAAAATGTCTAAATGGTTGTTCGGAACAATGGATGAACAGGATCGACAAAGTATAGAAAAATATTTACAAACTATAGACCATAACAATCATTTACTTATAACAAATAATAATGAACAAATTACAATTAACAAACAATTTCACAACACAATTAAGCAACTTAAGTCAATCAAAATTTTTATTTAGATTTACTCTTTAAGATACAATTGATTAAAGAAAAAATAGAAATAATTCAAGATAATTTAGCTTCTATTAGGCATGGAATCGTACATCCAAATATTTTAACTGAAGAAGAAATAGAGAAATACGAAATAGATTTTTATAAATTACAATACATAAAACTAGGTTTAGTACAATTCAAAAAAGACTCATTATTACTTGCAATCAAAATTCCAAGAAAAATTAAAACAATTCAATTAGAAATTATCCTTCCAATTCCGAATAAAGAAAATAAAGAAATTAATTATCCAAATGAATTTATCTTTACATATAATAATAAAACTTATAAATATGAAAAATTAAAAACATTAAATGAATTATCTTTAAGTAAAAATTGTATTTTTAAAAATAATTGTGAACTAATAATTTGTAAATTAATCGAAATAATACATATAAATGAAGAAACTATTGTAATTAAAAATGCTAATAATATAAAAATAAATCAATCTTGTGACAATAGAAATATTACTTTAACAGATCATGCTTTGATCCATTTCAATAATTGCACTTTAAAAATACTAGATCATAATTTTTCAAATGTAAAAGAAAGTATCCAACAAAGATTTTATTATCCATTAAATCAAACTTTTAATTTTAACAATAAGTTTACTTTCAATGATGTTGTAATTGAAACAGAAAATAATATAGAAAAAATAAGAGAACTAAAAATTCATAAAGAATTGTCTTATGTACTTGATGTAATATTATTTGTAATTGGAATAATTGGAGCAATCGTATTGTTAAAAAAATTTGGTTACCCAAAAATTAATAAAAGAATTCAGGAGAATTCTTATCTAAAGGAGGGAGAAGTTACATATTTGTCAAACTCTATTCCCACGAAAATAACAGACAGTACGTCAGCAATTCCTGTTATTTCGAAATAAATTAAAAACAAAAGCTTCATATTTCAATATGCGAAAATAAAATTAATTATTTTCCCATAATAAAAAAATTACGCAATTGCTCAGATTACACCAATATTATTAACTTTAAAATAAAATTGTATAAATTGCTGAATATGCAATTTCTAATATATAAATATCTGTACATTTTTTAATTAAGTTAAGTCTCGATTAAGTCTTAATGCCGTAATAATAAAATAAACTTTAAATTTAAATAAATTGTGTTTTTACTTAAAAAAGAAAATAAAAGTGGTTATTATTTTTTTTATGATATTTGAAAAGCAAATACAAATGTCGCACGGACAGAGTAAAGCTATATAGGCTCATTTTTACAAAATTTTGTTTTAAAAATAACTAATCAATTAAAAAATTGATAAATTTTTCCTCCCTTTATTCCATTTTTAAATTTAGTAGCTACATAGGCAAGTAGGCACTACATTTCAATAATAAAATCTGAAATTTTTACTAAAAATGTATGTTTGGTTCTGAATTCTTTACTTAACTTTATATTATACCTATTTGTCTAGTTTATTTTCATTATCTAAATATATTAAATATTATTAGCTTCACAAATGACAGATAGTTTTAAAATGTCAAATATTATACAAGATAATTAATCTGACAATTATATACTCCTGAAACAAATATTAGCTTTCCATTTACAAACAACTTCTACCTACCTACCTACTCTTCATCAAAAATGTTTGGTTTTTTGCAATCATACATTTGTAGTAAACATTTCAGATTTTATTATTGAAATGTAGTGCCTACTTGCCAGATAGCTTTAAATAAATTTTTCATAATAAATGAATTTTCTCTTGAATAGGTTATGTTAAATGAAATTTTTTATTTGATTACCAATAAGCACTTAACTCTTCCATTTTAAAAAGTAGTCTTTATATTTTTCAGCAATAAACCTTAATTTTTTTCACTTTGTTTTCATTATTTAAATATATTAAATATTATTAACTTCACAAATGACAGATTGTTTTAAAATGTCAAATATTATATAGGACAATTATATACTACTGAAACAAAAATTAGCTCTCCATTTACAAACAACTTCTACCTACCTACCTACTCTTCATCAAAAATTTTTGGTAAAAGGAACGCATTCATTATATAAAATTCGTGCGTTATGTCAAAATCAAACTAAAAAGAGTTTTTTATTATAAAAAAAAACATATGTATAAAATGTAGAATAAATTTTTCATTTAATAGGGCCTAAATTAACCTAAATTAAAACATACGACGCACAATTTTTATACGGCAGTACGTCAATATGTCTATCCATAAATCAATACGCGCGTATACACAAAAATATTTATTGGAATGTAATAATTTAGTACAAAAATTTTTTTTGAATTTCATATAATAGGTATATTTTGAACATTGAATATTATAACATAATCTAAATATAAGAAAAACAAAAACAATATTTTTATACATTAGGTCAATTTGTAAATTTTAAAAACCCGAGTTACAGTATATCGCGTTACGCGTATTTTGGTTGCTCTCATGTAAATTCATGTACCTATTTATTTGTAAATTTTTTGACAGAAATTATATGCTTTTGACAGAAATTATATCTTATGTTGCTACGATTAAGTTTTCAAAATAAAATATTTTAAATATTTAAAAAAACATACATTCAAAATAATTGAAAATACCTATATTATGTTCGCGAAAAAAAAACTAAAAAAATAATCTTCAACTTATATAAAAGCGTTCCTTTTTTAACCGCGTGACCGTTAAATTCCAAAGCGTTCCTCAATCTTTTGCAAAAATTGAGTTTTGTGTAATGTTAAATTTTAGTACCATATGGCAACCCTAAACATTTTTCTTTAAAAGTTTATGAAACCAGCTATCGTTTGCCGTTTTCAGATTGAAAATATATCTAACAGAGCTCTTGTTATAACAATTTAAATATAGGGCTTTTTCCAACTTTGGTGGGCTGTAGCCCCGTAACAGGTGGGGTTACAGAAAAAAATTCTTCTACGAAATTATATTTTTTGCAAAAACTACACATGGTTAAAATTTCTTTACTCTATTTCAAACGGTGTAAAAGTTTTTGTAAACATACGGACGGACGGACGGACGGACAGAGTGAAGCTATATAGTCATATTTTACAAATTTTTTTGAAAATGTGCTAAAAATATCATTGTAATATGAAAAACCTTTTTTTTTGGTTGTTGTTTCATTAAAATTGGTCTTTTTTTTTTTTTTTTTTTAATTTCATTTATTTATCTCAAAAGAGCTTAAGCTCGTACAGAGTATAACATAATATAAAAAAAATTTTTTTTTTTTTTTTTTTGTTTAATAATAACAACAATACTTAATTCAATTCAATTGCAAAAATAAAACTAACATAATTTACTATATCGATAAATACTTAATAAAAAAAAAGAAGTAATTACTAACAATTATTTCATTAAAATTATTATTTAATAAAAAAAGAAAAAACACCTGTTCTATATTTTACTAACAGAAACAAAACAAAAAAAAATTAAAATATTCAACTCAAAAATTCAAATTAATTTAAAATCATATAGTTAAAAAAAAGAAAAAAATCTTTTGTTTTCTTTTTAAATGTATGTAACTGTTCAACCTCTTTTAAATGCCTCGGTAATTCATTATAGTACTTATATGCTAAATTGGAGATGGTATCTAGTCCATTAAATCTTTTTCTTGAAGAAATTATTCGAATATTTGTTGAATTTCTAGTATGGTACTGGTGATACTCATTGTTTTGTAATATTTGTTGTGTTGTGTTGATATTTTCTGCAATCATCATGTGTGCTTGTATAACTAGTTTGTTTTTGATAAATTTTATGTTTCTCATGTATTACTTTGGTAGAACTTCTTTGTTTATATGCGTATAAATTTTTTATGGTTTTGTTCTGTATCCTTTGTAACTGATTTAAGTCTTTATTAAAAGTATTGCCCCAAATTTGTATTGCATAGGCAACAGTGCTGTGAAACATACTATAATATAAAGGTCTTTTCAGCTGTAAAGGCACCCTATTATTTACAAATTTAAATATACCTGCCAATTTTCTTCCTTTACTAATTTGCGAATCAATTTGCTTGCTCCAACTTAATTTATTATCTACTACTACACCGAGATATCTATATTCCTCCACAATCATATTATAATCAATATTATAATAATTATATTTTATATCTAAGCTGTCAGTACTACCACCTTTAAAGATCATATATTTCGTTTTCTTTGAATTTATTGTAAGTTTGTGTTTGTTCATCCAGCCGTTTATTATTACTAAGTCTGTGTTTATAAAAACAGGGTTGGGCCTAAAGAACTACCCTGGATGACACCGTAATTTACATCATGTTGCGTGCTTCTTATTCCATCACATTCAGTAAATTGAGTTCGATTAAAGTTATTGATATCTTGAATATCACCATTTTTGTAAATTGGTAAAACTTTATTTATTTTAACTTTTTCAGGCATTTTACTTGCTTTGATAATTAATCCCTTCAATTGTTCTTTTGCTCTGTCATAATCTAATTTTTTGATCAGCTGTTTTTTATTATTATTCATAGAAATTCTTTAATTTTTTTATTTGTGAGTTTTGAATTTTTAATTTCAACAACTAGTCCCAGATGATCAGATATATCATGTTCAAAAGGAAATATCACGATTTGAGCTGTAGAATCGTTAAAGATAACATGATCAAGACATGTATTAGATAGAGGACTAGTAGATTTATTGTGACAAAAGAAGAAACCATTCGACTCAACAATATTTTGGTATCTTTTGTTATTATTATCATTACAATTTAGTAAATCAAAATTAAAATCTCCAACAATTAATGTTTTTTTTATTTTTAGATTTTCAAGTTGTTCCTCAAAATTATTTAGAAATTTATCAACCAACATTGATTTTTTTTCTGGTGGCCTATAGATTGACGATACATTATAGATTTGTGAATTATAATTAATTTTTATGCTAATAAAACTATCAAATTCATCACTAAATATATGATTTGTTTCATAATTTACACTACTTATCCCACCTTGACATGATGGTCTACATGAAAATATTGGAGAATAATTTTTGATATATATTATTGATATATATATTTATAACAATAACTGAAGAAACATCATTCACCGAGATTATAAAAAAAAGAGGACCTAAGTGACTGCCTTGTGGAACTCCGGAATTGGCGTTAAAAGGTTTAGAAGTAATGTTTCTAAATAAAACACTGTAGGTCCTATCAGATAAATATGAGTCAACCCATTTCACAAAAATATCTGGCAAACCAAGTTTTCTTAGCTTTATCAGTATTATAGAATGTTGTAAAACATCAAATGCTTTACTATAATCTGTAAAGATAACATCGGTTTGAAAACCTTCTTCCATAGTTTTCGTAAAAGTTGAAACTGACTCAACAAGATTAGTAACTGTTGATTTTTAGCACATTTTCAAAAAATTTTGTAAAACTGTGCCTATATAGCTTCACTCTGTCCGTCCGTCTGTCCGTCCGTCCGTCCGTATGTTTACAAAAACTTTTACACCGTTTGAAATAGAGTAAAGAAATTTTAACCATGGGTAGTTTTTGCAAAAAAAAATAATTTCGTAGAAGAATTTTTTTCCCAAAGTTGAAAAAAGCCTTGTATTTAAATGGTTATAACAAGAGTTCTGTTAAATATATTTTCAATCTGAAAACGGCAAACAATAGCTGGTTTCATAAACTTTATAAATTTTTTACAGGCAAATGTTTAGGGTTACCATACGGTACTAAAATTTAACATTACACAAAACTCCATTTTTGCAAAATTTTTGACCACACATATCTTCTGAACGATTCAAGCTAGATTCTTGAAATTTTGGGAGAAGTTATATAATCAGAAATTAGTAGGAGTCGGTTAACAAAATTTTTTTGTCAAGCCCCCTGTTTAGAAGCTATAAGGGCTCGAAAATTGAAATTTTGCTATTTTTAAGCACCTGTAACTTGAATACCTGTCCAATTTTTTTTTTATTAATATACAAAATTTGAAGGTCCAACATTATGTTTTAACATATGTTAAAGGTTTTTCTTAAATTTCAAAACGGTTCCTTAAATTGAAGAAAGTGTCTCTCAGTTTTACCCATTTTTTCTTAGATAATAAAATTCTAAGTAAAATTCCAAATTTTGGTTTAATTCCTAGAAACTACAAAAATGGTGAGGGAGGGGGGGGGTTAGATGAAGTTAGGTCCTTGAGAAATTTGGCAACCTTCCCCATTGAAGGGCTATTAAAACTTTAAAATAAAAAATTTACTGTTTTTATAAGTAAGCAGTAACTTAGTCACCAACGTATATATTTCCTTAAACATTAATATTGACGATTGAACATTATATTCCGATAAAATACTTAGTATGAAACAGTATATTATTTTGAAAATGTGCTTTTTTAAAAACCCTTGGTTTTTTTTCATTACTTGTTTATCCATATATCCATGTTGATTATGAACTAAAAAAGATTTACAGTGAGTATGAATAGAATCATACATTATTAATTCGAACAGTTTTGGAAGTGAAGAAAGTTTCGCAATTAGTCGATAATTAATAATTTCATTTTTGGCATTTTTCTTATGAATAGGTCTAACATATGAGTGTTTCCAGATAGAAGGGAAAACTCCTGAATTTAAAGAAGAGTTAAATAGTATTGAAAGGGGAATAGCTAAAGCACTTGAACACTTTTTGAGTATAACTTCCGGAATACCAGCAGGTCCAGGAAGAGTATTATTCGCAAGTTTATCTAAATACATTTTAATTACACCTTCATTAATATTTATATTAGACCAAGTAGTTTTCGGAAAAATATCCAAATGAGAGAAATCATTATAATTTGGTGTAAAAATAGATCTACTATAAAAAGAACAGAAATATTCACGAAAGAAATTAGATATTATTTTAGAATCATTACTTGAAACACCATTATACTTCATATGGGAGGGAAACTCGTCACTATTCCTCTTGGAATTAACAAATTTCCAGAAGCATTTTGGATTTGATATTAATTTTGAAGATGTACTAGAAATAAAATCATTACAGAGTAATTCTGACAATAATTTAAATTCATCAAAAAGAATTTTAAATCTATTATAGTCATGCGAATTCTTCGATTTAAGATAACAACATCAAGCTTTATTCTTTTTATTTCTGAGTTTTCTCAAATCCGAATTGAACCATGGCGGACTTAATAAAGGGTTTCGGTTCTTAGATTTTGGTACAAATTGCCGAAAGCCTTCAAAAATAACTTCATAAAACCTTTTTGTCAATATATTAACATCTGTATTATTAAATACAGAATAAAAATCAAAGGAACTAATGAATTCATTTAAAGCAGCAAAATTAGCTTTGTTAAAATTAAAACTATAAGAATTAGAATAATCAGAATTTATAGAGTAAAAGAGTAAAACTGAATGGTGGATGAAACTTATCAATACCTATTAAAGGGAAGGTATTTTCGCAGAAAATTAAATTGTTCCATTCAGAAGTAAACACTAAATCAAGTTGTTTACCCTGAAAGTTACAAATTTCTGAGACTTGTTGCAAATAATTAGTATTTAATTTATCAATAAATACATATTCACATTCGGTCCTAATATGTTTCGGAATCATAAAATGTTCCTCGTCATGCTTTACCCATTTAAGATTGGGTAGATTAAAATCACCACATAAAATCAAATCATCTTTAGGGCTAAAGTCATTGCAAAAAAAATCTATCGTTTTACCTACAGAAGTATAAATATCAGAATCAGACGAAGGAATAATATAGCAGTTAACAAGGTATAAATTTTTAGAAGGAAGTTCAATTTTCACAATAATAACTTCAAGGTCTTCTAATCCAGGGACATTGACTTGATTTGCATTAAAGTTATTTTTTACCGCAATTAAAACTCCACCCCCTTTAGGAATTACACCATTTGGGTAATCGGATGGATCAGAATATCTATCCTTCCTAAAAACTGTATAACAGTTATCAAAAAGTTCTAAGTCCAATATGGTTGGATTTAACCACGTTTCAGTTAATGCAAATACGTCAAAATTTAAAATAGATGAATTTAGAAAAACATCCCTAGTCCTTGTTCTCAAGCCTCTAACATTTTGATAATAAAAAGACATATTATCTTTATTTAAGTTACGGTTGATAGATACCTTGAGAAGATTATTTCGAGACACTGGGGAGAAAAAACTTATTATAACTTTCACGAGCTGAGTTTAGGTGTTTATAATAATTACTCTCACAGTGACTTCGATAAGATTTAAGATCATCTCTTACATCTTTCTCCGAAACATCTATAGAATTGTGAAATTTAATATATAACTTATATAGGTCTTCATATTTAGTTGGGAGTCCTTCATTATTAATTAAAACTTTAAGGTTAGTACGAGTTTTACCTTCTAGAAAACGATTATACGAATCATTGTGAAGGTAAGCTAAAAATAACCTAACGTTATTATAAACTCGTTCCCCCCTAAATCTTGAAAGAGCATACGCGCCCTCTCCGAGTAGTGATTCATGAGTCATTCTAGTAATGGGTGGCATAAGAGGTTTAACAAACGACTTTTTTATTGTACCACCATTAACAGTATTAGAATGACTTTTTTCAAGTACATCTGTAGGTGAAACCGAATTAATGGCTACATTTGCATAGCTGGTAATAATATTTGTCAATTTTACTATTGTGGATACCACCATGTACAAAATTAGAGTACTTATTTTTATTTTTATCAATAGAAGAAGTTGAATAAGTTACTGAATTTAAAGAACTATTATTATTCGAAGTCGAATAAATTAAAGTATTTAAAGAGCTAGTATTATTACTATTGTCTGTATTGCTATTGTCAGTACTTATAATACTATTATCGTTATTTATACTAATAGTATCAACACTATCATTAACAACATTATTAATATTATTGTTAATCGGTAACATTAAATTAGTAGTAAAAAATGTAGATTTGTTGAAAGAAGGTAGTAAACGGTGTTTTTCATAGTGTGGTGAGGTGCGGAAAGTAAAATTGTTATCAGATAGAATAGAAGTATTCAAATTAGTGTTGTTTTGTTGTGAAGTTGTAAATAATTCTGTATGAGTGTTTGTTTCATTGTGGCTATTAAAACTAACCTGTTTCTTATTAGAAATAATTTTAGTATTTTTATTTTTATTTAATTTATTATTTCTATTTACTAATTTTTTTTTATTTTTTTTTTCGTTTGTTATTACATTTTTAGAATTTAAATTTTTGTTTTTATTTTTATTTTTTTAATTTTTTTTATTTTTATTTTTTAGATTTGAATTACTTTGTTCTAGTTGTATATTTTTACTTACAATTTTCTTTCTTGAATCCTTAAAATCCGTCACTATCGCACCTGGTTTCCATGCCTTAGATTTTTTGATAGCCTTCACCGTTGATGATGGAACGCTGATTTTATACGTAAAATATTTCGGCTGAAATTTTAACCCTCGTGGAGTAATTGATTTACAGCAAATATCTTCACAATGGAATGTTGTCTTTATAAAATCAACCAAACGCTGTTCTGTAGTATTAGTGCTCAAATTTGAAATTCTCAAATTAAAATTCGGCTGAAGAACTACATCTGGTGCTTGATCATTTTTTTCAACGGGTATTAACGATGGAACCATAATGGGGTCTGATATCTGAGTATTGTTTTTTGCAAGTGTTTCATCTAAGAAGTCAGCTATCCTTAATTCTTCCAATAAAGATACACTATTAGCCGGTTCAGGAACCACGGTTAGATTGTCAGTTCTAAAGTTTTCCTGAATTATTTCCAGTTTAGTTTTGACTAAGTCTAAGTCGGCTAAGACGACATCCCTAAAACTCATTGATATATCATGAACTGCAATACTTTGTTTTAGAGATGAGTACTGCTCATTCAAAATATCTACCAAATTCTTAAATTCTTCATGATTGAAATTTTTTTGTGCAGATAGCGGCTCAATAATACCCTTAAGTGATAATATTTCACTTTTTAGCTCCATTAATTGTACGTTTAAATATTGTTTTATATCGCCGGGAAAAATGCTAAAATTATTGTTTAATGACTCAAAATTTTTTCCCATTTCCTGGAAATTAGCAGCATTGTTCTTAATAACGGTAGTTAGTTTTGCTACCGTTCTTTGATGATCATTTTTAATTTCGTTGATTACGTCAAAGATTTTACTATAAAATTGTTGAAAATTTTTATTTTGTATCAAACAATTCTCGCAAACAAAATATTTAGCAAGAAATGTGCTATACCAATTTCTGGGTGCATTTATACATGTGCCATGAAATTTTAAATGACAAGCACCTTTACAGGTAACAGTTTCAGTTTTTGCGTCATTGATTAAACAAATTTTAGCATTGCATTTGAATTCCATGATTTGGTTTATTGTATATTATTTTTTTTTATTGAATTTTGAAAAATTAATTGGGGCAGGTCAATAAATTAATTATCAGCTGATTTTGTAAAATTTTTTTTTTCTTTGTAAATATAAAGTCTTAAATATGAGAAATTGTGAAATTTATTATTATTATTTTGTTTTTTTTAAATGAAAACAAATTAAAAAATTGCAACCGTTAACAAAAATTGAAATTAATATAAAATAAAATATTTTTTTTGTTAAAACTTTTTTAATTAAGTAAAATAAAACACGTTATTGAACTTTGAAGACTGAATGTATATATGTGGGAATCGAAATTAAAAATAACAATATTTATTTAAGTTTAAAGAATTTTATTTAACTTTAGTTATTTAATTTAAAAAAAGACAAAGTATTATTTAATACGTTTAATTTTAAGTTTAGTTATTTAATTTAAAAAAAACAAAGTATTATTTAACACGTTTAATTTTAAGTTTAGTTATTTAATTTAAAAAAAGACAAAGTAAGTATGATTTAATTTTATTAGATGATTCAACTGCATCTATCCACGTCCACGGCTTAAGAGAAAAAAAAAGAAACAAAAGGAAGTTGAATATGTGTCAAATTGTAGAAAATGTGCTCGTCAGCTGATTGGGCCATTGAACTTGTTAGTGTTAACGTTATGATCATAACGTTATCGATAACGTAGGCATAATTATTGATTCCCACATTCGGCCTTTCCTGACTACTCATCAGACCCTGATGATGTTTCGTCCAGTTCTTCAATTTCGCTGTTTTCTGAAACTAAATTTTCTTCGTATTCTGCATAATCTAAAAAATCTTCTTCATTTTCGATCCAAGACTTTATTTTGTCTGCACTACATTCTGTAAAATTCGGACCTTCGTGACATCCTATTTTCTCAATTTTATATCTGTCAAATCCTTTGATCGCTATAATTTTGTATGGACCGAAAAATTTAGGGCGAATTTTAAGTCCAGTTCCGAATTGCACCCTTTCTATTGCTACTCTATCTCCAACCTATTATATTCTAGCAATTTTTCTCCGTTTATTATAATTTTTTATGTTTTCAGATTGAATTTTTATAATATCCTTTCTGGCTTCCTCTCTTATAGCTTCTCTGTTGCTATCATATTCTTTTATCAATTCTTCTTCGATTATTTCCACCAACTTTAAATCTTGCTTGGTTCTCATTTCCATTCCGACTAGTAGATGGAACGGTGTTGTCTGAATTGCGCGTTGAAATGTTGAATTAAGTGTTGTTTGTAATGGTTTCACAAAACGATACCATTTTTCGTGATCATCATGAGATAATTTGGTTAAAGCTGCTATAGTGGTAGAATGTAGTCGTTCTATTTGCCCATTTCCTCGAGGTACTCCAACGGTGGTAAAAATGAGTTTAATGTCGTGCTCCACGCAATATTCTTGGAATCTTTTAGAAGTGAATGCACCTCCGTGGTCGGCGACGATCCTTTTAGGATACCCAAACGTCTCTGCTATACTTTCTAATTTTTGGATAACTTCTTCAGAATTTAGCGTTTTAGTAGGAAATAGCCAACAATATTTTGTGAATCCGTCTATTACAGCAAAAATACATTTATAGTTTTTCTTCGTGTTGTGCATTGGACCAAGATGGTCTATGTGGAAGGTTTGTAAAGGTTGATCGCCTTTCGGAATGGGATGAAGGTAGCCTTCCAACTTTCCACTTTTTCTCTCTGCTAGGATACATTTTACGCAGCCACGGATATAATGTTCAATTTTCTTAGGCAGATTTAGAATAAAGTATTCTTTTTCTATGATCTCTTTCATTTTTTTCACGTGGAAATGCCCCTTTTCATGTGCTTCTTTGATAATTCCCATGGTCATAGAATCTGGAACTACAAACAACAAATTATTATTTATGTTTTTAAAAAGTATACCGTTTTGTATGATATAGTCCTTGTAGGGTTTATCTTGTAATATGTTGATTATTGCGTTGAGTCTATCATCTTTCTGTTGCGCCTCACTTAACTTTTTTAGAAAATTGCTATTGTTACCCGTAACACACATGCTAACTGGATTTCGGCTTAACGCGTCAACATGCTTCATCTGGGTTCCAGATCTGTGCTCGACACTATAGTCGAACTCTTCCAAGAGCAAGGCCCATCTGGCGACCCTTGTGGCCAAATCTTTCTTCTTTAATGTGCACTCAAACGCCTTACAGTCGGTTACAAGCTTGAATCTTTGTCCTAGTAGATAAACTCTAAGTCGTTTCACAGCTTCAATGACTGCTAGTACTTCCAGTTCGTAGCTGCAATAACGTTTTTCGGCATCTGTGGTCTTTCTACTGAAGAAATGCACCGGATGTAGTTTATTGTCCTCCTTGTCCCTTTGTAATAAAATTGCTCCATACCCATCTTTCGAGGCGTCAGTGTGTAGTTCTGTATCAACTCCAAATTCGAATATTTTGAGTACTGGTTTTTTTCTAAGAACTTCTTTTATTTCGTTTATCGCTTCGATTTGTTTTTCTTTAATTTAAAGGTTTAGTTTTAACAGAGAAATTATGAATGAATTTTCTAAAATAACTGGCTAAACCTAAAAGCGATTGTAATTGTTTTACGGTTGTGGGGATGGGAAAGTTTTTGATAGCTTTTGTTTTTGATTTTGACGGAGAAATCCGGCCTTTTCTAATTTGATATCCTAGATACTCTATATCGTCTTGTAGTATTTGGCATTTTTTCCACTTGATCTTCAATCCATTTTCTGCTGCTACGCTCAACACTTCTTTAAGTCTGGTCAGTCCTTCATCAATAGTTGCAGATGGAATTACGATGTCATCTAAATAAATTATCACAGCGCCTTTATTTATTAAATTCCTAAAAACATAATTAATATATTTTTGGAAAACGGCGGGGGAATTGCAGAGACCGAAAGGTACTCGAAGGAATTCAAACTGGCCGTTACTTGTCACAAATGATGTAAATTTCCTACTGCTTTCTTCTACCTTAACATGGAAAAATCCATTCTCAAGGTCAAGAGTTGTAAAAAAATTCGCTCCTTGCAATTTATCCACTTGGTCTTCTATATTGGGAAGAGGGTACCTGTCCTTGTGTATCTTCTTGTTGATATTCCTATAGTCGATGCATAATCTGTGACTACCGTCCTTCTTCCTCACCAAGACAACTTGACTGGCATAATCTGAACTGCTTTCCCGGACGATGTTGTTTTGTAACCATTCATTTATTTGATTTTCAATTATTTTTTGTTCTTGTTGTGGAAATCTTCTCGGTGGCCTGTAGATCGGGATATCATCCGTCGTACAGATTTTCATTTGGACAGGAGATTCTATGGGACTGTTGGGTGTGTAGTTGTTGATCAACTTGATTACTTCTTCCTTAACGCATTTCTCTTCCAAATGATGTACATCAGGTAGGTTGTTTTTACTTTCGTTATCTACATCAATTTCTGCCAAATAACAAGTGTTGCTTTCTTCGTTTCTGGTCGTACTTTCGCCTGAAACTATTTTTTTTGTGATATTTACTTTACCGTCTTCAATTTGCACTGTAGCTAACTGCAAAAGGTTCATTCCTAAAATTAAATCTGGTTTCATAAAGTTGCTGTTGACAATATGAACTTCAACATTTTCAAAAGTGTTATTTCCAATTTTAATATTTAAGATACAGGAACAGCTGGTTGTGATGTTCGATCCTATCCCTGAAACTGATAACCGAGAGTCCTTAAAATGGTATTTTGGTTTTAGGTTTGCTACATGGTTTTGCTTTATAATGCTTATTTCACTGCCGGTGTCGACCAATCCATCTAAAACGTAATTGTTTAATTTGCATGAAAGATACATGCTATTTTTAACGATAACGTTTGAAGATTTTTTTATTGTAGTTTGTACTGGACAATTCATCTTTCTATGGCCATATTGGTTGCATCTAAAACATTTAGGTCCTTTTCCTTTTTCCGGACATGAGTGGAACTCATGATCCGAAGATCCACAGTTGCAACAAAATCGTTTATTTGTTTTGTCCATACTTTTAGTAAAAAAAAATTGCAAACCGCAACCCTGGATTTGGTTTTTATTTCTTTTATGTTTTTTTTTTGTTTTTTACTTATTTTTAATTCAATTTAATCAAATCTTTAGTTTTTAATAAAATTAAAAAAAAACAATTACGAATTTCACATTTAATATTTAGAATTTAGTTCGTTTTTTTTTTTTTTATATATATAGTCCACGTTAAATTATTTTAATAATTTAAATTATCACCTTTAATATTTAGAATTTAGTTTTTTGTTTTAGTCCACGTTAATTTATTTTAAGGAAAAAAAATTATTTCACTTTTAATATTGAGAATTTAGTTTTTTTTTTAGGATTTTATTCTTTTTACATCCCGGTTTAGCCCCCAAATTTGTGGGAATCGAAATTAAAAATAACAATATTTATTTGAGTTTAAAGAATTTTATTTAACTTTAGTTATTTAATTTAAAAAAAGGCAAAGTATTATTTAATACGTTTAATTTTAAGTTTAGTTATTTAATTTAAAAAAAACAAAGTATTATTTAATACGTTTAATTTTAAGTTTAGTTATTTAATTTAAAAAAAGACAAAGTAAGTATGATTTAATTTTATTAGATGATTCAACTGCATCTATCCACGTCCACGGCTTAAGAGAAAAAAAAAGAAACAAAAGGAAGTTGAATATGTGTCAAATTGTAGAAAATGTGCTCGTCAGCTGATTGGGCCATTGAACTTGTTAGTGTTAACGTTATGATCATAACGTTATCGATAAGGTAGGCATAATTATTGATTCCCACATATATATTATATTACTTCTTTTCATATCTCTAGCTTTTTTAGCTAGATAGCTGAAATACGGTGTTAGTTTTCATTGACAAATATACGATCGTTTTCACTCTTATTTTTGTTATTTATTTGATCATTCTATATCGTATATTATATCCATTGTTATTGTTTTTTTTTTTATTAAATTCATAAATGTACTTTTGTTTTCAATGTTAGTAAATTCTACAATTAATTTATATGGCTCACCTGATTTTTCTGATATTTTCTTTGTTTTTGAAAAATATTATATTTGGCTCCATTAACATATCAATCTCATTACCTAGTTTTTTAATAATATCTAGAGGTTTAGTTCCATTATGTTCATCTTTTATTCCAGAAATTTCAATTTGTCTCTCAATTTGCTTTTGCTTCATTTTTTCTAGCTCCACTTTATTCTGCAGAATTTCATCGTTCATACATTGAAGTTCATTTCGTATGCTAATATTTTCCTCGATCATGCTATTTAAATGTTCTTTGAGTTCTTTAATCTCACTTTGCATTTTTTGAAATTCAATGGCGTGAGATGTTTGATTACTTATAATGAGTTCCAATTTCTCATAGATTACCTCAGCATCTATTGTGTCATCTAAAGTTTTGTTTAAACTCACTTTGGAGGTATTATTCCGGCTAAGTATTCCAGTACCAGATTTCCTGAGATGTTGTCTAGTTTTACATAAATTGCAGAACCATTTTTTCTCTACATCTGAGTTGATTTCGCGGATACTTTCATTTTCTAATCCTGTGCAGTTTCCACAGTACCAGTTTTTGCATATTCCATAACATTGCAATTTCAAAGTATTTTTTTTTAAATTAATTTGACATTTGCATTTAATGCAAAAATTTACTACAATTATTGTTGTTATTCATTTTAACGTTTTGACGTAGTTTATTGTTATTATTATTAATAATTAATATGCATTTAATATTCAATATGCATTAAATATTCAATATGTGCCATCACTGTTTTCATCTGTTGCTCGTGTGAACATGTAGTAACAGTTGCTGACAATGACAGATAACACTTGATTTTTTTGACAAATATATACAGTGCATGTGCTGTGGTGAACAAAAATTTAGTTTTGTATTTATTTATAGTAGTATTATTTATTTAGTATTATTCAGTATTTACTAATTTTTATTATTCATTATGTGTTTAATTATTTAATATGTGATTAAGTATTTATTTAGTTGTGTATTTATTTACTATCAATTTGATATCAAAAAAAGCACTTCAAATTTATTATTTATAATTTAATTAGTTGCAAAAACGATGTGTTTTAAAAAACAAAATTAAATTAAATTATTATTTAACGAGGAAGATTATAGGTTGCCCTTGTCAACTTTTACCCGTGCATACCCACTAAACATTATTTATTTCCCCTATGCTATTATAAATATTACAAAAAATATATAAGAAAGTAAAATAGTTAAAAAAAAATTTAACTTATTATCACATAATTTTTGATTAACTTATTATCCCATAAAAAAAAAAATAGCCCACCCTAAAAATTGGTCCGACTGATGTTCAACTTTGCCAACTAACTTGCCCTATTACTTTACCTGCACAGTTTTAATTTTAACCTCGTAGCTTCATTAGATTGACAGTTATCGAATTGACAACTGTGTATGGCAGCTGCCCGAAAACGGGGCCGTAACATTTTGAAACTTCATATAAGTGCTCGATTCATTATACAACTAACAGTGTGCAATTTTTATCCTCGTAGTATAATCAGTTTCCAAGAAACTCATATTGGTGCAAAGAAGTTGTATAGCAGCCCCCCGAAAATGGGGCCGTAACATTTTGAAACTTCATATAAGTGTTCGTTTCTTTATATAACTAACAGTGTGTAATTTTCATTCTCGGAGTATAATCAGTTTCCAAGAAATTCATATTGGTGCAAAGAAGTTGTGTGGCAGCTCCCCGAAACCTTGATCTGGTCTTAACCAAAAAGAATAGGGAACCTCAAAAATGTTCAAAAAATGTTTTGCGTGAATTTCAAAACTCTTGCTCTAATTTTTCAATGGGTTGGTGACTAAATCCACAAACCGAAATCCATTAATAAAAAATCCATAAATTCAAAATTCAAATTGTGACAAGACTACAAACTGTATTAAAAAAAATATATTGCGATTAGAAGTAATATATTGCCTTTTTCCGAGAATATTCTGGAAAAGGGCTTAATCATGTTTTTGATTCAGTATGTTAGCCCTTGTGGATTTTTATTTTTTGGCAAAAATCACTATGGATTTTGTTTTTGTGGATTTAGTCACCAACCCTTTTTCAATTCTATCTCTTATAATTAATTTTAAATTCACGAATATATTAAACTTAAGCTAAATCAACTTCATATGATCATATTCGTATAATGATCATGATGATAGATAATAATCATCATTATATTTATCAATATCAATAAGCCATTTACTTAAAAAAAATCTTTGTGTTCTTTTTTGCTTATCTTAAATAAACTACGCATCATTTAAATAATATGAAATTCTAACTCGAAATCGTTTTCTACAAAAAAAAAAACAAAAAAACCAAATTCATATAATTTCATGTTAAATACAAGATGCATAGCAAAATTTCAAATTTTTATATGAAAATATTGGAGTTAAAAAAGTTAGTTGTTCGAGAGCTACCCGAAGTTTTGGTCCGATCTTAACCAAAAAAAATAGGGAACCTAGAAATTGATTGAAAAATATTTTGTGAAAATTTCAAAACTGTAGCTCTTTTAGTTTTTGAGTTATCGTGCTGACGCACAGACGGACGGACGGACGGACGAACGGACAGACACACATAGCTAGATCGACTCATTTTTCGATTCTGAGCCGATACGTACCCTTGAAATTATATTTAGCTCGTCTAGATCGATGCGTTACAAACGGAGGAGCAATTCTAATATACCCGATGTCATAATTTATGTGTGCACGGGTATAAAAAGTACATCAAATTGTTGTTTTTCTTTTTCTTAATAGACCACCATTTTTTTTTTTTTTTTAAGTAGTAAAAGTTCAATTTCAATTTTATAAGAAAAAAAAAAAATAATATGTTGAAATTATTTAATGAAAAACCATTTCAGAAGCAGTTATATCCAAATTATTTTATTTAATACTAAATTTAATTAGTTGCAGAAACGATGTGTTTTAAGAAAATAAAATTAAATTATTATTTTCCACTTTAAGAAAAAAAAAAAAAAAACACGTCCGTACGGTTTAACGAATAACACCTTTTTCTTGTAGTTTACCCAGAAAAGGAATGTTTATATTTGTATGTGAAAAGATAAGCCGATTAAATATTATGATCTACATACATACATGTATTTAATATATATATTTTATGAGATGTGGTAAGCATTATAATGGTATATTTATTACATATATGTTGCTAATATAATATACTAGCTAGTACCCGGTGCGCGTTGCTGTGCCTTTCAATGGAGGTTTAATTGAAGTTGATGTTATTGCAAAAAGTTAACACAAAAATTACACACGGTTAATTTTAAAATTACACATGTAAATTTTAAAATGTATGAAAGCAATCTTTTTAAAACGATTTTTCTAGGATTATCCTAGGATTTTTTTAAACTTTCTGTAATTCAAAGCAGTACAAACTACTTTCCAAAAATTTGACGTAATTTACTTCCGAAAAAATTTTTTTGACCAATCGTAGGGCCGACTGTTAACAGTCTCAACTCCATTTTCAAGTTGCTTCACACATATAAAATTTGAGGTCAACTGGTCAAATCGTTTTTAATTTAGAGTTAAGTAACGCAAAAATCTATTAAAAGCCACTGTGCCCCACTGGGTTAACGGAACTACACTTTCTCTTTGGGCAAAGCAGTATTGCGCAAAATTGGACGTAATTTGCTTCTAATTTTTTTGAGGCTTTCGTTTTAGCCAAAGCAGTACTTCGCAAATTTTGACAATATTACCTTCCAAAATTATTTTGACCAACCGTCGGGCCGACATGGGTTAACAAATTCCAAATCTGTTAATAGTGTCAACTCAATTCCCATAGGGGAGCATGTATACAAAATTTGAAGAAAATCGGTTAAACCGTTTTTAATTTAGAGTTAAGTATTGAAAAAACCTATAAAAAGCTGTTGGGCCCCAATGGGTTAATGCAATATAATAAAATTTTTCTTGGGGCTTTCTTTAAAGCCAAAGCAGAATTTCGTAAAATCGGACAAAATTTGGACCCAAATTTTTTTTACCACCCGTCGGCTCAACATGGGTTAACAAATTCCAAAACTGTTTATATTGTCAACTCAAATTTCAAGGAGCATCACGTATACAAAATTTGAAGTCAATTGGTTAAACCGTTTCGAATTTAGAGTAAAGTATTGAAAAAACCTATAAAAAGCCGTTGGGCCGCAATGGGTTAAAATTTTTTTTGGGGCTTTCTTTTAACCCAAAGCAGAATTTCGTAAAATCGGACAAAATTTGGGCCCAAAATTATTTTTAACCACCCGTCGGCCCGAAATGGGTTAACAAATTCCAAAACAATTAATAGTGTCTACTCAATTCTCAAAGAGCATCACGTATACAAAATTTGAAGTCAATCGGTAAAACCGTTTTAATTTTAGAACAAAGAAGTTTAAATACTTGCACCACAGCCCCAACTTGGCGGTCCGTTAGAGCAAAATTTTTTGGCCACGATTTCTTTCCGTACCCAAAAACCCCTATATACAAATTTTCATGAAAATCGGCTGGGCAGTTTAGGAGTCTATTCGCTACAAACATACAAACAAACAAACAAACATACAAACAAACAAACAAACAAATAAACAAACTTTCGCTTTTATATATATAGATAGATAGATATATTTTAAATTATATATAGATTTAATTTATAATTTAATTCAAAATATATATAATTTTTTTTATATGTATATAAATATATATATTATATATATATAAGTATATTTTGGCTGGACTGGTACGGGGTATTATGGAGTTGAATTTTGGTTTGTAATAGTGTTAGGAAATAAATCATTGGAAAGCAGGAGGGTGTCATCTATTGGGAAGGGCCCGAACTCTGAAGTTCCAAAGTTCCATGTTAAAGTATCCTATAGTTATAGGAAAAAAATTTGGTTCATTGATAAGAGGAGCAAATTATAAAAATTTGTTTTAGTAAAAATAGAAAAATTAAAAACTTGTTGTTTAGTTCTTATCAATTATAAACATTAAGTTAGACATAAATAAAAAAAATTAATTGTTGAAAAATTAGTTCAGGAGATACCCATAAATTATTGTATATGACTGTTTGTTATATAGTTTAAATATATAAGTTAAATTATTTAAATGAAAGAATGTTTTATTTTTAAATTTAACAAATAATTTATTTCAAGATTAATTTTAGACTTTTTACATTGAGTTCTGAAATAAGAATGAATCAATAAAAATACAATAATCAATAAATCGTTCCCCAATTGCATACCCAGCATATTCTTTATTTCATTATTTCGTTTCGTTGTTTACAATTCTGTAAACATAAAACTGCAAGCCAATAGATTTTATTAATTTAAAATTTCATAACAAAAGTAATACAAAGTTGAATATTTATAATTTTTTATACCATTATATTACATTATCATTAGTTAAAATTTTTGAGAAATTTATTTCATTTACAATATTTTTTACTTTTATTGGTTTTAACAATAATTGATCATAAATTTCTAAACTAGTTAACGGTATTTCAATAATAAAAAACAAGCAGGTGCCGTTTGACATTATTTTTAAATTAGCAAAGTCTAAAGCTTCCTCTGGAGTAGAGTAAGGTAGTTTTTCTTAAATACTATTAATTATTACCTGTTTGTTACTATTATCTAAAATGTTATTAAGTTATTTCTTTATTAATACAAAATCATCATGATCTGGAGTTCCAGCGATAAACTTCCAAGTTGTTCCCAAAAAATTTATTGCTCTTTTGTGTCTACCTTGATTAAATTCTTTTAAGAAATCTTTTATTTGTGATACTTCATGAGTCATGTACGGTTGTAGGGGATGTGATTCATTTATATGTGTTACCATTACAGTTCCAATTTCTTCCACTGTTTGTTGTAATATGCTGAGATCCGTGATATGAATTAACTTAAACTTCCCTTCCTGTATCTTTCTTTTACCAACATTTATGGCTACCATATGAGAGTTTGTATAGTCCAAAATTCGTATCTCTCCTAATACCGCCTGTATGAAAACCCTAAAATGATTAATTTAATATATTTAATTTTTAATATTTGATTTATGAATTCTCCTATTTGAATTAGTGATAACTGTGGTATTATTATTTTGTTTTACAATTTCCTTTTTATAACGATGAGTTAACTTGGATCCTAGCCTTTTGTAATGTTTTACATAAATGACCTGGCCTATCTCGTATTGTCTTAAGGGTTTCCTACTTTTATTATGAACTTTTAAATCTTTAAATTGTTTTTCTTTAATTTTTTCTATATTAGATAATCTGGTTTTTTCAAACTCTTCTGGGGTCGTGTTAGGTGTTCTCCCCAGAAATAATTCTATCGGTTTTTTCCCCGTAGTTGAATGTATGGTATGGTTGTACTCATTTACCGCTCTTTCGAGAAGTTCTTTAAAAGATCGGTTTGTTTTCTCGGCTTTTAGACATCTCATTATTTCAGACAGAGTTGATTGAATCTCTACGGCGGAGTGGTAAATATTTTAATCTTCAATTCATCTTCCATCATTGCTTTAAGGGAAGCCGAATTTAATGACTTCTCATTATCAATTATTACCGACTCCGGAACACCGTAATAAAACAAAATGTCTCTTAAGGACAACCTCACGTGTTCTATTGCTCTGCTGGTAATTATTCTATCTTGAGCAAATTTAGTCAACTTATCTATCGCGGTGAGTACCAACTTTGACTCGGTGGAAAATATGTCGATATGTAAGGTATGATCTGAGTAATTTGGTATAGGTGTTTCCTGTATTTGGGGATTAGTGGGATGTCTGTCGTACTTATTTTCTTGACAGATTGAGCAATTCTTAACTAAATCTCTAACTCTCCTAGCCATTTTAGGGAAATAGTATTTTTGTATAATTTGCAATCTATTCTCTTTCGAACTTCTATGAGCACGCCGATGCGTTGAGATAATTATTTCATCTTGATCAAATTCGTTTTTGACATCTTCTAACAAGATTCTTGTAAAACGAATTTTATAACTTTTAAAATGATGGCGATAAATCTCTTGAATTTTTCCCATAATGTTTTCTTCGGTCATTATACCGTTTAAGATGTGAGGGCTTAGATATTTTTTCAAAATTTCAATTAAGTTGTTCTCAGAAAATTCTTGTTGTGTTACTATATGTCTAGTAATATTCTGGAATGGCTGATCCAGTTCATAACTAATATTATTACCTATTTTTAGCATTATTTGATTACGAAAACCATTTAAAGGCGCTTCGGCAAGTTGAATATAATTCTGGGATGAACTATCATCACTATGTTGAGTTATAGTCAATGTGTTCAACTTTGTTATAGGAACAATCCTTGATAAAGCATCAGCCAACACATTGTTATGGCCTGGCTTATATTTGAGCTCATAATTGTACTCTTCAATTATGGCCTTCCACCTCTTCATCTTACTGTTGCTGTTCTTATTGCTTAGAGCATACGTAAGAGGTTGGTGGTCTGTATAAGTAAGAACTTTCTTTGATCCGTAAAGTAAATTTCTGAGTGAAGTTAGAGCCCATACAATTGCTAACATCTCTTTTTCATTAGCAGCGTATGACTCCTCAGTTTTTGTTAAAGTTCTAGATAAAAATGTAATTGGCTTACCGTCTTGCGACAAAACACCTCCAATAGCATAATTGAACGCGTCAGTAGTTAGCTCGAAGTTTTTGTTAAAATCAGGATAAGACAAAAGAACTTCCTCTGATGTTAACATATTTTTTAATATTTGAAATGATTTTTTTGCTTCATCACTTAGAGTTATAGCAACATTTTTTGATTTATTTTTGGACACTCGTCCTCCTTCCCCTCTTAAAAGGGATGTCAAGGGTTTGGCAATTTTCGCATAATCGAGAATAAAACGCCTATAATACCCTGACATACCAAGGAACGACCTTAAATCCTTTAATGTCCTGGGAATAGGTAAATCACAAATTGCTTGAATGTTTTTAGGGTTTGCTTTGATACCTTCTGAATTTATTATGAATCCCAAAAATTCCATTTCGTTTTGTAGGAATTCATATTTGTCTAACTGAACTTTAAGGTTGGCATCCTCTAATGTTTTAAAAAATATTTCAAGATTTTTTAAATGTTCAACCTCATTTTTTCCATAAATTACTATATCGTCTATATAAACGTAACATCTTTTCCCTATGTCTACTCAAAATATATCATCGAGTGTTCTTTGAAAAATTGCAGGTGCATTCTTCAGTCCAAAAGGAAGGCGAGTAAACCCATACTTCCCGTTGTTCACCGAAAAAGCAGTTTTTTCTATATCACATTCTCTTAAAGGAATTTGATGAAAGCCACTTTCCAAATCAATTACGGAGAATAATTTGTTTTGGCCAAGGTTAGAAATTACTTCATTAATTTCGGAAATAGGATATTTATCCGCTATGTAATTGAATTCAATTTTCTGTAATCTATTACCATTCTATATTTTCTTTCTCCAGATGAATCTTCCTTTTTAGGAACGATCCATACTGGTGAATTATAGGGCGATCTAGATGGTCGAATTATACCATCTTGAAAGAGTTCATTTATTTGCTTATCAATTTCTTATTTTAAACACATCGGGTATGGGTATGTTTTAGAATACACAGGATCTTGGGTAGAAGTTCTGATTTCACCCTTGACTACTGTAGTAAAAGTAAGACTTTCCTTTGGATCAGAGAACAAATTTGGATATTTTCTTATGATATTTTTTAATTCTTCTTTTAATTCAATATTAAGATGAGAGGTTCTTATACAAATATTGTGAACTGAATTCGCAATATGTTGTTTGAGAGGAATTTCTATGTTGGGTTTTATTAAAAGTAAATTTTTATTTGAATGAATTACTGCGTTTAGATTCTTTAAACTATCATTTCCTATGATACCATCAAATGAAGTTAATACAGGTAAAATATAAAATATTAATTCTGGTATTTTTGGACCAAAAAGATTTATGTGAGCATGATGGGTGATAACTGTATTTCCATTTATTGATTTTGCATTAAACTTTTGCGCATTAACAATGGGGATTTCTATTAAATAAGGCCGAATATAATTTTTATTTGACCCAGTGTCTATTAAAAATTTTAAAGTTTTACCGTTCTTCACTTTGATGTTCAATACATGGCAGTGAAGAACTGCTTAAGCTAAAAAATCTAGATTTTCATTAGAAATTTGCTTTGTATTGTAGCAGTTAGAACATTCGGTTTTAATTTCATTAGGTTTATTTTGATTAATTTCTGTATGATATGATTTATTTGATTGATATGAATGTAATGAAATATTTTCCCTATTAGTAAAATTTGGTGTTGTTTGAGCTCTATTCTGATAATTTACCGCTCTTGAATAATGTGATTTGGGTTGGTTTGTATGTACCGGTTTAAATTGGTTATAGTTATTTGGGGCTTTATTAAATGGATTATTGCAGTTCTTGTTAAAATTATTATGAAAGTTTTGTTGTGGGCCATTCTGAAAATTTGGTTTTGAATACCGATATGAATTAAAATTTGGTCTTTGATTAAAATTCTTATGATATCCGAATCTTTGATTCTGTTGTATTGAATTTTGTTTTCGAGGAATTGATGGGGACTGATTATTAAAATTCCTATTGTTTGAATGATTGTGACTATGACTAATTCTATAGTTCATATTCTCAAGTTTTATGCACAGATATAGTGCTTCGGATAAATCTTGAGGTTCATGCATACTTAGTAAACTTAAAAGATCCCCTTTAAAACCTCTAACAAAAGTATCTAGGGCTTTATCCCTATATGATTATACCATAGCATCTAATTGATCCTTATTAAAATCCATTGAGGAAAGTTTATTTAAAATTTGTGAAAGATGTTGATATACCTCTTGATAAAATTCTTCGATTGTATTATTTCTTTGTATCATAATAGTCATTTGGTACTCTAAAGTACCTAAATCTCGTTTATCAGAATAGTGCATATTCAAGCATTTAACAATTTTATCCCAATTTAAGGGCGTATTAAATGATTCTAATGCAGTAAACCAATTATTTTATTTCGAATTAATGAAAAATATTATAATATCTTACAGTACCTTTTAAATTTTCATAAATCTTAAGAATTCTCTCAACACTTTTTTTCCATGAACCGAATTCCCCTTTTTCCCCTGAAAACTCCCTTAAGCTCTTTATAGCATCGGGTATCTTATCTATACCTGATAAAGCATCATTGCTTTCCGTAGTAATAGTTTGATCTATATCAGCAAATTCCTGATTCACTCCGGAATTTTGAGATCTAAAAAAATTGGCTATTTCAGATTGAAAAATATCTGAATAGGTTTCCTTAACGTTTCACTTGATATATTTAAATTTGAATCGTTATTAGGATTAATTCCTGCATTTGGGTTGGATTCATTTTGATCCAACAAAGACGGTCTAAGTATGGGTGGAGTCATAATGACTAAAAAGATTTTTTTCAAAAAAATATTGAAAGATAAAAATATGAAAAATCTTACAAATTCACTTATTTATGAATTACATATAAAACACAGATTAATTAAACAAATACCAATTTAAAAAAAAAAAATTTTTTATTTTTAAAACATAAGCTTCGTACCTAAAAACAAAATATAAGTAAAATAAGTAAAAAATTTATTTAACTTAAACCAAATAGATTATTTTATATAATTTTTCTTTATTTCTCCTTTACGTAGAGGAAAAGCTAAATAGAAAAATATTTATCAAAAAAAAAATAATATTTATTTAAATATTTAAGGTAATAAAGAGAAGATAAATAAGATAAAAAAGAGAAAAGATAATTAATTATGAAAAACAATTTAAATTCTATAGTTAATATTTATATACGGATATGCACCCTGCTTATTTCATGTGCTCTTGGTTTTGATTATGAATTATAATAAAAAAAAATTATGAATTATAATAACATTATTAATCATATGTAGCATTTACATATTACTTTTCAAAACACTTAAATTCTATTTAATTGATCAATTTTTTTTTTTTTTCTGAATAATAGCTATAATTATTTTTCTTAATTTATTCAAATTTGCAAACAATTGGATTTATTTTATACAAACTTATACAAAATTTAAAAAAATTTTTTTTCTTTCTATGGCCAGTATAATATTTTTTCTTTATAAAATTCATCTTTTTACTTTTTTTGTTATAACTTTTTTTTTTTTTTAAAAAATGCATTAATTAAATATTTATGTGAAATTCAAAAAAAATTTTTTTTTCTCCATACAGATGTGGATACTTTTTTTTTTATAATTTAAATTTCACTTTCGATATCGATTTTCTTTTTTTTGGTACCTTTTAAATTAGTTGCCTTTTCTCTATTAAAAATTTTATTTGTTTTAATTTTTTTCTTTTTTTTTCTTGTTTTTTTCTTTATTATTCTTTTCTTATTTTTTTATTTTATTGGCAACTCAAATATTAAATATTATTCATCAATAGAAAATTTTCATATATTTTATAAATTTGGAAATAAATTTCATAAATAAATTTCTTATAATTTCTTATAAAAAAAATGGTTTTCTTTTTTATAGGATACTGTGCCTAAGGCAGCCTCACCTTAGGTTGCGAAGAGTAGGCTTAATACACAGTACCTATTATTTCTATTATTATTTATTTATTTAATTTTTTCTTTTTTTGATTTTTTTTTTTTTGTTTGATATTAAAAAATTTTTTTTTTTTATTATTTTTTATGTTTTTGTTTTAACTTACAGGGTCATTAAGAGAACCGGCATCTGAATCTGCATGTATGTGTTGTGCCCTTCTTCCTCAAGCGGGAACAGGTGGCTGTTACGTGCCTTAATGTTTATGACACGTAACTCCGTTTTGCTACAGCTACTCCGGGGCCTCGTTTCCTCTCCCAATTAGCTCAGATTCCAGACACACGTAGTGGCAAAAACTTTTTCACTTTTTTCAATAAATTTATTTTTTTTTTACTTTTATTTATATTTAGTCTTTATTTTTATTTTTTATTTTAATTTTATAAGCAAAATGTCTATTTTAATTTTAAGTTTTTAAATTTTAAAAGTTTTTGTTCTAAGTTGTAATTTTAAGTTTTAATTTTATTTTTAGTTTTTATTTTTATTTGCTGGTTCAATGTTTTTTTATTGATTTTTTAATACAAGTTTTTTATATCTACTACTGACACTACACGATCACTTGGCCGGTTCCTTCTCGGGCGCCAGTTAAATTATTTAAATGAAAGAATGTTTTATTTTTAAATTTAACAAATAATTTATTTCAAGATTAATTTTAGACTTTTTACATTGAGTTCTGAAATAAGAATGAATCAATAAAAATACAATAATCAATAAATCATTCCCCAATTGCATACCCAGCATATTCTTTATTTCATTATTTCGTTTCGTTGTTTACAATTCTGTAAACATAAAACTGCAAGCCAATCGATTTCATTAATTTAAAATTTCATAACATAAGTAATACAAAGTTGAATGAAATAGAAAGTAATACATAGTTGAATTAATAAAATTTGACGAATAAGCAAAATTTAGTAAAAATAATATTTAATAATAATGGAGATTGGTGCAAAATCGGTAACTTATATAAGAACTAGCTGTTGGCCCGTCACAGAAGGACGGAAGGTCAATTAAAAGAAAACTTTTTTTAATTAAGAACTATTTCTAATTTCATTATTTACATATACACATATTGTTTATTGAAACTATAGATATTCTTAAATAAAATCGCAAACGTTACAATTTGTCTTACGCAGATTATGCTTCGATTCCAGTAATAGATACACTTTTTCTTTTTTTTTGAAGTGGATAAAATTTTAGGGTTGTTAGTTCAAATCCCTTCTTGGTGAAATTTTTTTTTAATTTCAATCAATGTATTTTTTTATTTAAGTGTGTTCTTGCTTAAATTTCTAATTTTTAAAATTAAATTCGATAAATTTGTTTGTTAATAAAAGATTTTTAATTTTTATTTTTTTATAGGGTTATTTTGTTTCAATAATGTTCTATTTTTTTATCTATTAATTTGTTGTAAACATATTTTTAAAAAGGTTGCTATACATAGGTTTATTGTTTCACAACCTTTGTTTAGATTCAAATCGAAATAATTGTTTGTGCTAAAATTCTATAATGTATCTACTCAACATGCTTAATAATGTACCTATTTATGTACTTATCAAAATTTTATTTTGATTTTTTTTTATTATACCTAATTAAGTTGAAAAAAAAATATATTTTGTTTGACTTCTATGGTGCATCGAGCTCAGGTATCTCTCTACCTCTGCACCATTTTTTTCCCAGTTTTACCCTTTTTTAAATAGAAAAAATAATTAAAAGGGATTATGTGGGAAAGATTCAGGATGGAAAGATAGAGTGATGAGAGAGGGAAGAGGGAACTTTGAAATTACTTTGATTACATTGCTTGGTTTATTTCAAATCAAAGCAAGCAATGTAACAAAGCGTACATTAGGCTTTCGCCATTACTTCAGATTTGCACTGAAAATAATGAAGACTTGTTGTTGTTGTTTGGATGAGGGGGAGAGCAAGTCTCCCTTACACCTAGGCCTTGCGGCCCGTTGTGCACCCCTGCTCTCAGAGTCGCTCCTCATTGAGCCATTCTATCCCCTAATGAAGACTTACTACACTAATTTTCCTGTGAAGCATAGTTTTAATTTTTATTATCTAAATGTTTTTCTATTTATATAAAATTTCCAGAAAATGTTCTGTGAGTTTTAATAACGTAAATGAACTTGTGCATGAACATTTAAAATAATTTGAATTCATAAAAAAAAATTTTTTTATTTCGTTTTTTTTGTTTATTTTTTTTTTTTATTTAAAGTTAAGAAAATATTTTTTGGCCTGCTTATGATAATTTATGATATTTTATTTTCTAAAATAAAACACTTTCAACAAAACATTAATATTTTATTTTTTTATAATTGAACACATCCAACAAAACACATTTAATTGAATGCGTTTGTTACACCTCATTCTAGACAAATATATTAATAATAATAATAATGATTATTCGGTTTTTTATCAATTTAAAATATTTTGGGCACGATCATATTTTCAGCTGAATTATTACGGAGTATTATGGAATAGAATTTAAATTTGTAGAGTATTATTTAATATAATTTAAAACCTAATAAAAACAAAACAGAAAAAATCACAACAAAACAAAACGAAACAACAAAAACAATAACAAAACAACAACAAAGAGTTTACATATACCAATTATAGCTCAGCTGGACCATTATGTGGTACTATGGAATTGAATTTTGATTTGTAGAGTATTATGAAATATAACTTAAAACATAATAAAAACAAAACAGCAAAAATCACAACAAAACGGTGCACACATAAAATTTTATAGAAAAAAAGTTTTGAATTTATTAAGAAACTTAAAAAAAAAACAACAAAAAACAACAAGGAAATACAGTTTTAAAGCTTCTTAAATTTGTAAGCTTCCCAAGTTCTCTACCGTAGTTCCCCAAGTCAACAGCCTAAGTTGTTGGAAATAGGTATCCGTCGAAGTTTAAAAAATTATAATTGAGAAAAATTATAAAATTTTCTCAATTTGCCAGAAGTACAAAATAATAGTCAAGTTGACCGAAGTCTTTTTTTAAATCTCAATCTAAAGATTTATAGCATAAAAAAAAAGATCTTCAATAATTCAAAGAATAACTTTTTCCTACCCTTATTCCATTTTTAAATTTAATACCTACATAGGTAAATTTTTACTACAAATGTATGCCTATCTAAGGATCTGAAAATCATGCGAAAAATGATTCTGAATTCCTTAGTTTACTTTATACCTTTTTGTTTATTTATTTAATTTTTCCTAAGTTTTTTATTGACAAAAATTTATTTCTATATATAGTCATGAGCCATGACTCATAAGATTTTTAAAACAAAAAAATATTATTGCTTTCATTCCTTTATGAGGAGTAAACTCTTTTCTACTCTCAACTATTGTCAGATACACCAACTCTTGTAAAAGAAAAAAATTCACTTGAATAGGTTATGTTAAATCATATTTTTTATTTGATAACCAATAAGCACTTACCCCCTTCCATTTTAAAAAATATTCTTTATATTTATATCAGCAATAAACCTTAATTTTTTCACTTTATTTTTATTATTTTAATATATTAAATATATTAACTTCTCAAATGACAGGTAGTTTTAAAATGTCAAATATATATTTGACAATTAATCTGACAATTATGTACTTCTGAAACAAAGATTAGCGTTCAAACTACACCTACCTCTTCATGTACACTTTTTGATATATCAAATGCGTTCGTTTTGTCAAAGTAAAACTAAAAATAGTTTTTATATTAAAAAAAACATTGTTCGATGTTGAATATGTGAAATAAACTTTTCAATTATTTGGATGAAATCAAAACATACGACGTACAATTTTTATAGGACAGTACGTCAATACGTCAGTCTACATATCCTTAAATCGATACACGCGTACAGTATTTAATTTATCGAAAAATATTTATTTGAATGTTTTAATTTAGTACCTACAAAAAATATTTTTAATTTCATATTATAGGTATTTTGAATATAAGATATTTTTTAATAAAAATTATTTTAAAAAACTATTTTTCTTTTAAACATAATATTAGAAATACCAATAATAATAATATTTTTATACATTTTGTCAATATTTGTAAATTTTAAAAATCCGAAATATAGTACATCGCGTTGCGCGTATTTTGGCTGCTCTCATGTATATTTATGTACCTACTTATTTCTAAATTTTTTGACAGAATTTGTACGCCGTACGCTTTTATTTAGGTTGGGACCTAAGGAACAAATAATTTTTTATAAGAAAGCAAATAACTTTTTAATTTTCATAGCAAAATAATATCCAGTAAGCCTATAATTAATCAAGGCTTGCAGATAAAAAATAGAATTGATGAAAGTTCATAATTAAGTTGTATAAATCAAACCAAAACAAAACTACATTTGGATGAATTGAGAAGATTCTAATTTAGCGAAAAGATTAAAACTATTCGCTATCTGTCAAATAAGACAAGGCACCAGTGATGGTAAAAGTGAAATTAATGCTATTATTTAAGATTAAAGGAAAGCTTATGTAATTTAATAATTATTTCAAACTGTTATTTGAAAAAAATATTTTTTAACTGTCAAGATATTATATAAAATCTGAAAAACATAGTATTTTATTCTTATTAAATGTTGTTAATATTTTCATTAAATGTAATAGATAAAATTAAAATATGGCATATCATTTAAATAAGTCATATATTATTACTTGTATATGTAAGTCTATGTGTAATATGATAATAAAAGCCAAATTGGTTGGGTACAAATGTTTTAATCAAAACTTACAATTCATTACAAATTTGAAAATCGTTATTATATATTATGTATTTTTATGAATGGGAACTGTTTTAATCAAATACAGAATGAATTTCAAAAAGAGCAATTGATAAAAAAATAATAAATGCATGAATATATGAATATATATACAGACTTTAGCTTGTGTGTGGATGAGTGCGATTGCTCATCCTACTTTATATTATACAAATTTGCGGTTGGTTTTTAAATTTTAATTCTCAGCAATTATATGACTCTTGTTTCTTCATTTACCAATAACTTGCTATAGTTTAAATCTTTAAAATTGTTAGAAATTTTTACTTTTATTACATGTATAATCATCTTACCCCATCACTTTTAATATATTTTTATAATTATTATAATTCTTTAAAATTCTTAGAAATGTGTGTGTATGTGGGATCTCTCATACTTATACTAATACTTTATATTATACTAATTTATATAACTACTTCAATTCTCAGTTATGGTGGAAAATTTTATCCATAATTATAAAAATCCATACATTTTAAATCTTATAATAAAATAAAAATATTTAGTAGATAAAAAAATACGTAAATTTTAAATTTTATACTCTTATTTAAAAACCACAAACATTTAGAACTTCAAACTTTATCACAAAGTATATCTATTGCTAAGAAGTAAGTTCACTCTCTTTTACCAAACTTTTACTAGACCCAATACAATTTTAACAACAAAAAACTCTATGAGTATCTATAAGCATATACAATATATTTTTTTTGTTTCACATTCATTGTGTTTAGGAAAAACAAGTTTGCAAAAAAAAACAACACTATGTATTTTTATACCCTACACCTATAGAATAGGTAAAGGGGTATATTAACTTTGGTATGGTGTTTGTAACCACCTAAAGGAAGCGAGCTAGATATGGAAACGTATATATATTTGGGGTCAGCGTGACCGCCTGAGTCGATATAGCCATGTCCGTCCGTCCGTAGGCACGATAACTCAAAAAATAATGGAGCTATCTTAATGAAATTTTAACTGGAGGTTACTAAGACTGAAAGTACGGCGGTGAAATCGGCCCATGGATTCGGATTCTGGACCTTTTAATCGGTTTCAGGGCTAACGAACAAATATAAAAAATCACGATAACTCAACAACTAATGACGCTATCTTCATCAAATTTGTGCTGCAGGTTACTAGTAATGAAACTACTTCGGGAATTGCGTAAGGTCGGGATTGGACCATGGGTTCGGAACCTATAACTTTTTGATCGAATTTAGGCCAAACGAGCATAATTCCGAAACCAATGAAGATAGAACCTCCAAATTTGGTATCAGGGTGTCCCTTCCTATTTCGTAAGTGTCTTTCGGGGACCAGCCACTCAGTTCCGAGGACCTAAAAGCATATTTTCGAAATTAATAAAGATAGTAACTTGAAACAAATGTAGAAGCTTCAAATTTGGCCCAGGGTGTTCTTTACTATTTCTTGCGTGCCCCCCTAATTTGGGATCAATTGGAGTGGTGGTTCAGAACCTTTCTTAGACCTCCCAATGTGTAAAAGCTTATCATCGAAATTAATAAAACTAGTAACTTAAAATTAAGATAGAACGTTCCAATTGTGTACAAGGGTTAACTAGTATTAAAAGTATGACGGGACTGCATATGGGCGAAATCGTACCATAATTTCGGGTTCTGGAACCCTTGGAAAGTTCAAGGACTAACAAACATATATCTTAAAAACACCATAACTCAAAAAATAATGCCGGTATTTTGATGAAATTTAACACTAGGTTACTAGTAATGAAAGTACCATGAGAATTGGTTGTGGTCGAGTTTAATTTCGAAGCCAAAGAATATATTTCCTATGTCCTATGTGTTTCCGAAATCTAGACTTAATTGTAGTGGTTCAGCTATGTTCAAAGGTACTTGCTGCATTTATGAAAAATTTATTTTTATATTTAAATGAATTATATGAAAAGGTCTAAATTTGTAATTGTATTTTAGAAATACATTTATTGCATATTTTGCGTTTATAAGCTTTTCTATTAGGTATATAAACTAACCATTTAAAATAATTGCATTTTTTAAAAATTTGTATTATTAAATATATTATGCTTTGATTATCTTTTTATCACAAAATTTAATAATTAGAATTGGAATAAAAATATTTTCATTTATTTCAAGTTCGTTTGTTTTTTGATATTTTTAAATAGATAAATTAGTAAGAATTTGAAATATTTTTTAATAGATAGTGTAATTAGAAAATGTTTTTAGTATTATAAAGTTAATTTGGTTAGCTATGTCTTACGATCAAATTAATAACAGCTTTTATGGTGTTAAAATGACTTATATGTCCTTAAATTTGAACTAAATAGATGTAGGGTATTTCTAAGTCGGTTGCACCGACTGACTGTTGCTTTACGTGTTATAATGTAATTTTAAAGGCGACTCTTAGAAAATTGTCTATGAGTATAATGTGTCAGGTATAGGAACTACGGAAATTGAAATCACGTGTATTTTTGTAACTGAGTACATACATGGTGTTAAATTATTTAAAACGAATTAATCTAAGCAGTAGTGAATATTTCAAATATTTAAAAATTGCATAATTATATCAGATTGTGTGAAAAATGGGTAAACATACTTTTATGTGTTTGTGATGTGGTTTTAAAAGTGCTGAAACAGAAAATAATATTTTTCGCTTACCAAAATCTAGTGAAAGGTAGATTTTTTAAATATTTTTTTTTATATTATGTGTAGGTATATATAATATATAGGTACCTAACGTTTTTTTTTTTTAGGTGAAATATGTGGTTGGAAAATTTAAATAGATTCGATTTGATAAGCATTTAAAAAATAATTTCAATTATAAGTGTAGTTGTAAATATGATAATAACCATATATATAATACACAAGTGTTGGTGAGACATTAAAGAAAAACAACTGATGAAAAAAACCAAGGGTTTTTAAAAAAGCACATTTTCAAAGTTATATTGTGTTAAAAACTCAGTTTAATTCTGGAAATATATACGATGGGGGAATAAGTCACTGCTTACTTGTAAAAATAGTAAATTTTTAATTTTTAAGTCCTAATAGCTCTCCAATGGGAAGGTTACCAAATTTCTCAAGTATCTAATCTCACTCACCACCCACTCCCTCCCTCCATTTTTTTAGGTTCTAGAAATTAAACCAAAATTTGGAATTTTACTTAGAATTTTACTATGTAAGCAAAAATGGATAAAACTGAGAGACGCTTTCTTCCATTTAAAGAACCGCTTTTGAATTTAAGAAAAACACTTAACATATGTTAAAATATAATGTTGGACCTTTAAATTTTGTATATTAATAGAAAAAAATTTGGACAGGTATTCAAGTTACAGGTGCTTTAAAAAAGCCAAATTTCAATTTTGGACCCCTTACAGCTCTTAAAAGGGGGGCGCAACAAAAAAATTTTCTTAACCGACTCCTACTAATTTCTAAGGATCTAACATCTCCCAAAATTGCAAGTTTCTACCTTGAGCCGTTCAGAAATTATGTGGGGCCAAAAATTTTGCAAAAATTGAGTTTTGGATAACGGTAAATTTTAGTACCGATGGCAACCCAATGAATAAGTTTTTTAACAGTATGTAAAGCTTATAAAAGCAGCTATCTTTCTAAGTTTTCAGATTGAAAAAATACCTCATAGAACTTTTGTTATAACGTTTTAAATAAAGGGTTTCTTCCAAATTTGAGGGGCTGTAGCTTCGTAACGGGTGGGGCTACAGAAAAAAGTTCTTCCATGAAATTATTTTTTTTTCAATACCTACTCGTAGTTAAAATTTCTTCTCTCTATTTCAAACGGTGTAAAACTTTATGTAAACATACGGACAGACAGACGGACAGACAAAGTTAAAAATAAGAAAAAGCTTTGACACTGGTTGAAACTTCTGTTTTGGAGCTTTCAATTTTGTATATAAATAAAAAAAAATATTGACAGGTGTTCAAACTACAGGTGTTTAAAAGCTAAATTTATAGCAAAATTTAAGGTTTTGGACCCCTTACAGCTCCTAAACAGGGGCGTAACAAAAAAAAATTCTTAACTGACTCCTACTTATCTCTAAGGATCTAGCTTCTTCTAAAATTTCAAGTTTCTAGATTGAGCCGTTCAGAAGTTATGAAGAGCCAAAAATTTTGCAAAACTCAGTATTAGATAACGGTAAATTTTAATACCGAATGGTAACCCTATACATTTGGATTTTAAAAGCTCGTAAAGCTTATAAAAGCAGCTGTCTTTTACCGTTTTCAGGTTGAAAATATACCTTATGGAACTCTTGTTATAACTATTTAAATATAGGGCTTTTTCCGACTTTGAGGGGCTGTAGCTCCGTAACGGGAGGGGTAATAGAAAAAAGTTTTAACATTAAATTATTTTTATTGCAATCCCTACCCGCTGCTGATATTTTTTTGTCAATCGTACGTAAAAAGGGACGGACGGACGGACGGACAGAGTGAAACTATATAGGTACATTTTTACAAAATTTTTTGAAAATGTACTTAAAATAAAACTATTAAGAACTATATAAAGAAAAAAAAAATTAAAACTATTCACCCAAGCCACACAGGTTGCATCGAACTTTATACTCGAGATATTTGACGTTATCGATGAAAATTCTGTATTCACCAAACCGGTTTCGTAATTTTTGTATTCACAAAAAACCGGTTTCGTTGCCATCAAATTTTACAAGTAACACTCGATGCACTCACCAATACAAACAAAAAAATTTTTTTGTTTTTTTTCAATTATTTTGTTTTCTTTCTTTTTTTTTATTATTTAAAAATTTTTGAACTGTACGCATCATAAAAATTTGTTTTTGTTTTATTTTTTTGATGCCTATATTCAATATTCAATATTGTAAATGTTCCTTCATAAAAAAATACCAACCGATTTTTTAGAAAAAGTGGCAAATAATTGATTAGAGTACCAAAAACAAACGAATTTTGTTGTTGAATTTGAATAATGAAAGTAGTATATATTATGTACATAAAATTGACAGTGCGAATTAAAAATTAATTTTTATTTATTTTTTTAATGAAAAAAAGTCAACGGTTGCTTTGATCGTTTAAAATGGAAATAGAGAAAACAAATGCATGGTGGTCTCAATAGGGCTGCCACTATGAAATTTAAATGTTTTCCACGTCGAAATGAAATAATTTTTTTTTTTATTAAATGATTGTATGGGTTAATAAAAAAATTGAGGTATTTTTGTTTTAAATTATTTTAACTATCATTTCTTTATACATTATAAACACGAACTCGAATTGATCTCTTGAGAAGAGTAGACGTGAGCTATTGACGAAAAAACAGTATCGGTCTTAAAAAAAAAAAAAAAAAAAAAAACTAAAATTTAAAAAATTTATTTGAAAAACGCGCGTAAAAGTGCAAAAAACAATAACATTTAACAAAAAACTTAAAATTATTTATATAGAATAGTGAAAAAAAGAAATAGTTAAAAATAAGTGCATAATTAATTTTCTTTTTTATATTCATGCGGTATAATATACCGCATGTTTAATGACAGCGAACGCACGAATATAAAAAAAGATACAATACATAAAATGGTATCTAAAAATATAAAAAAAGTACCAAGCAAAAAAAACATTAAAATTATAAATAACGAAAGTATTAAAAATGAATTATTATCTATGAAATCTAAAGTGAATCAATTAATAAATGACAATTCAACTGAAACCAATAGATTTCAATTATTAGGAGATGATGACGATCTTGATATAACAGATAATGTCAATGACGTCATCATCAATGACGAAAAAAATAAAACATGTGAAAAAGAAATTGCAAGTAACCTTAATTACTTGGAAATTTTAAAAACAAAAAACAATGATAAAATGATTAATAATACAAATAATAGCACGAATATTAATAATGAAAATATAAAAAACTTACCCGGTCCATCGAATTCAAAACCACCAAAAAATAATAAAAATATAAATAATCCAAAAAATTCTAACCCTAATGTTGAAATTAACTCAAAATCACAAAATAACAATATTAATAATATTCCAACTAATAACATTAAAAACAAAAAATTGCCACCAATATTTATTACGTCTAATGACTTAGACATAATAAAAAAATTAATTAAATTTCAATTAAAAATTACAAATTATTTTATTAAGTCAATTAAAAACACACGCTATATTCTTTATTTGCAAACCGAAAATGAATTTAAAAATACTTTTGAATCTTTAAAAGAAGCTAAGGTAGAATGCTTCTCATATACTATTAAGAGCCAAAGACCGATTAGCCTTGTGTTAAAAGGTCTACATAACGATTACGCACCAGAAGTAATACTAAACTTACTTAATTCAAATAATATAGAACAATGTAAATTCTCTAAAGTACTGAGAATGACAACAAAAAAATCAGTAAAAGAAAATATAAAGTTACCAATTTACATTGTTCAAGCGGAACCACAAAGTTCAATTAACAATATTCTTAATATAAAACATCTGGACCATCAGATAATAAAATGGGAGAAATTAAAAAAACCAACTATAACACAATGCAAAAGATGTCAGCGATTTAACCACTCGGCTTATAATTGCAACATGGAATTAAGATGTGTAAAATGTGGGGGTAACCACTTACCAGCAAACTGCACTATTAAAAAAGAAAGCCCAGCAGAAAAATTATTTTGTACCTTGTGCAAGTCATATGGTCACCCTGCATCTTACACAAAATGCCCAGTCTTCACAAAAAAAATAAATGATATTGAGATAAGTAAACAAAATAAAATAAAAAAAACAATAAATAAAACAACAAAAATTGATAGTTTTGTAAAAAGCACCTGCTCCTATGCAAATGCTGTTTGCAACAACAATAACAATACTAATAACAACAACAATAACAATATTAATAACAACAATAACAATATTAACAACAATAACAATAACAATATTAATAACAACAATAACAATATTAACAACAATCACAATATTAATGACAACAATAACAATGCCAACAATAAAAATAATATTTCATCTGAAAAAAATACAAATAACAATAACAACACAAATTTAGATAAAATACTTTTAGCTTTAAGTGATTTAACAAAAAATGTAAACAAATTAAATGAAGATTTTAAAAATGCACAAAATGAAATGCAAAAAGAAATGCAAAGTTTATCTGCAAGGGTAGATTTCTTATTTGAAACTGTCCATGATGATGAATAAAACTTTGCTACAATTAAAATTAAAAATGTTCTCTATAAACGTAAATTCTTGTAGATCTTATCTTAAACAACTCTCATTAATAAATTTTTTAAATGTTCACAACCCGGATGTGGTTACCTTATGTGAAACGAAATTAGATAAAACTAGTCGTATAAAAATAAAGGATTATAAATTAATTCGACATGATAGGTCTGAAGCTACTTTAGGTGGAGGTACGGCCATTCTAATTAAAAATAATTTAAAACTTGATGTAATTAAAGATTATAATCTAAATAGGTTCAAATGTTTAGAAGTATGTATTATAAAAATAAGGCTTTTAAATAGAAATAAAAATCTTTTTATAATATCTGCTTATGCATCACAAAATCATAATGCCAATTTTAATAAAGAATTACTGGAATTATTTCAAACTCTTCAATTAGATAACATTAACAACTATTTTATTTTGGCAGGAGACTTAAACGCTAAACTTATCTATTCTCGAAAAATTTATCGAAAGATTTAAGTGTATGTATAGAATTAAATTATATTCGTCCGATATATCGTCATTTCCGAGAGGAGAATCGTATATCGACATATTCCTAACTGACATAAGAATTAATTTAAAAACTAATAATCAGAACCAAATAAAAACATTTTCTTATGATAGTGACCATTTAGCTTTAGGGACTGAAATTAGTTATAATAATAGGGAAGAATATTTACTGGCTCCATCACCTGAAAAAATTTATTTATTTAGGAAAGCTAAATGGAACAAATTTAAAAAAGTGTTAAATAATTTAGTAAGAAATGATGATATTCATAAAAATATTCCTAACAATAAAAACCTAACAGATAGGGACATTGACTTTTATATCGAAAACATTGAAAATTCAATACGGAAAGCAATGTCGTTAACAATCCCATTCAAAAACAATAATTTTAATAGCCTAGATATTTACTTAAATCCAACTATTACTAGACTTAAAAAATATAAAAGTGAATTACTTACAGCTAAATTTAAATTAATTAAATTAAAAATAGACAAAAACGCACCATCATTTCTAAGAATTAATTCATTACTGAAAAACATAAATTCGTTAATTAAACAAAATATTAAACTCTCAATAAATAATTATTGGACTAACAGAATCAAAAACATAAAATTATCAAACAATAAAAACTTGTTCTCTGAAATTAAAAAAATTTATAAAAAACAAACTTCAAACAAAATTGACTACTTAAAAATTCCAATTAACAATAAGCAAATTCTAAACGACGCCCAATTAAATTTAAGTAAACTTAAAATAGAAAACAATAATTATATTATCAAAGAAAACGAACACATAAATGAAGTAATGGCAACACATTTATACCAAGTTCAAAAGCAAGTTACAAACAAATTTTCCCGATAAGTAACAATGTAGAGCAAAGTATTAACAATTTAAACCAAATAATTCAAAATAACAAAACAAATAAAATATCCCTTGTTAAATTTAACAATCATTTACATTCAAATAATTTACTTGAAAATGAAACTTTAAATAATTATTTTATAGCTCAAAATGAACTCAAAGATATTTTATCAAAACTTAAAGGTAAAACATCGGCAGGAATAGATAAAATTCCAAATATAGTGTTAAAACATCTTCCTTTTTCAGTAATTAACTTATACACAATAATTTTTAACAATTGCCTTAATATAAGCTACTTCCCAAATAAGTGGAAAAAAGCAGTTGTTATTACATTAAAAAAACCAGGAAAAAGTGCTTCAGATCCTAGCAGTTATAGACCAATAAGTTTATTACCAAATATAGGAAAAATCCTAGAAATAATAATAAATAAATTTATAGTCAAAATAACTGAGATTAAAAATATTATACCATCAAATCAGTTTGGTTTTCGTCATAAACATAGCACAATACACGCTATGACGAAGCTTTCATCGGATATATGTAGAAATATAAACGATGATAAGGTTCTAGCAGCATGTTTTGTGGACTTTGAAAAAGCTTTTGACACCGTCTGGATTGATGGTATAATATACAAACTCTTAAAATATCAATATCCCTTACATTTAGTAATTCTGATTAACAACATGATTAGAGGTAAAACTTTTAGCACATGGGGGTCGGATAATCATTTATCCAAAGAATTCAAACTATCCAATGGGCTACAACAGGGCACCGTAAATTCCCCAATTTTATTCAATATATACATAAGCGAATTACTGAATTCTCTAAATAAAAATTTGGAGCCCAATTACAGTATAGCATTTGCGGACGATCTGACAATTTACGCAACAAGTAATAATCTAAGAGATGCACAATACATTTTACAAAAAATGTTTTATAAAGTGATATCTTATAGTAATCTTTGGAAGCTAAAAGTAAATTATCAAAAATGTGAAACTATGTTATTCAGGAATACTATTAACAAGGTAAAATATAATGTTAAATCATGCTGGAGAGATTTTTATATATTAACTCCAGACAAAACAAAAATTAAAAACTCTGTGAACTTCAAGTATTTAGGAGTTCACTATAATTATTTGTTAAACTTTAACTATCATGTTAATAATCAAATAAGAAAAGCAAATAACGCCTTTATTAATTTAGGAAAATTGTTCTTTTCCAGAACACTTGGCAACAATGTTAAATTGCTCTGCTACAAAACCTTAATCCGTCCAGTACTAACATATGCTTGTCCAATATGGTATAATGTTAATGCTTCTGTGATGGAAAAATTAAGAATATTCGAACGCAAGTGTTTAAGAGCTTGTACAAATTATAATAGAAAACCTAACACTAATATGCACTATTATTCAAATAAATTTATATATGATAAGGCGAACATAGTTAGAATCGACAATTTTATCATTCGTCTCATACGTAACCATATTCAAAGGAGTAGTGAATCATGCGAGAACTCATTAATCTGCCATCCATGGTACGAAAATTTTGAGTACATTAAAAACTGCCTAGTTACAGGTTTTTTGCCTCCAGAAGGATTCGTGTTTTTGGACAAACATAATTACATCGAAAATAATCAAAATATTCCGATTTTATACCACTATAAAAGAAACGCGAAAATAAAACAAATACCTTTAAATTTAAATATAATAAATATTAATGACAATGAGTTGTTTAAATATGATAAGTATATTCCTGCAAAAAATAAATTAGAAATTAAAAAACCATACTTTTGGAAAAATTTAGATGTAACGTAGGTTATTGTAGGTTTAGGTATAGGTATAAGTATTAGGTTAGTTTAGTTTTAAGATTTTATAAAACATAAAAATAAAAAAATTGGTTTTTATATAAAAAAATTTTTCCAATAAATTCAATTACATTAAGATTAAATTAAAACTAAAATTATATTATGTTGAAAATAAAATATCAATATTAAATCACCAAAAGAGAAATATATTAAAATGGTTCTATATAAATTGTGAGAGCTGACATATTGGTCAGCCATGTACAAATTACATTTTAGCATATAAGAATTCTTTTTAAGTTTTTGTTTTTGAATTGTAAAAAAAATAACATAATGAATAAAAAAATAAAACACTAAAAAAAAAAAAAATACATTATAAACACAAAAAAAAAAAAATCTTCATACCTACATACTTTATAAAACAATAGCAGATAGGTATGTAAAAAAACAAAATATATAAATTTTATGTTCCATCAATTTACAAGATACAAAAAAATATTTTCTTGAACAAAGTTAGTAGAAGATATGCTTTCTTTAAAAAATAGCATAAAAAATCTATGGTATGTAAAGTAGATACAAAAAAAAAATTTAAAAAAAAATTGACTGTGGCATCTGCAAATATATTACTTTCACATTCAAGTTATTCTTATTCGGAACTGAATTTTTTTTTCGCTTCGGACTTCAAAAAAACCACCTAAAAAAATTTATTTAAAAAACGATTTAAATTGCCCATTCTCATACATAATGTAATTTATTATTGAGTTTTCATAAACATAGAATCTATTTTAGTTAACATAAAATGATGAAAATGTTTTAAATTGAAGTTTGTTTCTCAACTTATTATTAATTAGACTTAAGTTTAAAATATTATGTCATCGTCGGTTAAGCTATAAAACTTACGAAGTTAAAGGAAGAAAAAAATTACAAAATTTGGTTAATAAATACCAAAGTGGCAACGCTGGTTTCCAACATGATTGTTTCAGTTTAATGCAATATTGTATTTAAACTAAAGTATTCAAATTGTTTTGAAAGAAATTTCTAATAAATTTATGTATGTATTTCAAAGCGAAATTTCCGAAATTTTTTTTTATTATTATTAATAATGACTTTTTCAATTTCGTAATCTAATTCTTCTTTTTGTTGGTTAGGGAAAGTAATTACCAAGCAATTAAAATAATTTTCCTTTGTAAAATTAGGTATGCTAATAACAAATATCAAAGAATTATCTTGGATTAGCACACTATTTCTAATGTATGGTAGGATATTGCTAGTGATATTGAATTCATTGACTTCCTCGTCAGAAAATATGTCATGAGGTAACACGTCCAGTTTGCTCATTAGAAGTATGTCAGAGATTTTTTCTAATTGTCTATTAATTAGATTAATATCTGCATAAATTTTTAGCATTAATTTGGGTTTTTCTGCGAGCAGTATTACTTTATTCGTTGTTATGGTAATGTTTTATAAGTATTGATTGAGTTCTTGCTGTTGAGCGTTAACGTGGGTGGTTATTTCGTTTAAATGTCTTATTAAATTATTATTTATAACAACTTGTTTATTTATTTGGTCTGTCATTTGTAATATATTGTTGGAAATTTCTTCAGCGTCTTCAGAGTCCATATTTCCTGAAATGAATTTTAGGCCAGTACCTTCTATATTTAATAGGCCACGTTTTACGCGAGTTGCTTTAGTAGCATGCGATGTAGTTATTCTAAGGCTATGTTTGGCAAGAACTAGTTCACGATTAAAAATTTCAAAATTACTAGTTTTATCGGTTATATTTAAAAATTTAAGGTTGTTTAAAATAGTATTAACAGCTTCTTCATACTGACTAAGGTTTGTAATATGGAGGAATTTTGTGTAATAGTCCACTATGAGTCTTTCATTCAATCTTAACAAAGCGAAACCATGATCGTTATTGATGTTGTTAATATCCAATAATTGTCCTACTAGAATTGGGACTAGATACAAAGAGATCATGACGAAAAACATCTAGAACGAGAAAAGAGAAGTTATTTTTATACCCTACACCTATAGAATAGGTAAAGGGGTATATTAACTTTGGTATGGTGTTTGTAACCACCTAAAGGAAGCGAGCTAGATATGGAAAAGTATATATATTTGTGATCAGCGTGAACGCCTTAGTCGATATAGCCATCTCCGTCCGTCCGTCCGTCCGTCCGTCCGTCCGTCCGTAGGCACGATAACTCAAAAAATAATGGAGCTATCTTGATGAAATTTTAACTGTAGGTTACTAGGACTGAAAGTACGGCGGGGATTGCATATGGGCGAAATCGGCCCATGGGTTCGGATTCTGGACCTTTTAATCGGTTTCAGGGCTAACGAACAAATATAAAAAATCACGATAACTCAATAACTAATGATGCTATCTTCATCAAATTTGTGCTGTAGGTTACTAGTAATGAAACTACTTCGGGAATTGCGTAAGGTCGGGATTGGACTATGGGTTCGGAACCTAGAACTTTTTGATCGAATTTAGGCCAAACGAGCATAATTCCGAAACCAATGAAGATAGAACCTCCAAATTTAGTATCAGGGTGTCCCTTCCTATTTCCTAAGTGTCTTGTGAATTTGGGTGCCATTGCAGTAGTGGGTCGGGGACCAGCCACACATTTCCGAAGACCTTAAAGAATATCTTTAAAATTAATAAAGATAACAACTTAAAAAAATGTAGAAGCTTCCAATTTGCCACAAGGGTGTTCTTTACTATCTCTTGCGTGTTCCCCTAATTTGGGATCAATTGGAGTGGTGGTTCTGTACCCCTCTCAGACCTCCCAAGTTTTAAAGGCTTATAATCGAAATTACTAAAAATAGTTACTTAAAATTAGGATAGACCGTTCAAATTGTGTACAAGGGTTAACTAGTACTATAAGTCTAGCGCGGACTATATACGGGCGAAATCAGCCCAACGGTTCGGATTCCGGACCTTTTAATCGATGTCAGGGCTAAGGAACATATATAAAAAATCACGATAACTCAACAACTAATGAGGCTATCTTCATGAAATTTGTGCTGTAGGTTATTGGCAGCGAAACTACGGCGGTGATTACGTACGGTGAGGATTGGACAATGGGTTCGGAACTTAGAACTTTTTGATCGAATTTAGGCCAAACGAGCATAATTCCGAAACCAATGAAGATAGAACCTCCAAATTTGGTATCAGGGTGTCCCTTCCTATTTCGTAAGTGTCTTTGAAATTTGGGCCCCATTGGAGTAGTGGATCGGGTACCAGCCACTCAGTTCTTAGGCCCTTAAAGCATATTTTCGAAATTAATAAAGATAGTAACTTGAAACAAATATAGAAGCTTCCAATTTGCCACAAGGGTGTTCTTTACTATTTCTTGCGTGCCCCCTTAATTTTTGATCAATTGGAGTGGTGGTTCAGAACCTCTCTTAGACCCCCCAATGTGTAAAAGCTTATCATCGAAATTAATAAAACTAGTAACTTAAAATTAAGATAGAGCGTTCCAATTGTGTACAAGGGTTAACTAGTATTGAAAGTATGACGGGACTGCATATGGGCGAAATCGTACCATAATTTCGGGTCCTGGAGCCCTTGAAAAGTTCAAGGAATAACAAACATATATCTTAAAAATACCATAACTCAAAAAATAATGCCGGTATTTTGATGAAATTTAACAGCAGGTTACTAGTAATGAAAGTACCATGGGAATTGGTTGTGGTCGAGTTTAATTTCGAAGCCAAAGAATATATTTCCTATGTCCTATGTGTCTCCGAAATCTAGACTTAATTGTAGTGGTTCAGCTATGTTCAAAGGTACTTGCTGCATTTATGTAAAATTTATTTTTATATTTAAATGAATTATATGAAAAGGTGTAAATTTTTAATTTTATTTTAAAAATACATTTATTGCATATTTTGCGTTTATAAGCTTTTCTATTAGGTATATAAACTAACCATTTAAAATAATTGCAATTTTTAAAAATTTGGATTATTAAATATATTATGCTTTGATTATCTTTTTATCACAAAATTTAATAATTAGAATTTTTTCATTTTGTAATTGAATTGGAATAAATATATTTTCATTTATTTCAAGCTTGTTTGTTTTTTAATATTTTTAAATAGATAAATTAGTAAGAATTTGTAGTATTTTTTAATAGATAGGGTAATTAGAAAATGTTTTTAGTATTATACAGTTAATTTGGTTAGCTATGTCTTACGATCAAATTAATAACAGCTTCTATGGTGTTAAAATGACTTATGGATATGTCCTTAAATTTGAACCAAATAGGTGTAGGGTATTTCTAAGTCGGTTGCACCGACTGACTGTTTCTTTACTTGTTATACCCTACACCTATAGAATAGGTAAAGGGGTATATTAACTTTGGTATGGTGTTTGTAACCACCTAAAGGAAGCGAGCTAGATATGGAAAAGTATATATATTTGTGATCAGCGTGACCGCCTTAGTCGATATAGCCATGTCCGTCCGTCCGTCCGTAGGCACGATAACTCAAAAAATAATGGAGCTATCTTGATGAAATTTTAACTGTAGGTTACTAGGACTGAAAGTACGGCGGGGATTGCATATGGGCGAAATTGGCCCATGGGTTCGGATTCTGGACCTTTTAATCGGTTTCAGGGCTAACGAACAAATATAAAAAATCACGATAACTCAATAACTAATGATGCTATCTTCATCAAATTTGTGCTGTAGGTTACTAGTAATGAAACTACTTCGGGAATTGCGTAAGGTCGGGATTGGACTATGGGTTCGGAACCTAGAACTTTTTGATCGAATTTAGGCCAAACGAGCATAATTCCGAAACCAATGAAGATAGAACCTCCAAATTTAGTATCAGGGTGTCCCTTCCTATTTCCTAAGTGTCTTGTGAATTTGGGTGCCATTGCAGTAGTGGGTCGGGGACCAGCCACACATTTCCGAAGACCTTAAAGAATATCTTTAAAATTAATAAAGATAACAACTTAAAAAAATGTAGAAGCTTCCAATTTGCCACAAGGGTGTTCTTTACTATCTCTTGCGTGTTCCCCTAATTTGGGATCAATTGGAGTGGTGGTTCTGTACCCCTCTCAGACCTCCCAAGTTTTAAAGGCTTATAATCGAAATTACTAAAAATAGTTACTTAAAATTAGGATAGACCGTTCAAATTGTGTACAAGGGTTAACTAGTACTATAAGTCTAGCGCGGACTATATACGGGCGAAATCAGCCCAACGGTTCGGATTCCGGACCTTTTAATCGATGTCAGGGCTAAGGAACATATATAAAAAATCACGATAACTCAACAACTAATGAGGCTATCTTCATAAAATTTGTGCTGTAGGTTATTGGCAGCGAAACTACGGCGGTGATTACGTACGGTGAGGATTGGACAATGGGTTCGGAACTTAGAACTTTTTGATCGAATTTAGGCCAAACGAGCATAATTCCGAAACCAATGAAGATAGAACCTCCAAATTTGGTATCAGGGTGTCCCTTCCTATTTCGTAAGTGTCTTTGAAATTTGGGCCCCATTGGAGTAGTGGATCGGGTACCAGCCACTCAGTTCTTAAGCCCTTAAAGCATATTTTCGAAATTAATAAAGATAGTAACTTGAAACAAATGTAGAAGCTTCCAATTTGCCACAAGGGTGTTCTTTACTATTTCTTGCGTGCCCCCTTAATTTTTGATCAATTGGAGTGGTGGTTCAGAACCTCTCTTAGACCCCCCAATGTGTAAAAGCTTATCATCGAAATTAATAAAACTAGTAACTTAAAATTAAGATAGAGCGTTCCAATTGTGTACAAGGGTTAACTAGTATTGAAAGTATGACGGGACTGCATATGGGCGAAATCGTACCATAATTTCGGGTCCTGGAGCCCTTGAAAAGTTCAAGGACTAACAAACATATATCTTAAAAATACCATAACTCAAAAAATAATGCCGGTATTTTGATGAAATTTAACAGTAGGTTACTAGTAATGAAAGTACCATGGGAATTGGTTGTGGTCGAGTTTAATTTCGAAGCCAAAGAATATATTTCCTATGTCCTATGTGTCTCCGAAATCTAGACTTAATTGTAGTGGTTCAGCTATGTTCAAAGGTACTTGCTGCATTTATGTAAAATTTATTTTTATATTTAAATGAATTATATGAAAAGGTGTAAATTTTTAATTGTATTTTAAAAATACATTTATTGCATATTTTGCGTTTATAAGCTTTTCTATTAGGTATATAAACTAACCATTTAAAATAATTGCAATTTTTAAAAATTTGGATTATTAAATATATTATGCTTTGATTATCTTTTTATCACAAAATTTAATAATTAGAATTTTTTCATTTTGTAATTGAATTGGAATAAATATATTTTCATTTATTTCAAGTTTGTTTGTTTTTTAATATTTTTAAATAGATAAATTAGTAAGAATTTGTAGTATTTTTTAATAGATAGGGTAATTAGAAAATGTTTTTAGTATTATACAGTTAATTTGGTTAGCTATGTCTTACGATCAAATTAATAACAGCTTCTATGGTGTTAAAATGACTTATGGATATGTCCTTAAATTTGAACCAAATAGGTGTAGGGTATTTCTAAGTCGGTTGCACCGACTGACTGTTTCTTTACTTGTTTTTTCTTATTTTTGGTGTTTAAATTTTCGTTTCTGTTGTGTAATGGTGTACCGTGTTTTTCTATTATTACTAGTGTCAATGATGTATGAACCATTTTTAGTGTATTTACTTAGTTTTTTATACTTTGGTTTATTCTTTCCAATGTTTCTGTTTACAACAACATTTTCATAGAGCTTGAAGTTTTCATCCGGTGATTTATTTAGTTGTTCAATTCTTGAATTTTTGTTCTCTTCGAACTGATTTGCGAGCGAACGAATATCTTTCCGGCATAAATTCTTATGAATGAAGTCAATGGGACGAAGCTTAGTTGTTGAGTGAATAGTATTATTATAGATTCCGATAATCTTAAATATTTTGTGTTCGAGATCCTCACTTGAATTTGCAACTTCAAGGATCCTGAGATGTTCGTTAAGAGTCCAGTGAAGTCTTTCAATATCGGCGTTCTCTGTCTTACTTCCAGGTGTAGTAGCATGTGATTCGATATCATTTTCTTTTAAAAATAAGTCAACAGAATTATGTAAAATACAACGTTCATTATCGAATACAATTTTTTTCATTTTTCCAAGAAATTGGATTCGTTCCTTAAGAACTTTTAAAATTGACATCCAATTTCTATCGTCTAGTTTATGCACAGTTGCATATTTACTAAACTTATCAATTGTGGGGAAGTACATCACATTTCGGTAAGGAAACCAGATATCAACATGCACGATTTCGTTGAAGCTCTGAGCCGTTTCACTAACTCTGAAAGGCATTTTCACAGGGTGTCGATCATGTTTTGCCAATAGGCAAACTTCGCAATTATTGATTAATTTTGTTATTGTTTCCAATATGTTTGGCCAATAGTATTTTAGTTTTAATTCATTATAAACTTCGCAAACTCCGCGGTGATTTTTACTGAGATGTTCTGTTTTAATTATGGTTAGTATCTTTTCATTATCTGATACATGAATTAGCTTTTGCTTAGATCTGACTATTTTCAATTCTTTGTTTTTAGAAAAATATTGGTGAAAAGTGTTTTGAAATTTATTGAAAATATCTTAATTTTCTGAATAAACACAGATAACCTCTTTGTTTTTTAATAGGGTTTTCAATATGTCACAAAAGTTACTATTCTCTTCGAAAGTAAGGTGATTTTGAATTTTTTTGTTAACTATTTTAATAATATTTTTCTCTTTTGAGCCTTCGTATAAGTAAATTTGATTTTTATAAAGATTTACTGGTTTTCTCGTTACTACAATTTCATTGATAGAATTAATTTCTTTATTAGTAACGTTATTAAATAAAACGTTTAAATGTAGGTCGTTTTCATTTTCCGAAACGAACCTACTTAAACCGTCAGCAACAGTATTTTCTTTCCCTTTTAAATAAGAAATTTTGAAGTCGTATTCATTTAATTGAATTTTCCATCTCTGGAGCTTCATGTTCGGCTCTTTGATGTTACTTACCAAACTAGAGGCTTATGGTCAGTGCAGATGGAAAAATGCCTGCCATATAAATAAACTCTAAAATACTTAACTGCCCATACTATAGCTTGCAACTCTTTTTCTATAGTAGTAGTATATATATGGGGGTTCTGGCGCTGTCAAAATCAGCTGATTGGTTTTTTGGCAGTTGTTTGTGTCTTGGAAAATGTTTTTTAATAGAATTTTTCGAGTTGTTTGTGTCTTGGGAGTGATTTTAATAGGATTTTATTATTGGTGAGTGTTTTGGGAATGATTTTTGTATGTTGTTAGTAGGTTTTGGATAGATATGGTTAGTAGTGGTGAACGGGAAAAATAGTGAGATTAATGGGAATGTTTAATATGTTCTGTTGTTGGTAGATGTCGTTAGTAGTGGTGGAATGGGAAAAATAGTAAGTTTAATGGGAAGTTAATGGGAATATCTAATATGTTGTGTTGTTGGTAGATGACGTTAGTAGTGGGGGAATGGGAAAAATAGTAAGTTTAATGGGAAGTTAATGGGAATGTATAATATGTTCTGTAGTTGATAGATGTCACAATTTTTGAGTGAATGGTAATAATGTGAATGTAGTAAGAATAATAAAAAAGGGGGTGAAAAGATCAGTTTAATATGAAAAAGAATTTTTTTGTGTCTTGGAAAAAGATTTTTAATAGGATTTTACGGGTTGTTTGTGTATTGGGAGTGATTTTTAATAGTATTTGATTAGGTGTTAGTGTCTTGGGAAATGATGATTTTTAATGGGTAGTTAAGAGGAATTTTTATTGAAATTTAGTAGATATCACTATTTGTGAGTATTGTATTGTATTAGCTATAATGTATATTGAAATTTTAGTTAAAAAGGGGTGAAAATAAAAAAGAAAGAAAAGATCAGTTCTATATGAAAAAGAAACAAGTGATGAAAAAAACCAAGGGTTTTTAAAAAAGCACATTTTCAAAGTTATATTGTGTTAAAAATTGAGTTTAATTCTGGAAATATATACGATGGGGGAATAAGTCACTGCTTACTTGTAAAAATAGTAAATTTTTAATTTTTAAGTCCTAATAGCTCTCCAATGGGGAAGGTTACCAAATTTCTCAAGTATCTAATCTCACTCACCACCCCCTCCCTCCCTCCATATTTTTAGGTTCTAGAAATTAAACCAAAATTTGGAATTTTACTTAGAATTTGACTATGTAAGCAAAAATGGATAAAACTGAGAGACGCTTTCTTCCATTTAAAGAACCGCTTTTGAATTTAAGAAAAACACTTAACATATGTTAAAATATAATGTTGGACCTTTAAATTTTGTATATTAATAGAAAAAAATTTGGACAGGTATTCAAGTTACAGGTGCTTTAAAAAAGCCAAATTTCAATTTTGGACCCCTTACAGCTCTTAAAAGGGGGGCGCAACAAAAAAATTTTCTTAACCGACTCCTACTAATTTCTAAGGATCTAACATCTCCCAAAATTTCAAGTTTCTAGCTTGAGCCGTTCAGAAATTATGTGGGGCCAAAAATTTTGCAAAAATTGAGTTTTGGATAACGATAAATTTTAGTACCGATGGCAACCCAATGAATAAGTTTTTTAACAGTGTGTAAAGCTTATAAAAGCAGCTATCTTTCTAAGTTTTCAGATTGAAAAAATACCTCATAGAACTTTTGTTATAACGTTTTAAATAAAGGGTTTCTTCCAAATTTGAGGGGCTGTAGCTTCGTAACGGGTGGGGCTACAGAAAAAAGTTCTTCCATGAAATTATTTTTTTTTCAATACCTACTCGTAGTTAAAATTTCTTCTCTCTATTTCAAACGGTGTAAAACTTTGTGTAAACATACGGACAGACAGACGGACAGACAAAGTTAAAAATAAGAAAAACCTTTGACACTGGTTGAAACTTCTGTTTTGGAGCTTTCAATTTTGTATATAAATAAAAAAAAATATTGACAGGTGTTCAAGCTACAGGTGTTTAAAAGCTAAATTTATAGCAAAATTTAAGGTTTTGGACCCTTTACAGCTCCTAAACAGGGGCATAACAAAAAAAAATTCTTAACTGACTCCTACTTATCTCTAAGGATCTAGCTTCTTCTAAAATTTCAAGTTTCTAGATTGAGCCGTTCAGAAGTTATGAAGAGCCAAAAATTTTGCAAAACTCAGTATTAGATAACGGTAAATTTTAATACCGAATGGTAACCCTATACATTTGGATTTTAAAAGTTCGTAAAGCTTATAAAAGCAGCTGTCTTTTACCGTTTTCAGGTTGAAAATATACCTTATGGAACTCTTGTTATAACTATTTAAATATAGGGCTTTTTCCGACTTTGAGGGGCTGTAGCTCCGTAACGGGAGGGGTAATAGAAAAAAGTTTTAACACTAAATTATTTTTATTGCAATCCCTACCCGCTGCTGATATTTTTTTGTCAATCGTACGTAAAAAGGGACGGACGGACGGACGGACAGAGTGAAACTATATAGGTACATTTTTACAAAATTTTTTGAAAATGTACTAAAAAGAGACTGGTGGTTATAAAATATCACTATTTTAAAATAATATTATCCCCCTACTACTAGTTTTTAAAACAAAAAGACCGTTAAAATGCAAAGTTCACAGTAATGTCTTTTAGTATGACTAAGAATAGGTATTAAATTTCAAGATCATTACTAAACATTTTAGCGATTTTTCACATATTCCAACGGATAATAGTTAAAGGAAAATAGATAAAATTTTTTTTTTAATTCAAATTTGCGGGTAAAACTTTTCATAAGGTTCACAATATATGTTCAACAATTTAAAAGGGGTGAAAACATTAAAGTTAATTTTGAATTAAAAAATATCAACTGTTTAATGTATAGTTTTTAAAAGAAAAAGTTCGTTATTTTTTAAAGGTTTTTCACTTCATTCAATTAAACGTATAGGCAAAGGAAAATAATAAAGCAAAAACAAAAATTTGTGGAAAACGTTAATTTATAACTTATGAATTAGTTAGTTATTATCCTATTTGAAACGATAACATTTATGTTTTATTGTTTTTTAATGTAATAGGTACTATAAATAGTAGAATATTTTCCTAAAAAGTTATTAGTCAGAAATCAGACAGAAGAGAAACCACTTCAACAGAACATGAATTTCCAAACAGAGAATTGTGAAGCGCAGAATTTTTTTTCTACACAAGAGTTGGCGGATTTATTTACACCAGTTCCAAATAATGTAATAGCAAGCGGAAACCTTTTCTTCAACACAGAGAATACCTCCACAGGAATTATACCGCCAAGTCAGCCAACTATTAGACGTAAAACAAAACGAAAACAATTACATCATACGAGTAAGCAATCTAAAGAAGAAGAAATTGCAGTGATAACAAGAAAACAAAATCTAATAAATGAATTTAACGGCTATAACAACAGCAGCAATCATAAGAAATTTTTGAAGGTAAAAGATATGGAAATAGAAAGACCATACGAAATCGAAAATCTGAAAAAAATTAAAACTATATATGGATTAAAATGGGTATTCGAAACATCAAATTACATAATTTTTTTGCCTAAGAAATTTCAATTATTTTTTGAAAAGAAAGCAGAATATGTTGAGGAAATTAACAATGAGACGTATTCCGTTACAGCCGACATAAACGGTAATTTAAATTTGTTATAAGTTAAAATCTAAATCATGTAACAAAAAAAAATAAAAATAAAATAAAAATAAAAAACATTTGATTCAAAATTAAACAATATTCTTTTTATTTATCCACGAATTATGACTACTGTCAAACCCTAACCATTTTACAAATACTTTATTTCCTTTTTATACCCTACACCTATAGAATAGGTAAAGGGGTATATTAACTTTGGTATGGTGTTTGTAACCACCTAAAGGAAGCGAGCTAGATATGGAAAAGTATATATATTTGTGATCAGCGTGACCGCCTTAGTCGATATAGCCATGTCCGTCCGTCCGTCCGTCCGTCCGTAGGCACGATAACTCAAAAAATAATGGAGCTATCTTGATGAAATTTTAACTGTAGGTTACTAGGACTGAAAGTACGGCGGGGATTGCATATGGGCGAAATCGGCCCATGGGTTCGGATTCTGGACCTTTTAATCGGTTTCAGGGCTAACGAACAAATATAAAAAATCACGATAACTCAATAACTAATGATGCTATCTTCATCAAATTTGTGCTGTAGGTTACTAGTAATGAAACTACTTCGGGAAGGAGGTCGGGAATTGGAGTGCGTAAGGTCGGGAATTGGAGTGCGTAAGGTCGGGATTGGACTATGGGTTCGGAACCTAGAACTTTTTGATCGAATTTAGGCCAAACGAGCATAATTCCGAAACCAATGAAGATAGAACCTCCAAATTTAGTATCAGGGTGTCCCTTCCTATTTCCTAAGTGTCTTGTGAATTTGGGTGCCATTGCAGTAGTGGGTCGGGGACCAGCCACACATTTCCGAAGACCTTAAAGAATATCTTTAAAATTAATAAAGATAACAACTTAAAAAAATGTAGAAGCTTCCAATTTGCCACAAGGGTGTTCTTTACTATCTCTTGCGTGTTCCCCTAATTTGGGATCAATTGGAGTGGTGGTTCTGTACCCCTCTCAGACCTCCCAAGTTTTAAAGGCTTATAATCGAAATTACTAAAAATAGTTACTTAAAATTAGGATAGACCGTTCAAATTGTGTACAAGGGTTAACTAGTACTATAAGTCTAGCGCGGACTATATACGGGCGAAATCAGCCCAACGGTTCGGATTCCGGACCTTTTAATCGATGTCAGGGCTAAGGAACATATATAAAAAATCACGATAACTCAACAACTAATGAGGCTATCTTCATGAAATTTGTGCTGTAGGTTATTGCCAGCGAAATTACGGCGGTGATTACGTACGGTGAGGATTGGACAATGGGTTCGGAACCTAGAACTTTTTGATCGAATTTAGGCCAAACTAGCATAATTCCGAAACCAATGAAGATAGAACCTCCAAATTTGGTATCAGGGTGTCCCTTCCTATTTCGTAAGTGTCTTTGAAATTTGGGCCCCATTGGAGTAGTGGATCGGGGACCAGCCACTCAGTTCTTAGGCCCTTAAAGCATATTTTCGAAATTAATAAAGATAGTAACTTGAAACAAATGTAGAAGCTTCCAATTTGCCACAAGGGTGTTCTTTACTATTTCTTGCGTGCCCCCTTAATTTTTGATCAATTGGAGTGGTGGTTCAGAACCTCTCTTAGACCCCCCAATGTGTAAAAGCTTATCATCGAAATTAATAAAACTAGTAACTTAAAATTAAGATAGAGCGTTCCAATTGTGTACAAGGGTTAACTAGTATTAAAAGTATGACGGGACTGCATATGGGCGAAATCGTACCATAATTTCGGGTCCTGGAGCCCTTGAAAAGTTCAAGGACTAACAAACATATATCTTAAAAATACCATAACTCAAAAAATAATGCCGGTATTTTGATGAAATTTAACAGCAGGTTACTAGTAATGAAAGTACCATGGGAATTGGTTGTGGTCGAGTTTAATTTCGAAGCCAAAGAATATATTTCCTATGTCCTATGTGTCTCCGAAATCTAGACTTAATTGTAGTGGTTCAGCTATGTTCAAAGGTACTTGCTGCATTTATGTAAAATTTATTTTTATATTTAAATGAATTATATGAAAAGGTGTAAATTTTTAATTGTATTTTAAAAATACATTTATTGCATATTTTGCGTTTATAAGCTTTTCTATTAGGTATATAAACTAACCATTTAAAATAATTGCAATTTTTAAAAATTTGGATTATTAAATATATTATGCTTTGATTATCTTTTTATCACAAAATTTAATAATTAGAATTTTTTCATTTTGTAATTGAATTGGAATAAATATATTTTCATTTATTTCAAGTTTGTTTGTTTTTTAATATTTTTAAATAGATAAATTAGTAAGAATTTGTAGTATTTTTTAATAGATAGGGTAATTACAAAATGTTTTTAGTATTATACAGTTAATTTGGTTAGCTATGTCTTACGATCAAATTAATAACAGCTTCTATGGTGTTAAAATGACTTATGGATATGTCCTTAAATTTGAACCAAATAGGTGTAGGGTATTTCTAAGTCGGTTGCACCGACTGACTGTTTCTTTACTTGTTTTTTCAATACTTTTTCAACTAAATATACATCAGGATACTTTACAGGTGTAAGCTCTGATTCATAAAATCCACCAGATATGAAATTCTGAATCAGTTAAATTGTATGTGACGGGATTAGTTATATTTACTTTTGTTATTTTGAAAATTTCCGTTGACCAGTTTGGTTGGTAACCTTTCTCAAAACTTGTTTTATATTTGCTTATTCTAACAAAATCTCCCGCTTTATATTTCCCTTTATGGAATATCTTTGGATGATTGTAAACTGTTTTTAATAAAAATTTTTCATTGCTTTTTTTCTTTATAACCTCATTAGGTTTCATTTTGATTGTATGATGTTTTGTTGAATTATACGTATTTATAATAGAATTCAAAATGGGAAGCCACTTGTAATTTCCTTGTAAACTAAATTTTTTCCACATATTACTTTTTAAAGTACGATTGAATCTTTCAACAATTGATGCCTTTAGTTCAGAGAATGTATGATAGTGATGAATATTTTTTCTATCCATATATTGCTGAAATTTAGTATTGAAAAACTCCAAATTATTCATACTTTTGTTCTGACATCGATAGTATAAGTAAACGCAGCAATATTGACCACAAACATCAGAAAAATCACTTTGCAAACGCATTCCATTAAATACAATACAGTGATTTTTAAATAAATTAATAATTTGTTTTTCACTTGGCTGTCTTGCATAAGAATCAAAATATTCTATACATCCTTCTTCTGGTATAAAAATTGCCAACCAATGTTCTCCAGGATCTTTAGATATCTGTGTATTAATAACAAAAAAAGATGATATTTCGATAACTTTTGGTATACGATCTCCAAAACTCCAAACTCCAAACGCCCAAACTCCATTAAACAATTTATTTGTACTTTTATTACATTTCAAAATTTCCGCAATCTCTAAGGAATTCATTTTGCGGAATGTGAAAAACATAATTATTTCTTAATCTTTTATATGTTTTACTTTTTACTTTATTTATAGATTTGTATAAACGTTACGATTTTTATCTATTTGAATATTTGCATCAAACTCTCCATACAAAATAGCTGTTAAGGTAGAGGGGAGTGGTTTTGATAATTTTGCTTCAATTCTTACGGTTACTTGATTGAGTAAACCTTGACACACTTCATTACCTGATGAATCTGGTGTTAAGTCAAATGCTAACATAAAGAAACCATTACTAAACAATGATTTAGTTATTTGATGACCTTTATCGTTATGATGTATTCCTGTACCAGTAAAAAGTGTATTATACGCTCTAGTGAAACAATTATTTTCATCAGAAAAGTTAGTTTCTATCACCAAATTAGGAACTTGAACACCGTTAACAGATAATGAAAATTGGCTAATATCAAAATGCTTGAAATTGAAAGGATTTTTAGATCGTTTTCCTGAATACCCAACATTCTCCGTCATACAAAATATTAATGTGTTTGGCAATTGCCCAATGAAAGCATTATCTAATAATATGTTTTGACTATTCGATGCAACAGTGAATGATTTTACTTCAACTCTTTTGTAAAAATATTTAGCTGTACTTTTCTCCAAAACTGTATTATGAGCAAGTAAAATACTTGGGTTAACTGTAACATGTTTCATTAGTAAATTTGCTTCTATGATTTTCAATTGAGATTCATCAGTATTCGCTGAGAACATATAAAATTCAGGTTTCTCTAAAGTAAGTAATATACGAATATCAACACCGTTTATTAGTAAAGTAGGTTGATTGAACATATCTAAAGGTAATTTACCCATAAGTTCTACTACATTGCTGTTATTGTAAAGTTTCTGTCTTTCTTTCGAAGCTTTGTTCTCAGAACTCGCTACATTGGGTTTGTCCAATAACCACCCAGCACATTCTAAATGTGTTACAGCTGCATCGCTACCATAGTTGAGTAATGATTCAATGTATGCTCTATAATGATAATTTCCATCGGATGGAGTAATATTTTTTCCATTTAATTGAACATTGCATTGTTTTATTAATGAATGTAAAATATTATTAACTACACTTGGCTGGATTATTTCTTTTCCGTCGGTACCTTTATCATTATTCCAAAGTGTTCCATCTTTTTTAGTTATTTGCACTTTTAGTCTTAAATATGTTGAAGATAAATCTCTATATGAATCACCATGTCCTAGAGAGACAAATTCAATAGTTGATGAATTATCTAGAGAAGCAATGGGGTTGTAACAAACTTCTTCAGATCGTAAAATACTGGATTGAATGGGTAGTGTTTTGAAAATATCCAATTCAGATTTCATACATTCACTCATTTTAATCAAAAATATCTTTTTTTATACTCTTATTCTTCTTCTTAACTTGACGTCGTTTACTTATTAAATAACTTAAACGTTTCAAAGCTAGCCTTTTTATACTTTTATTTTTTATTTTACTTTTCCTTTTTCTTTTTCCAGAGCCATACATTTCATTCAGTTTTTGAACAGCACCACGTCTAACATTTTTAACTATTTCTTTACCACGATCTTTCATCACTTCCTTTACATTTTCACCTGATGCAATATTAGATAAAGCATTAATACCTGAGCTTATAGCTTCATTCTTTAATATATTTACACCTGAACTAAATATTGGTTTTAAATATCTAATTAATCCGCCGAAAAAACTTCCTAATCTTCGTCCTCTTTGATACGGTACTCCTGAGTTAAACAAGTGACCAATATCTTCCAAACCTCTCCCCGACTGAATCAAATAATACTTATAATACACTCGATCCATTTTGAAATAATGTATTTTTCTGTAACATCCGTTATTTATACTTTTTTAAAATGCAATATAATTTTTGTAGGAATTGAGCTATTAGAAAAATTTACTTTATAACCATATTTATCACATAAAAGTATTGAAATGCTATTAAATGATTTCTCGACATTACAATATTGAATGTTTCTAAATTCTTTTACAACATCATTAAAAGTATTTTGAACATTGATCGTTCTTAAACATCTTACATCTTTACCAGCAACATTTTGTGGTTCAATGATATCTGATTATATAAAAAACATATCTTTTTTTTTTTTTTTTTTTTTTCTTTATTATAAGTAATTAAAATTTAAATAAATAGTATAAACATTAGATTAGCTACTTGGACCGTGGCCTGGGCTATATGGTCCTTAAATTCAAAATTTAGGAATCTCTTTAACGAGTTCCTGCACAAAATTAAAATCAAAAGTATAAAGACTATATTAATTTTTTTTTTTTTTTTTTTTTTTTTTTTTTTCTTATATTTAATAAAAATAAAACAAAAAGAAACAAAAACATAACAAAAAAGAAAAAAAAAAAACCAATAACATTCCCTTTAACAAAAGTTATAAAATTAAAGTAGTTTAAGTATTTAACATAAGTAATTAATATAATAAACAATTCATCAAGTTATTGAATTAAATTCATTTAATTCTCCCTAACAACAAAACACATTCAATCCAAGATGCTAACTTTGCAACACAAATGTTCTAATCATTGATTTAAACTTAGGTAGATTTTCAATCCGTTTAAAATTTTCTGGCAGCTCATTATACGCTTTTAGACAATTATATACGACATTATTTGTTTGGTTATTTGTACGGAATAATGTAAGGTAGTAATTTGCTTTGTTACGAGTATTGCGGTTGTGAATATCGATCATTCTGTTTAGAATAAAATTATGCTTAATTTCATTATTAATAATCTTAAACGATAGGACATATAGTTCAAATTTACTTATGTTTGCTAAACTAATATATTGTCTACAGTATAACAAGCTTGTCGGATGTCGAATGGGGTATCGATTAATTACCTTTATACTTTTTTTATGTACGATATCTAGTTTGTTTAGATAGATATTCGCGGCTCTACCCCAAATTGGGTTGAGATAACAGATGTGTGATTTTATATAAGATGTATAGATCGTATATAAAGCTTCCTTAGAAAGAAAATTCTTTAATCTATGTAGGATGAATATGTATGGCCCTATTCTTTTTATTACATTATCAATGTGATTGCACCAGTTTAAATTATGGTCTATATTTAATCCTAAATAATTAAAGCTTTTGACAATTTCAATATTCTCATTTTCGAAAGGTATATTTGTTCCTAAGTTCCACGATTTGTTTTGAAAAATAATTATTTTTGTTTTTTTTACATTTAAACTGATCCTATGCTTATTTAGCCATTCTTGAATTATTTCAAGATCATTTTGAATTGAAAGCTTTACACTTTCTTCACTAGCTTCAGCGTATTTTAGGACCGCATCATCTGCATATAATTGCAGATCTCCCTTTAAGTTGAGACGAGCTAGATCGTCAATATATATCTTAAAAAGATCCGGTCCTAAAATCGAGCCTTGCGGTACACCTTTATAAATAACCTTTTCCGAACTATATGTGTTATTAATGCGAACTCTTTGCATTCTGTTTTGTAAATATGATTTAAAAAATTGTAGTTGTATACTGGTAAAATTAAAGTTAGCAAGTTTAAGCAATAATATTTGGTGGTCAACACAATCAAATGCTTTTTTTAAATCAAGAAATACGCAACTGGTATATTTTTTGCTGTCAACACTTTTCGATATAAAGTCGGTTAGATTCAGACATGCAGCTGTAGTATTAGATTTCATTTGGAAACCAAATTGTTGCTCACTTAAAATATTATTATTAGAAAAAAAATTATTCAATCTATTTTTTATTACTATTTCAAAAATCTTAGAAATTGCAGATAATATAGAAATGGGCCTATAGTTTGAGCAATCTGTATTACTTCCACTTTTATAAATTGGAATTATAATAGCCGCTTTAAGTTTATTCGGAAAGATACCGTCACGAAATGATTTATTAATTAATTTAACGAAAGTTGGAACCAATCGATCTGCAAAGCGTTTGATAAATTTCGTAGAAATATTATCAATTCCAGTAGCTGCTGCCGTATTTAATGTGCTGATAGCTGTGCAGACCTCTTCAGAATTTGTTTCAGTTAATTGAAAATTAGAGAAGATACTACGTCTGAATTGATTCATATAAACATGATCAAGGGTAGTATTAGGTACGTTAATTTCTTTTGTTACATTTACAAAGAAATTATTAAAACATTCCGAGATTTCTTTTTCATTTTCTATTGCTTTATCATTCTGACATATTATTTTAATTGAATTTTTTTGCTCGATGGAATCAGTGTTAAACATGATCTCTTTATATAAATTCCACAGTCTTTTCGTATCACTGGGGTGCAAAGATATTCTGTCAGAGCAGTATTTTTTTTTTTCCTCAGTGATTAATTTTTGAACCCTATTTCTATATTTAAAATATAAGTTAATAATGCGTTCATTACCCACATATTTTTTCCTGTATTTGTTAAATGAGTCTCTGATTTTCATTACTCTGAGAATCTCTTCAGTCATCCAGGCCTTTTTTATTTTAGTATTTTTTATTTCAATACGTTCAGTATTATTATTTATTAAAGAAGTAAGATTATCAATGATTTCATCAGCTTCACTATAAGATTCAATATTTAGCCAGAAATCATCAATAGCAATGTTGGCGTAGTTTAAAATTGTTTTATATTTTACGTTATTACTTTTTTTGCACTTCCGATCAGTACTGATAAAAAGCATTTGATGATCAGACAAAGAACAGTCTAGAACATGTATATGATATTCCCTCTCTACCATGTCAGTTACAAAATGATCAATTATTGTTTTTGATTGTGATCCAAATCTAGTCGCAAATTTTTTGGATATCTTATTGCAAATCAAAAAACCATTACTTAGCAACATATTTTTATACGATATTATTTCAGAATTGTTAACATTTAATAAGTCTAGATTACAATCACCTACTATTATAGTTCTTTTAAGGTTTGAAGTTAGCTCATCAAATCTATTAATAAAGTTCATCGGGTTTGTCTCGTGTGATCTATATATGCCAATAATATTAAAATTTTCCTTCGTTAGCTTAATTCCCAATATTTGGCTAACTTCAAATTCCTCACTAATAATAATATTACTAGCAAAGTGATTTCTTATGTAGATGGCAATTCCACCGTAAGGTTTGTCTCGATTAATGAAATACGAATCATACCCTGGTAGATTAAAAAAAATATTTTCAGAAGAAAGAAGCCATATCTCAGTTAAAACAATTATATCTACATCACATTTAAAACTTTCAATTAATGTTTCAACTTCAAATAATTTTTTTCTTAAACTTTGTATGTTTAAGTACAATATATTAAAGTTATTTTGATATTTTAAGCTCATTGAATTTGAATCATAATGTAAGTAATGTTCCACTCTAAAATGGTTTTCTACGTTCTCTGTTTCATCTAGGTGCATTTGTAAAAAAAAATAATTTGGATAATTTGGATAAACATTGTCAGCTGTTCAATATGATCAAGATTGTATGTAAAAATTAATATTATTTTTAAATAACATTTGACATTTGTTCTTGATTTGTCAAAATTTGTTTGAAACGTGTTTTTATAAATTATTATTGTTATTAAAAATTTTTTAAATAAAAATAATAAGTAAATTAAATTATTAAAATAATTAAATAATGTGAAGCAGAGTGAAATGTATAAAGTGAGAAAAAATTTAATATGTAATTTATCAATGACTAAAATCAGTATGTCAATCACTATGAAATTGTATAATATAGATAAAATTAATATTGAATTTAATCGAAGAATATTTTTAATTCTATTCATATTGATTGGAATTATTATAAAGAATATTAATAAAAGTGTATTATTGTAAATTAATTTTAGAAAAAGAAATATTGTAATTAAAGAATTAAAGTATAAATTTGTTTTAAAAAATAAAAAATGTTTCGAACGTATTGCTTTGTATACATAGTAGTTATTTATTTTGTTTTGTTTTAATAAATTAATAAAAAAATGAGAAAAAAATATTAAATTTAATATATGAATGTACATATTTTCATAAGCAATGTTATAGGTTATGCAAAAAGATAGAATTGTTCCAAAAAATATTAAAAAGTGTAAATTTAATCGAAGAATGAAAATATTTATATTGATTGGAGTTATTATAAAGAAAATTAAAAAAAGTGTACTATTGTAAATTAATTTTGAAAAACGAAATATTGTAATTATATAATTAAAGTATAAATTTGTTTTAAATAATAAAAAAAGTTTTGAAAATATTGCTTTGTATACAAAGTAATTATTTGCATAGTTTTGTTTTAATAAATCAATAAGGAAATATATATGCAATTTCATAGTGAAATTTATTGAATAAATAGTAGATGCCAAAGAGAAACAAATCAATATTTGATGAATTATATTGTACCATGTTATTAAGGGAATGTTATAGATTAAGTTAATTTTTGCTATTGATTTTGTTAAATTGTTCAAGATTAAACGAGAAAAAGAAATTAAATTTAATATATGAATGTAATAATTTTCAAAAGCAATGTTATAGGTTATGTTAAAAGTTAGAATTGTTACAAAATTGTTAAAAAATATTAAAAAGTGTAAATTTATAGTTAATTTTAAACACAAAATAATAATATAAATAAAATAAATTTTTTTTTTTAAAAATGCAGAAAGTTTTGAAATGGTTATTATATGTAGTACAATGTAGTTATTTGCAGAGTTTTGTTTTAATAAAACTAATATCATAAAAATTTTCAATTCTAAATACCTTGGAGTTGTCAGTTTTTCGCAAGAAGATTTTATTATTTTTGATCCACAGGAATTTAAATTTTTCTGATATTTTAAGCTGCTTAGCCTCGTAGTATAATTTTGATTGTAGCGAAGTAAGATGGTGTCGAAAAAATATTTGTTTGTTTCCATGTTTCTCCAGTCCTACATCCGTTGTGAAAAGATTTTTGTAGCTGGATTTCTTCGCCATTATTTCATCTTTATCTTTATCAGATTTCAGCTTGATCAAGTATAGAGTATTTTCTTCATTTTTATTATTTTTGGAAAACTTTTTAAAACTGGATACTTTTATGATGTTCTCCTTAGGAATGCTAGCTTGGATTTTTTTAAAAATAGTGTGTACAGTATCCACTGGATCGTCGATATTTGAAGGTAGACCAGAAAGTACTATATTGTTGTAATTTTTTTGCTGTTCACTTTCATCTAATTGGGATTGCAATTTATTTACGATGCTTTCCAGTCGAATTGTTCTATTCTCAATGACCTTTATTTCCTCTTTCAGCTTTTTATTTTCTTCCAGCACTTGTTTATTATACTTTACAAAGTCTTTTAGTTGATTTTGTGTAGCATCCATTTGTGCTGAGAAATAATTTTGAGATTTTTGAATCTCCAGCACTACAGTGACCAGAGCTTTCATGTACAAAGCTAGACTTTGCAAAGAGCAGCCATTAATATCAATTTCTGGTAAGTTGACAGGAACATTGGTTTGAGATGAGTTAATATCTTCGGTTTCATTATCATTAACTTCATCGTCATTATCTTCAATTACCAAAGTATCATTACCAGTAGGGGGACACTCATAGCACTTCCATGCTGCACTTCCTGATTTAATAGCTTCAAACAGTTCCTTCGACACGGATGCACATTTATTGTGGAAAAATCTATGGCAAGTTCCACTACACTGAACCCCTTTGGAATTTCCAGTAATATTTCGTCCACAGGTGGTACATGTTTTCGCCATTTCAATTCGTTTAATAATTGGAATTAATTGTATACTATCTATAAACATTTTGAAAGCTTCTATTATACGTGGTTTAAATTTCTTAAAATCTGGTACTTTCAATGATACTTGTTCGAAACATGTTTTTAAGAGTCCTTCTAAAGTATAAGAAAAATTTGCTCTTAATTTTATATCCATTTTGGGTTTATTCACACATATAGTAGTGTAAGATATATTTTGAGGAAAATTTTCAGATTGTGCTGGTTTTGTATAATTGGAATCATCATTAATAAAATTAAAAATTCCCCAAATCAGTTGCCGTTCAACTTCTTTTCTTGAAAATCTTTGAAATGGTCTAATATTTTCAATTAATGTTGGTAATAGAAAAACTTTCCAATCACATAATATTTGTTTCTCCTCATACGGAATATATGATGTTCCAACTGCTATTAAATCAGTACTTTCCATCCCCTTAATATATATTTTGCTACTTTTTTCCCAATTTTCACCATATATATTTGGAACAAAATCATTGACATAAATTTCAGAAACACCAACTTTCCAAATAGAATCACACATGTATTTTATTAGTAAAAGATGACAATGTATTTTCAGGATAGTAATTCATAGATGAATCGCTAAGTAAAGTAATGTAAAAATCATCCTTTATTTGTATGTTGTCCATGGTGTATTACTTGTAAACTTAACTTTTCGTATTGGAAAATTAAGTTCGGTCTGAGTTTCACCAGCAGCTCTATTTGAGCGTAAAACACGACTTAATTGTTTTTTATCCATTTTATTACTATTTATAGTTTTTTCTTTTTTTTGAGGTGGGCTTGGACTGTCTAAAGGTACGGTTATAATATCTCCAGTATCAGTCTCAAATAGTTGTACATTTTTAATTGATTTCCTTTTTCTGAGACGTTCTCCTGATTTTGCAGCAGAGAATGCTTTTGAATATATTTCCTCTTCTTTTTCATCATCAATAAATACTTCATTGTCACCAAGTGGTTCTGGTTCATAAATCTCCTCTATGGGAAATTGCATACCAAAATTTTTGTTTTTGATATGTTCCGGCTGAACTTCTGCATCGCGTAAAAATGGTTTTGTACGAGTTTGAACACCTTTTGATTCGTAATACTTTATATTTTCCTGTTTTTTCTGATCCTGTTTATTTTGCTGTGAGGTCATTCTAGTTTTATTACTTACTTTGTATAAATTTTGACGAAATAAATACCATTTCTGAATATCGGATAAATTTTTATTTAAAATTATATTTTTCATTTTATTATTCAATTCACTGAGTTCAATATCTACATTTTGTTTGAGTTTATCATAAATCTCAGGTTTAACTAAAATCATTTTATTAAACATGTTGTTCATTTTAAAAACTTTCCAATTATTCCTGATAGTACGGCGCCAATTAGTGTAGGTAAAAATCCTCCCCGTTGAATAATGGTTTTTCGTTTACTAGTTAAAGACTTTTTATGACAAATTAATCTTCTCAACTCCTTTTTATACTTTTTCAACTGGTTTATTGTTGTTTTACTTAAATTGCAATTACCTTTTAATATATTCAACGCTATTTCACATATTGTTTTTATTACTTCAGGATCACAATGCTTTATAATAAGTTTTTGAAATTTCGAGTTTTTTAATAGATGCAATATATGTCGGTTTGCCTTCAATCGTTTCATATTTATCACTTAAATTATCTAAATCGACTGTTTCACAATAACACAAATTCTCTCCCAATATATCACTTCTCAATCTAAATAGATCGTTAATATCTTGACTAAGATCTATAAATATATAACCGTGTGGTCGTAATGTTACTTCATTATATACTTTTTGGAATTCTTTAATTTTATTAGGACAAATTTGCCGTGATAGTGGTAAAATCTGCGACTTGTCTCTGGGGTTTTTAAAAGGTACTAAATATTTACAATTGAGAGAAATATCTCTTGAAAATTTTCCCTGATGAAACACATTTTGTGTTGTAAATATTACAGATAAGTTTCTATGATGCGAACCTCTCGTAAACAACTCACATAATTTTGAGTCATGGGAATTCAACATCATATCATCTATTATTATTAACAAAGGATGATCATTTTCACTCAAGTCTGGTATTTCTTTAAAATATTCAAGTTCTTTAATGTTTATTGGCACTGCATTTCTATCAGGATTACACTAAATAATTTTATTTATTTTAGGTTGAATAACTGTATTCCTATTTTCTATTAAATTACGGATAAATGTTGTTTTACCACAATACGATGGTCCCGCAACCATCATTGTAAAAGGGTGATATAACATAGCCATTATAAAACTAAAAGATAAACGTACTCTCAGCTATATTTATAGCAAAATCAATATATAATAAAATCATGATAATTCAAAAATATTTAGTCATTTCATTACTACACTTTGCCATAGAAGGTAATAATAATTTTCTAATAGTCGATTTACAATTTTCTCGCGAAAATGAAAAACAATATTTTTTGAAAGAATTGGCGGTAGCGGAGAAGGGAAGTTTAGTTCCTCTTATATTTCACTTCAAACCACCATATTCAGAAGAAGAACTTAATGCTGATGCAAAATATCAAAATCAGTATTGTGAAAGGAACATCAACGGATTAAAATGGAATGAAGGTGTGATTGAATATACACAAGTACCAGTTGTTCTAAAACACTATTTTGATCCTTTTGAAACAATTTTCGTGAAAGGAGAGCAAAAAATAAATTTTTTAAAAAATATCTTATTAAACCAGATTTAATAGATCTCAGCAAAGATATGACATCACTTTATAAAATTGAGGACTTCATATCAATGTGTCCTATACATAACAATAATAACAACCCAACGAATACTAAAATTAGATGTGCTGCTAGAAACTGTTTGAATATATACATGTACTTACTAAAAACAAACAAACTTTAACAAAAAAAAGATTAATAAAATTCTTTAAAACAATAAGAATAAAATATCCTTTTTTTTATTTATCTCTTTTAATTTATATCATACCATACTAAATACAAAAAAAATATATCCTTCTTCATTGTACAGAAAGTACGTTGCGCATAATATGCACCTGTCTACGTTTTACTGTTTTTACTAAACTAAGTCAAGTTCAAAGTCAAGTTCATTATTTATTTTTATTTATACTATAACATACTAAATACTTTTCATTTTGCAAAAAAAAAAAATATCCTTGTGGTTCACCCAAGCGTATACAAGCAACAAGTTTTCTATAAAATTATAAGAAACGAAAAGTTCATGATCAAAAAAAACATTTAGATATATTATGCAATATATCATTTTTTTTGCCTTACATAATATCAATGTTAACGGTATGATCTTCATAAATAATAAAATATAAACATATTTATTGGTTTCAAAGCAACTGAAATCGTTCAAATGGAATAACCCTAATTTGCGAATTCATATACCTATTTTTTTTTTTTTTTTCTTTCGCACTATAGATACGCATACAATTTTTAATAATTGCATTTCTTTAGTAATATTTCTCCTTTTTATTTTTTTTTTGTTCTATGGGGTAATGTTTTTTAATATAATTCTATTTAAATTCTATTTAAAAAAAAGTTAAGTATATAAGAAATGAAATAACAATATATTGATTCATAAAGTCAAAAACTAACATAAAGTTTACTTTTCTTTATTAACTATTTATAATGGACTCTGATAGTTCTGATAGTTCAAATGAAATTATTTATTTCTATAAAAAAAGTAACCGGGCAATACTACTTGATCCCTCTTCATATATTAGTGGTATAGATAAAAGAACTGTTAAGGAAGCGTTCCTTAACAATTTACCTATAAATCATATATACACATTTTACGTAGACAGCGAAGACTATGAAAGAGCTGAAAAAATCGAAGATTATGCAGATTTTTATACAATTTGTCTAGAGCATCAACAGCAAATGTTCGAAGATTTTAGAGATCCAGAAACGGGGGAAATAAATTATATACATAATAAGATGTTAGTCCAATTTGTAGTATCATTTCAAAAGACGAGAAAGTGTTGCAGATTATCAACATAAATATGCACCTAGCTGAAGTAATTATAGGGCAATCATAAGATCTAAGGTGCTCTCTCTTGAAAAAATCAACAGAATTTTTGAAAGAATTATTATAGATAAATATAAAACATCTGAAAATTTTGTAAATTAAAAAAAAACAAACCAGCAAATAAATTTAAATAAATAGTTTAATAAAGTATACATTTTATATTTATTTTTTTTATTTATATTTTTTACATTTTAGTTATTTAGGGAATAATGTCCCCAAGCTAAAGTATGAATATCATCTAAATAACTTAAAGAAACTTTACTTAAACTTTGTGTATACAATGTATGAGACTTACTTCTAAAATTTAACATTTGTCTAAATAATATTTTTTTTTTATATAAACAATCTCTATAATTATTTATTGTAAAATTTTTAACAACACCTTTTTTAACACCTTTGGCTTTACATATATTTTTTTTTATTTTCAATATCAATTGAATACATTTTTGCTCTTAAACCTATGAATTCTTTTATGATGCTACCATTGCATTCGTCTTTCATCATACCTAATACTTTTTTATTTTTCCTGGGAATATTATATGAGTTTTTAGAATTATAAGCGGAAGTATCATATCTAGCATCGATATCAGGCAACATATCTTTATAAAAGTCACCTGTTTTTATAGTATAAATGAATGAATCTGTATCCATATAATTTAATCTAATATCTTTTCCGTACTTTAATTTAATAAAGTCATAATGAAACCTATACATTACATCTTTCGTTAATTCTAGAATTGTAAATCCTAAATAAATGGGCTTATTATAATATACACGCATTCTATTCATCTGAATAGCAACCATTTTATTGGTAAAATGCGTCATGCTATGAAAATTTGGTCTTGAAATTAAAGCGCGAGCTCCTAGACGACGTCCACTACTCTCCCAATCAGTTACAATTTTCACATCCTTTCTTTTATCTAAATTCTCCATAGTTTTTCCATAATTCGCATTATTTTGCTTTTTAAAGAAGTTTTTCTCAAAATCATTTGTTGCCTGAGTTCTATGAAAATTATTTAAATCTATAAAACATTTTAGCCAGGGAGATTGATTGAATTTTAAGCTTCTATGGATTTTTTTCAAAATTAAACCATGCCTTAAGCAATGTTTCAAGTTTCTATAGTGGATAACGAAATTGTTTTTATTTTCCAAATCAGCTATTAATTTTTTTTGTTTCATATACAATTTTTGTTTTCATATACAATCATATACAAAACATTACAATTTTGTTTGTTTTCTGCGCAGAATGGTAAATCATTGTGCGCATCATGTAAAGAGGATGGATATTCTAAATCCACCTGCAAAATATAACCTATATCTGAATCATCTGGTATGTTTAAAACATCTATATTGAGATTTTTACACCACTTAAAATTTGAATGGGGTAGAAAATCTGATTGAGCAAGCCCGTAAAGATTATTTACATCTAAATACATTATATATTGTGATGGTTTTGTTGATAGTTTTCTAAATATTTATTATTAGCAACAGAATGTCTTAAGCTACATTATGTTAAACCCCCTCTTATATCTCTTTTGATAAAATTATGAATATTAATATCGGTTAGCAGTTCAAGTTCAATTTTTGTAGTTTTTAACATGGAATCCCAAGCCAACCCGGATGCTGTAAAATATTGACAAGGATCTAATGAGTATATTTTTTGACATATTTTTCGTAAATTTTCAAATATATCTGTTAATAACAACACATCTGTTTTTAAATAAATTTGTAAATAATCGCGAAGATTTTTACATTCAAATTTTTCCCACACTGTTTTCGCGTGAGCATAATCTTCCTCTGAACAAACACTATTTATTAAACTACTATTGAAATGTTCTTTTGACGGTAATGTAGTTTCGTTCAATTTCTCCCACGAATTGAGGTATTCATAAGGAAATATACCTTTACGTCTGATTAAAGAAAAACTTTCAACTTCTGGAAACATTTTCCTCACAGTAAATAAATCATCATTAGATAAATAAGAAGCTAATAATTCTAAACTAGAATCCATAAACCTAAACGAATCTAAAAATCGAATTTCTACAAAATTGTTTTCTTCATACTCAACCCACTTAGAAAGAGAAATATAGTTTTCTTTATTAATTGGTAGCACATTAATTTTCCCAGGAAAGTTTGCTAAAGCTTTAATAATTAAATGGCAATCATAACCACTAAAGTTATGGAAAAACACCGGAATAAAATTTGGTTTTTTAAATTGTAAATTACAAATATAATGATCTGGACCTCTATAATTACCAGGAAAATGGCAATGATCCATTACTCTTTCTTTTGTTAAATCTTTTTCACAAATATGACAAAATTTTCTTTCTAATTGCATTTTTAGTTCTAATTCTGCTAATTTTTTCATTGGAACTATTTTTTTTAAATACTTACAAGCTATATTTTTTACATCTGTAATCAAATTCTTCAAAAAATCTTCTTCACATCCAGGATTAGTTTGCATTCGGAATATATCTAACTCATCACCATATGAATATTTGATGTAATAAGCGAAAGAACAAGGGATATGTTCTTGAATATCTGTTGTTGAAGAAACGTTTGGATCGGGTGAACACGTTTCAATATTTTGAAGAATACATTCAAAATCTGCATAAACCGCAAAAGGAACAACCAATTTTTTCATAAAGTTTTTGAATTTTAAAATTTTATTTTTATCTTCCGGCATTGTTGTAACAATTCTGTTGCACTCAGACTCATGCCGTTATAAATCAGCTTCACTATAGAAATGGATCAAGCAGTTATTGCATAAAAAAATTCTTCCTTTATGTTTGCTAATTTCCGAACGAATTAATCTGGGTATATTTTTAATAAACACATAATGGGTTTTCTCTTCGTTTTCTATCAGCAACAGATTGATATGATGCATTTTCTTTTCTTTTGTGCAATAATATGGACCATTAATTTGAAAGAAAGTCTTGCTATTTACTTCAACTTTTTCATATCCAAAAACATTTATACTGATTGATGGAATCATTTCTTCAAATATTGCGATATCAGCAACTTTAAGGGGAAATGTTAGTCCATCGAATTTCAAAACCATCTTATTTTGTAGAATAATTCTTTCTGCTTGTATATCAGATATTTTATATGTTGATATTCGTTCAAGATCTTTTCCAGAGTGAAATGCTGCTGCTACACTCCATTTGAAGCAATATTGATCAGAATTCATAACGTTAATACAAGCTTTTTTGTTTTTTATAAACGAGGGCAACGGTAGATATTGAGAGCCTCTCAAGGGTTTGTATTGGTTGATGTTAATTTCTAAATTAATAATTCTAATTAACGCCCATCCACTATCTCGTTCTTGAAATTCATCCGTTTTTTTTATAATATTCTGCATCAACTGATTATAGTTTTCAGATATTTCTGAATGGTGTAATATATGCACCATTTTCCTGTTAAATGACTTTATTGATGTTATAAAATCATCATTATCACCACCATCATCAAACTCATCTTCAAAATTTTGTTTTTTCTGAATTTTCATATATTCAGCAAATAGCTCTAAATTGAATTTGTACGCTTGATGTTTTGTTAACATCACACTTAATAGTTTGATGATTCTATCTTTGGAATTTTGCAAAAACGATTCAGGTAGTATACTACTTTCATTATTATTTTCCAACATGAAAGTTTCTACCCGTTCGCTGAAGTTGCTCTTCACACGTTTCAAATCACCTTCTACTACTTCTTTTATATTCTTCTTATGTAAAAAGGTTCTAGTATGATGCAGCAAATCTTTACATAATATTTTTATATTGCAATCTAAGCAAGTTTTAGAAGTATCATTAGTTTTAACCGAACGTTTCATTTTTTATTACTGTTTTAATGTTAAATGTTTAATTTTTTAACGTAAACTAAAATAGATATTGAAAATTTATTCTTTTATATAGGACGGTTTTCAAAACAGAAAATATATTTTTTTTTATATAATTTAAAAGGAATCCCCTTACGTCATTGCAGATTTCTATTTTACAATTTAAAATAATTTTAATTATTAAGTGATACATAATATAAGAACTTTTTTTTGCTCTTTATACTTAAAAACTTTATTATCAAAAAAAAAAAAAATAAAAACAAAAAAACTCAACTTTCAATTCTTTCATTCTACTGCAAAACCACATAAAATTTTTAATAAAATTGCTTATCTTTTATATAAAACATACATTCATTCATTCAACAAAATCGCAAAAAAAATAAAAAAGTTCTGAGCGTTATGATTTTCTGTTTGGAAATTCATTTTCTAGTGAACTGGTTCCTGTTCTGTCTGATTTCTGATTAATAACTTTTTAGGACAATATTCTACTATTTATAGTAGTTATTACAGTTTAAATCAAATTAATTCAAATACAATAAAACATAAATATAATCGTTTAAAATATTATAATAACTAATTAATTCATTAGTTATAAATTAACTGACTTTTTCCACAAATTTTTTTTTTTGTTTTTACTTTATTATTTTCCTTTGTCTATGAGAACAACCGTTAAAAAATAACGAACTTTTTCTTTTAAAAACTATACATTAAACAGTTGATATTTTTTAATTCAAAATTAACTTTAATGTTTTCACCCCTTTTAAATTGTTGAACATATATTGTGAACCTTATGAAAAGTTTTAACCGCAAATTTGAATTAAAAAAAAATTTTATCTATTTTCCTTTAACTATTATCCGTTGGAATATGTGAAAAATCGCTAAAATGTTTAGTAATGATCTTGAAATTTAATACCTACTCTTAGTCATACTAAAAGACATTACTGTGAACTTTGCATTTTAACGGTCTTTTTGTTTTAAAAACTAGTAGTAGGGGGATAATATTTTAAAATAGTGATATTTTATAACCACCAGTCTCTTTTTTCTTTTTCATATAGAACGAATCTTTTTTATTTTCACCCCTTTTTATTTTATCTATACATTATTATAGGTAATACAATTTTTCAAAAATAGTGATATCTACTAAATTTCAATAAAAATTCCTCTTAACTACCCATTAAAAATCATCATTTCCCAAGACACTAACACCTAATCAAATACTATTAAAAATCACTCCCAATACACAAACAACCCGTAAAATCCTATTAAAAATCTTTTTCCATATTCCATTTTCATATTAAACTGATCTTTTCACCCCTTTTTTATTATTCTTACTACATTCACATTATTACCATTCACTCAAAAATTGTGACATCTATCAACTACAACACATATTATACATTCCCATTAACTTCCCATTAAACTTACTATTTTTCCCATTCCCCCACTACTAACGTCATCTACCAACAACACAACATATTAGATATTCCCATTAACTTCCCATTAAACTTACTATTTTTCCCATTCCACCACTACTAACGACATCTACCAACAACAGAACATATTAAAAATTTCCATTAATCTCACTATTTTTCCCATTCACCACTACTAACCATATCTATCCAAAACCTACTAACAACATACAAAAATCATTCCCAAAACACTCACCGATAATAAAATCCTATTAAAATCACTCCCAAGACACAAACAACTCGAAAAATCCTAATAAAAAACATTTTCCAAGACACAAACAACTGTCAAAAAAACCAATCAGCTGATTTTGACAGCGCCAGAACCCCCATATATATACTACTTATAGTGGAATATCGTTTTTCATGCTCGTTTAATATTTTTGAAGCATAGCATATAGGGTGATTTGATTGGGTTAAGACTGCACCTATTGCAATATTGGATGCATCCGTAGTTAATGTAAAATGTTTTTCGAAATCAGGTGGTTTTAATATAGGGTCACTAATAAGAAGTATTTTTAGTTTGTTAAATGCATTAATATAATTTTTGTCTTTTGTGTCTATTTTTTCGGTTTCCTTAAACATTTGATTAAAGGATAGGCTACTTTTGCGTAGTCTTTAATAAATTTCCTATAATATCCGGTTATACCGAGAAATTGACGAATACCTTTAATAGTTGTGGGGATTGTTAAACTTTGTATAGCTTTTACTTTCTCGTTATCCGGCTTGATTCCTTTATCAGTTACGACATGACCCTGAAACTTTGTAGAATTGTTAGCGAAATTACATTTATCTATTTGTATCTTGAGGTTCGTTTCCCTTAGCCTTTGCAAGATTAGATAGTAAATGTTCTTCGAAACTAGTAGAAAATATTAGTATGTCATCGAGATATCATATGAAATTAATGAAATGACGACGCATATGAAATTAATGAAATCTTCCAAGACGTGATTCATTAGTCGTTGGAATGTGGATGGTGCATTTTTCAGTCCAAATGGCATCCTCAAAAATTCAAAATTACCATTGGCGGTTGAAAAAGCAGTTTTGGGTTGATCCTTTGGATCCACCTCGATTTGGTGAAATCCCTTTGCCAAATCGAGAGTTGTAAAATAATTACATTTTCCTAATTTGTCGAATATAATATTTTCTATATTCGGTATTGGGAATTTATTATTTATAGTTACTTCATTAAGTTTTCTGCAATCCACTTCAATCAGTTATTTTTGAGTTCCTGTATTATCTAATTTTTTTGGAACCACCCAAATTGGTGAATAATATGGGCTGTTACTATGCTTTATAATTTTTTGTTCCAACATTCCCTGAATTTGTTTGTCAACCTCTGTTCTGTGAATTTCAGGGTAACGGTATAATTTACTAAAGGTGGGTATTTCATTTTGAGTTTTTATTTCGTGCTTTATTTCACACGTGAAAGAGAGATTATCTCCTTCTTTAAAGAAAACATCCTGATATGAATTGAGTAAGTATTTTAGTTTTTTTTCATCTACATTATTTAAGTAATTGTTAGAGTAACATTCTTTTGATAAATTGTTTTGAAAGTATTCGTTGCTAAAAATATTAATAGAGTCATCTCTATAGCAATTATTTGAATATATCTCTTCTTCTTCATTGAGATAAATTTGAATGATTGCATTTCTTGTTTTCACAACTCTGTTCTTAAAATCAATAATGGCATCTAATTCGATTAGAATATTATTTCCGATAATACCATCAAATTGATTATGAAAATCAAATTCAACGAATTTTACTAGAAAATTTTTGGGTTCATTAAAGTAATTAAAAATAGGGAATTTGTAACAGTTTGGAGATTTTATAGTGTGATTTAAAACGTTCATTATAGTATGTTGATTTGGGATTTTTCATTTGGGGTTACAGATGTTAGGATTTATTATACTTAACTCGGCTCCACTATCGATAATAAAACGCAAATTTCTCTCATTAGTTTTAACGACTATATAGGGTAGTTTCTTCTTGCGTCTTTTTGAAAATTTTGATTTTTATGACTATCATTTTTATAATTTGTGGCAACGTCCATTGGTTCTGGACTTGGCCGTCTATTTGATGGGTTATAGTAATAATGCATGTTATTATTACGGAAAGAATTATTACCAGTATTATTAAATCTGTGATTGTTGTAATTGAAATTATGGCTATTACCATTATTTCTCGTATCATTAAATTTGTGATTATAATTTTGATTATGGTTGTTACTATAATTAAATCGGTGACTATTATTATTATTATAATTAGGAGTATTATTCCTAGAGGAATTTATGGTGAATCTATTTGATTTATTTGGAAAAGTAAAGTTTTTTTTGGTTATTTCCATTCTGAAACCTATTTTTATTTTTAAAATTGTTATTATTTTGAATATTTTTTGATTCTGATAAATATCCAAATTTATTCAATAAATCTAAGGCTTCATCAATGATAGATTGCTCCTTACATCCTATCAAATTTTTTGCTAATAGTGGGAGATTTTCTGTAAAATGGTTTAAAACCATTCTTTGATTATCTTGGATTTGGTTGGGTGTGCCCCGATTATTTAGGAAATAAGCGTTATTTAATTTGCAGAGTAAACTACTAATTTCGTCATAAAAATTTTTGACTGTAGTATTAGATCTACAAAATTTTATCTCATCAATTATTTCGGGAATAGGGGTACGTTCTCCGTGGTTCCTGATTAAAACTTGCTTAAGTTCAAACCAAGTTGACATCGGACCATATTTACATAATTGTTCCCTAGCTTTACCTATTATTCTATCCTTTATGAAACCTAATATAACTGGTAGATAATTTGCATTCAGTGTGAGTCAATAATGGGTACTAGTATGTCTACACGGGCTATAAAACCTGATAGGGCAAACTTTTCTCCATTAAATGGAGCTAATATTGTTAATATTACTGGACAAAAAATTTATTACTTGGAGTGTTTGAGCGTCCATGGTTATAAAGAGAGAAGGAAGGAGAAAAGAAAATTATAATAAAAATTTGTAAAAATTCTTTTTAACTAGCAAATAAATTGAATTGAACCAAAAAAAAAAAAGAATAATGAACGGAATTACTAAAAAATTTTTTTTTTTTTTTTTTTTTTTTATTTGATGAGTCAATAAAAATTATTACGTTTATTTTATTATTAGAAATGATTTGATCAAAGATAACAACAAAAAAAAAAAATTTTAAGCTTGAACTTGAAAAAAAAAAATATTATTTAATAAAAAACAAAAATGTAAACAAGGAAAATTTTACTAGAATCAATTAATTATTGAAAACAACTAAAAAAAAATTTTATCACTTTACTTATTTATTATTTAAATTTAATCTTTTAATTTTATTAAATTTAATCTTTTCGATTAATTTTTAGTTTTATTAAATTTAATCTTTTCGATTAATTTTTAGTTTTATTAAATTTAATCTTTTCGATTAATTTTTAGTTTTATTAAATTTAATCTTTTCGATTAATTTTTAGTTTTATTAAATTTAATCTTTTCGATTAATTTTTAGTTTTATTAAATTTAATCTTTTCGATTAATTTTTAGTTTTTCGCGATACGTTGTTAAAGTGTTGAACACAAGTACATAAGTTTGATATCGTTCAACCAGACTCAATTGAACTTTAAGCTAAGAAGTCTTTTGCAATATCAAAATGTACTTAACGTATACTACCGACTGCGCCAATTTTATGTTAATATTATTTGTTATTAAAAGATTTCTTTTTATTTTAATTTTATAAAATTTATTTATTGATTTTTTTAAAATACAAATTTTTGATTTTTAAATACAAATTATAATATTTTATGTTAATATTATTTTATTAATTTTATTTGTTATTAAAAGATTTCTTTTTATTTTAATTTTATAAAATTTATATATTGATTTTTTTTAAAATACAAATTATTCATTTTTAAATACAAATTATAATACTTTTTACAAGAATATGTTGTCTTCACAAGATCTTAACCAAAACTCAAATTTTAATACAAAATTATGTTACTTAAATACTAAATTATTATATTACTTAAATCTAAAAGATCGAACTGAACCAATATTGTTTTATCAGCGTTACCAATAAATAATCTAGTTTATGAACATTCAACTTAAGAATTTCTTAAGAATTCTAAAGAGTTTGTAATATTGCAATATTAACGAAACTCATTTTCATTTAAATGAATACAAGTCATAATTGATAATTATTGAAAATGAATTTTGTTATCACTGCATTTATTACAACGCATGAAAGTGTAAGTGGAAATATTCCTTAGTGGGTAAAATATTACTTAAAATTATTTTTAGTTGAAATAGTTTTTCGTTTATAGAAATTTTACTTTAGAAAGAAAACAGATAATATTTCAAATAAATAAAAATAGATTATTTTAAAAGATTAAGATAAATATCGTTTTAGATAATTTATAAAATGTATTAGATAAAATATGACCACTTTAGGGTCTTATATTACTATATATGTAATAAGTAGGTGAAAAAAGTCGTCTTTTTCTGCAAGGAATAAAAAAAAATCAAAACTGGTAAATTGCTTTTGGTACCTATTTATAATCAACACACAAATAAAAATAAAACAAATAAGTTAATATGTTTAAATAATTTTTTATTTAACTGAAAAAGCTTTAACAATTTTATGATGATCAAATGCTAAAATTCTAGAAATAATGAATTCAACATTTTCAATTCGTCTATGAAATCTACTTTTATCATATCCGTGTTCTTGCCAATGACCTTTGCGAGCAGCTCTGTAGGCATAGTCCCATACATGCATGACTTGAATTTCTATATTTGTGTTGAAGTGAACTTTTTTAGTTTTAATTAATTTCTAAAATTTAAAAAACAAATTTAAAAAAAAGATGGAACTTAATGGAATAATGATAAAAACACTGAAGGAAAATTCACTCAACAACCAAGTGTAGTCAATAATCTTCTACATTCAATAATTAAACAATGTTACATACAGCTGAATGGAAAGAATATATCTCCATCTGATGGAAATTATCTTTATAAACCTTTTATTGAATCATTATTAAATTAAGGTACAGATGCCTCTACTACTCATTTGGAATGTGCAAAATGGGATAATGATAAACCAAATATAGGTAAACATGATAATAATGGTTCAAAACAACGTGAATTATACCAAAATAGCAATATAGTAGAACTTAAGGCAAAACTACATTCCGACAAGTTTAATCAACCTACACTTCTCATAAATAATGTTGACATTCGAATTCTTTTAACACTCGAAATACAAGACTTTTACTTTTTTGGAGATATTATGACGAATCTCATCTGAAAATTTTAAAAGCTTTATTTATGAGACATGTAACTATTAATCCAAGTGTACTATTAGCAAACAATGTGGTATTAGAAAAAACTAATGCCAAGTACAATTACAAACGTGTAGAAGTTAAAAGTTAAATCATTCAACAGAATAATTCATTCGTATTACTTGATAATGTTTTCATAGGCCAGTTACCAAATTTAATAATATTTTGTATGACAAAAAATAAAAGTTTTTCTGGAAAAAGATGAAAAAACCCGGACAATTTTAAACATTTTAATATTTCACAATTTGTGTTAAACGTAAATGGAGTTCAAATACCTAATTCAGCATTTGAAACCAGTTTTTGGGATGAATATAGTTGCTACACAAAAGCATACAGTACACTATTTTCAGGTAGTAGAATTTACAACAATGATAAAGGTAATTAGATAATGTTTAGGTATGGATTTTTCTATAAATACTATACATAAAAATGTATTTAAATAATTGACAAAAAGTCGCTCTTTGTGCACTACTGGATGTAACGTTTTGTTACGATGATAATAGTACCTTATTTGTAAAAGAGATATGTATAGTTGGTATCAAAGAACCTAATAAAAAGTTTGTAAAAGAGCTCAAGTATAAATTTCTTACTAGAGAATTTATAAATGATAATTTTGAAAATTATTATTTTGGAACTGTGTATAACGATAAAATAAATGAAGAGCGCTGTCAAATACTAGAAAAATGTAATGTTATTATAACAAATAACAACCTACAGATCCAACTTGGCCCAACACTGTACTACATACAAACAAACAAACTTTCGCTTTTATATATATAGATTAGAATATCTATATCCGTTTTTAAGAGTTAGAGCAATAGTGTCTGGTTTTTAAAAATTACGTCGAAAAACAAGATTAGAGGCTGATGCGTTAGTTGTTGTTTCTAAGAATGACTCAACGTTGCATTGTTCAAGAAAATTTTCTAAATGATAAACAAGCTTGAGTTAATACTTGTACATCACTAATACAATAATCAACGATTTCCAGTTTAATATCAAATGCATTGCTTCTATTTTTTCATACCATTTAATGAAGATATTACGTTCTTCAACATGCATTGTATCTGGGTTATAATATTTAATATAATAATGGTCCAATATAATCTTTATTTTTAGTCGTATTAAACAAGCTAGTATCGCCCTGCGCTCGAAATTAGATCTATTTTTGCTTTTAAATTTACATAAATAATTCGTTTTGTGTAATTTATATTAGAATAATATTACACGATTAATTAATTTTTTGTTCCTATACGGAATGAAAAAAATGGCAACAATTTTGTCAACAATTCTAGCGTTTAAAATTTCCTTAAAACAAAAAATTTATAATAATTTTTTCAATTACAAAAACGTTTTTAAGTATTTTTGAATTTTATTCCTATACCTTAAGCCGCTTTAAAGAGAGTATAATTTTACAGTTATTACAAAACGAGGAAGATTATAGTTGCCCTTGTCAACTTTTAGATACCCGTGCGTACAGTATTATGTATTAAATAAATAAGAATTTTATATATTGCAATTGAACTGTTTAACAGAAAATTCAAAATATTTGTTTTTTTATATTTAATTTAAAAAACAATTAATAAAAAAAAAGATGAATTAAAAAAAAAAATATGCTCTGAACGAGATTCGAACCCACACTTTTCAATTAAAAGGTCGACATCCTAACCACTAAGCCATCGATTTTTTGTTTATCTTTTTTATTTTTGAAAATAATAATAGTTGCTATGGTATCAATTGTATTGTTTTGAAAAATTGTTTTGAATTTTGTTATAAAAATATTTAAAAAAAAAGAATAATTTATAATATAAATTAGAGTTTTCTGTCAAATTTTCTATAAAATAAAATTTCTAAATAAATATAGATTTAATTTTAATTAAAAAGAGAATAGATAAAAAACGAGGATGAGTGTCGTAGAGTAGACTGTGTCAACTCTGGGATACCCGTATGACCGTTATATAAACATTATATCATTTAGAAGCATTAATTACTTTTGGCGAAATTTCAAACATAAAGCTTTATTAGGTGTAATGTAATGCTCATATAAAAGAAGGAGTTGTATGGCAGCTACTCGAACCCTAAGTAGACCAACCAAATTTTGCAGTAACTTTGGCCATTACACTAAACTATTTTTTGCAAAATTTCAGACACCCAGCTTCATTAGGTGCAGTATAATGCTCATATAAAAGAAGGAGTTGTATGGCAGCTACTCGAAACCATTCCACTAGACCAACCAAATTTTGCAGAAACTTTGGCCATGAAACTAAACTACTTTTGCCAAAATTTCAGACACGCAGCTGTATTAGGTACAGAGTAGTACTCATATAAAAAAAGAAGTTGTATGGCAGCCACCCGAACCCACGGACCAAAATGGCTGGATTTAAATAGCGATGACGGCTATTGCAAAAAAACATGCATAGCTAAATCGATTTATTTTTCGATTCTGATCCGATCCATACACTTGAGTCTATATGTTTATTATTCATTTTAATAATTTTTTTATTTAAAATTAAAGCTAAAGTAAGTTCTAGCACTTATATAAAGTTTCAAAATGTTAGGGCTCCATTTTCGGAGGCTGCCATACAAAGTTTTCGATTCAATAACTGTGAATCTAATGAAGCTAGGAGGCTAAAATTAAAATTGGGCAGGTAAAGTGATATCGGCAAAGTTGGACATCCCTCGGACCACCGGACTTTTAGAGTGGGCAAATTTTTTTTTTTGTTTTTTTTTTGTCTTTTTTTTTTTTGTTTAAGCAAAACTTATGGGATAATAAATTAAATTTTTTTTTTTTTTTTTTAAACCAAAATTATGGGACAATGAGTTAAATTTATAAGGGAAGTAAATTACGGTTTATTTTATACACGATAGTGGGTATGCACGGGTATCTAAAAGTTGACAAGGGCAAATATAATCTTCCTCGTTTATTATAAAATGAAACTAAAATTTGTAAATCAACAAAAATGGTTTGTTATTTTATTTCAATAAATCATCATCATCATCAAATGGCGTCACAACTCGGGGTGAGTTTTAGCCTGATTTACTGCTGCCCGCCATACTTGTCGATTTTGTGCTGCAACTTTCCAGTTTCTGATATTAAGTTTTCTTAAATCATTTTCTAAGCCATCTGTCCATCTTAGCCTTGGTCTTCCTCTGTATCTATTTACAGGTGGAGCAACATCTAATATAAGTCTTTGTGACCTATTATTTGCCATTCTAGCAACGTGTCCAGCCCATCTAATTCTTTGTGCTTTAATAAAGCGGACCACGTCTTCATTATTTATTAGTAGTTGTAGTTCTTGATTGTTTCTGTGCATATATTCACCGTGTAGATTTTGTTTCGGTCCAAATATTTTCCTTAAAATTTTGCGTTCAAAAATTTTTAGACTATTTTCGTCTGATATTGATAATGTCCAATTTTCCGCACCATAGGTCAATACTGGTCTAACTAGGGTTTTATACATACACAGTTTTGAATGTCTAGATAAAAGCTTCGATTTAAATAGTTTTTGATGTGCATAGTAGCATTTGTTGGCCGCTTGGATTCTATTTTGTATTGAACAGTGCATGCTGTTGTCGTTGTTGAGCAATACTCCCAAATACGTAAAATTATCTACGCCTTCGAAGTTGTATTCTCCGATTGTTATGTTTTGCGGGCTGCGCCTAGTGTTTGAGCGTGATAATATCATATATTTTGTCTTATTTTCATTTATTCTTAAGCCAATTTTGATAGCTTCCGCTTCGAGTTTCACGAACTGCTCAACCATAGCTCTTTTGTTTCTGGCTATTATAGCAATATCGCCAGCAAAAGCGTTAATTTGTGATGATTTGTTGAATATATTTCCCCCTCTATCTAGATCTTTCGTTACGTAATGCAGCATAAGGTTGAAAATCACTGACGATAATGTGTCGCCTTGTTTTACACCTGTTTTTATGTTGAAAACCTCTGAAATTTGATTTTGTACTATGACGCTGCTTCTGGTGTTATTTAAGGTCATCATTGTAAGTCGAATTAGTTTTTCAGGGTATCCCAAATTGTGCAAAATTTTCGGTATTTCCTCTCTTTTAATGCTGTCGAAAGCTTGTTTGAAATCAACAAATAGTATATGCAAGTCAAGATTGTATTCGTAGCATTTTTCCATGTTTTGCTTTATGAGAAAAACTTGGTCTGTTGTTGATCTGTTTGGTCTAAAACCGCATTGATACTCAGCTAAGATGGTTTCTGCTTTCTGAAAGGCTAAACGTTTCGTATAAAATTTTGCTAAAAATTTTATATGCAACATTTAGTAACATGATACCCCTGTAGTTACTGCAATTGAGTTTATCTCCTTTTTTGTGGATAGGGAATATGGTACCAATTTCCCATTCTTTCGGCATGCTTTCATTCCTCCATATTTTACACATTAATCTGTGTAAGTGATGAAGCAGCTCTTCACCTCCTTTTTTAAAAAGTTCTGCAGTAATACCGTCTTCGCCTGGTGATTTTCCGTTTTTAAGTTTATTAATTGCTGCTGTAGTTTCTTCAATTGTCGGCTCTTCCGTATTAGGATTTCGTTCATTATCTCCTTCTATGTGAAATGAAAATGTTACTCCATCATTATTGTTATTGTCAATATTGAAAAGTTCTTCAAAGTACTGTTTCCACCTATCTATAATTTGGTGTTCGTCAGATAGAATAAAACCATTTTTATCCTTGCAATTTGTCAATTTAGGTTGGAAATTTCTTGTTTCTTCTTTTAGTCCTTTGTAAAAATTTTTTATGTCTTTGTTGTTGAAGTTGGATTCAATTTCTTCAACACGTTTCTTCATGTAACTACGTTTTTTTTGTCTACAAAGCTTAGTGGCATATTTCCTTTTCGTTTTATAGATCTCCTCATTTCTCCTTGTATTTCTTTGTATCATTTTTAGCCTGGCTTCATTCTTGTCTTTAATTGCTTCAGTACATTCTATGTCAAACCATTCTTCATTTCTTCTATTCGTCTTTATGCCTATGGTTTCTTGAACTGTTGAGTTTATTGCACGTTTAATGTTTAACCAGTCTTCTTCTATAGTTGTTAGTTCTGTAGTCATATCTCTTAGGCAATTCAGATTATCTCCAAGTTTGGTTTGATAGTTTTCTAATACCCCTGTTGCTTTTAGTTTTTCTGTATCCCATTTCTTTTTCTTTTCTCCCCTCTTTTTTGCGATGTTTGAGATTCGTTGTCGAAGTGTTACTTTGACTAGGAAGTGGTCACTGTCGCAGTTTAATCCGCGACATGTGCGTACATTCATTACTGAGGACATTCTTCTTTTGGTCACTAGGACATGGTCAATCTGGTTCGTTCTTCCATTTGCTGGTATTTTCCAGGTACCTTTATGTATATTTTTGTGTGGAAAATGACTACTAGCGATGTATAAGTTGTATCCTGCTGCAAAGTGACACAATCTTAACCCGTTTGCTGATGTTTCGTCGTGTAGTGAGTTCATTCCACCGATGCCCTCGATAAACGGCTCTTTACCGATTTTAGCGTTGAAGTCTCCTAAGACTATTAAAGTGTCATATTTCCCAACCGTATCACACGTCCTTTCCAAATCATAATAAAATGCATCCTTAGATGTTTCTGTAGCGTCCTCTGTGGGTGCGTAGGATGATATCAGAGTTATGTTGTTAAATTTTCCTTTAATTTTCAGCGTACATATACGATCATTTATTGGGGTGAAGCCTAATATTGAATTTTTTAGTTTTTTCATTACGATGAAGCCAGTGCCATATTGTCCAGTTCGCTCTTGGTTTCCACTATATAGTAGTGAGAAATCTCGTTTGTCTATTCTGCCATTCCCTTTCCATCTTACTTCTTGTAGAGCGATGACGTCTAATTTGGCTTTTTGTGCTTCTTGGACAATTTCTTGCATTTTTCCAGGTTGCAGCATTGTTCTAACATTCCAAGTTCCGATGTTCAAATCATAATCCTTTTTCCGTTGCATGGGTCGTATATTGTTTAAATCCATCTGTATCCGAGGCTGTAGTAAATCTCTCGTAACAATGCTTTTTTTACGGGGTGGGTTGTTAGCCCGACGTCCAACCTCCAATTTGTAGGGCCGTGTGTTTCTCATCTGGTCATTTCCACCAGAGGATTGTTCACTATGGTTATACCGCCAATACTCGGTCGATTTCAATAAATACAAAAGAAATTATTAGTTTCATTTAAAACAAATTATTAAATTTAAGTACCAAAAAAAATATTTCACAATTTTACTCTTCTTGCTTTTTCAGAAGCAAAATCATCAATTACTTGAGATAAGTTAAAATCCTCACAAATATCTTTTTCTATCGATAACAAAGCAATATTGGTTAGCCTTTCTTGCGATATCAACGAATATATCTGAATCTATTGAATGGAAAGAATACAAAAAAACATAGATATTATGACATTGATCTAATAACGTAAATCTTTCCTCTACAGAATTATTCGCTCTATCTATAATGCGAAAATAAAACTTAATTTTAAAGATTTGTTTAGGATTTTCTACAAACTCATCACTTGATTCATTTAAAAATTTACGAGGTCTTTTTCTTATGCGGTTTTGTGGAAATTCATTTTCTGCATCAATAACTTGTGCAAGCTTTGTAGCTTGACTTATATATTCATTAAAACTAGCATCGTTTCTTTTATCATTTAAAAATCATTTTAAATTACCAAACGCTTTACTACATTCATTAAAATCAATGGTGGAATTTTGTAGCATTTTGCTAACTACGTCAATTTTTGGGAGTATATCATGCCAGATAATTAACGAACATAAAAATTTAAATGATTTAAATTTTTCAGATAACGAATTTGCCATATTTCTTGTGCTTATATTTCTACTTTGATCATCTCTTAAATTAATTAAACTTACAGAAATTTCTTTAATATTTTGCTGCAAGGGTCTTATAGCGTTAATACGACTTGACCATCTAGTACCACTCAAAGGTTTTAAAGTTAAATTTTTAATTTTGATTTTTAACATATTCCATCTATATGGAGAGACAGAAAAAAAAAATAATTCCTGAACTATATCGAAAAATCCAACGGTTTCGTTATTAATGTTAACAGCATCATTAAGAACTAAATTTAGGTTATGTGCTGCACATGGTACAAATGTTGCTCTGGGGTTATTATTTAAAAATCGTTTTTGAACTCTTATATGCTTACCTCTTAGGTTGGATCCATTATCATAGCCTTGACCACGAACATTTTGTACATCCAAGCTAAATTTAGGCAACAATTCGTTAGTAGAGAAGTTAAATAAACCTTCACCAGTCGTATTAACTATTGGAGAAAAACCAAGAAAATATTCTTCGACTGTTGCTTTATTTTGCGCCAAATTCACACACCGAACAACAAACGTGAATTGTTCAACGTGGCTTAAATCTGGCGTACAATCAAGTATAATAGAAAAATAATGGAATTTTTTATAATGGTTGTTAATTTCTTTGTTACAGCTGATGGAAATAATTCAATGATTTCGTTTTGAAAATGGATTCCCAAATAATGTGGCATATGACTTTTTTTTTGTTTTGATGTTTGTACGTTTCTTGCATTTTCTGTTATTATCGGATCAAATTTAGCTAACATTTCTACAGCTTTCATGAAATTTCCGTTTCTGGGATGGTATACTCTGTCGACGTGCCGCAAAATGCTAAACACTGACCAGACAAAAATTGAAAAATAGCTATCATTCTTTCAATAATACCACGCCATCGTTTTGTTTTTATTTCATAATATGTTTGAAGCTCTTTATCTATTGTGAAGTTCTTTTGCATCCGCAATTTTAATTCGCACCACTTGTTGTGCACTGTTTTCATGTTGAACAAAATACGTTGCTGCATGTCGCCAATCAGAATATCCACCACTGGTCAGCTTAATAATATATTTGCTGAATGATTTGCACCAAAAAAAAAATACCATATTCAATTTAGTAGAGTAAACTATCCAGTTTCTAGAAACTGTTTCACCATTTTCTAAAGTTCTAAAAAAATATGTTGCAGAAAATCTTCTGTTTTTCTCATCTGATGGAAAGTGAACATTACCGCGAAGTTGCACTGGTCCTTTCTTCACTAAAATTTCTAAGACTTCTTTAGTTATCGAATCAGGCCATGTTACTGGATCTTCCAGCACTAAAGACGAACTTACTGATTCTGTTTTATTCTTCTTCTTCACTCTTCTTCGTGATTTTCTGATTCTGATGTTGAAGATGAGTCATCTTGTGGCTGTTTTGGCCTTTTTGTAGGCCTTGGAAACGAATCTAGCACATCCAGAAATGTATCAGGTTCTTCAGTATAAAATTCTTTAGTTGACCTTCCTGACGTACTTGCCACAGGTGATTTTTGTGAGGATTCCAAAAACATGTGTTAAAGATACACTTAGTTTCTTTATTTCTTTTAGTTTTATTTCTTTTTTTTTTCTATAATAAGCACCAGATTGCCTTTTTGTTTTTCTTTCTGACATCTAAGAAGGTGTGATATTTTCTTATTCATAATAAAATTTCTAAACAGTAAAACTTACTTTTATTAATTATACTTAATTTGTTAGATCAACACCTATAATAATTGATATGAAGTAACTAATAACAAAAATGTATTACACAACTATCATTTGTAAATAATTCTATTTCACTAATGTTAATGTTAATATATACATGTAACATATAAGCATATAAGTCTGCAGAGTCATGGCAATGTTAAAAAGTCAAGGCATACTTACAAATTTTTAATAGCAAAATTTAAAGTTTTGTCACAGAATGTTAAAAAAAATTAAGTAAATTGGAAAATACATAAAAAAAATAGGAGATGTTTTTATAAAAAGTTGTCTTCTACTTAATTCGACTAAGTTAATTTTTACGGTTTAGTACTCCAAATTAAAATAATTTTTTTTTTAATTTTTTTTTTTAAATATAATACTAGTTGGTCGGCAGCCGGCCTTCGATTTGGCCGCTCACTTGCGGGGGCACCTTTTGCACCCTCGCCAGGAAAGGGCCTGCTAATTAAAAAGCTCTATGAATACATAATATGTACAACAAAGTTTAACATACCATAATTCATAAGTTTGGTACTTAGTATTATATTATATTGAAGCTGCCAGAATTAAAAAATAATAGTCAATAATACCTACATAGACATAAAAAAAAAAGTTTTTCAATAAATCTAAGAATAAGTTTTAACTATTGATAAATTTTTACTCCCTTGTTCCATTTTTAAATTTAAAAACTACATAATATGTTGATAATTAGAAACTACATTTGAATAATAAAATCTGAAATTTTTATTACAAATGTATGCCTATTTAAAGTTCTGAAAAACATGCAAAAAATTATTTTGAATTCTTTAGTTTACTTTATACATTTTTGTCTAGTTTATTTATTTAATATATCGTAAGTTTTTTATTGACAAAAATATATTTCTTTATAAACCAAAGTTATTGCTTGCGTTACTTTTTGAGGCATACACTCTTTTCTACTCTCAACTACTGTCAGTTACACCAGGTCTTGTAAAAGAGCAGATGAGAGGAGTAGATAATTAAATAATTTTCGGCAGATGGCTTTAATTAAAAAATGGTTTTTCACTTGAATAAGTTATGTTTAATCATATTATTTATTTGATAACCAATAAACACTTACCCCTCCCATTTTAAAAAATATTCTTTATATTTATATCAGCAATAAACCTTAATTTTTTCACTTTATTTTCAATATTTAGATATATTAACTATAATTAACTTCTCAAATGACAGATAGTTTTAAAAGGTCAAATATATGTATGATAATTAATCTGACAATTACGTACTCCTGAAACAAAAATTAGCGTTCCATTTACAAACTACTTCTATCCACTCTTCATTAACTTTTTGCTAAAAGGAACGCATTCATTATATAAAATTCGTGTGTAGGTCAAAGTAAAACTAAAAATAGTTTTGTGTTATATTTTGTCAAATTTTATACGGCAGTACGTCAATATTTCTATCTACATATCAGTAAACCGATACGCGCGTATATTATTTATTTAATGGAAAAACATTTATTTGAATGTTTTAATTTTGTACAAAAAAATTTTTTTAAATCATTTTTTAGGTATTTCGAATATAAAATATTTTTTAATATAAATTATTTTAAAAAAGTATTAATTTTTAAAACATAATCTTTGAAATATAAGAAAAATCAATAATAATATTTCTATACATTTTGCCAACCTGTAAATTTTAAAAATCCGAGATACAGTACATCGCTTTATGCTAATTTTGGCTGCCTTTATGTTAATTCATGAACCTACTTATTTCTTAATTTTATGACAGAAATTATACGTCGTACGCTTTTATTAAGGTTGGGTACTAAGGAACAAGCCTATTTTTTATATGAGTATTACTCTCCACCTAATGAAGCTGTTTGTCTGAAATTTTGCCAAAAATAGTTTAGTGTAATGGCCAAAGTTACAGGAAAATTTGGGTGGTCTACTCCAAAGGGTTCGAGTAGCTGCTATACAACTCCTTCTTTTAACCGGATGATATAATTGGTTGGTATGCAGCAGAGGGTTCGAGCAGCTGCCATACAACTCCTTCTTTTATATGAGTATTCCACTACACTTAATAAAGCTGTATGTTTTAAATTTTGCCAAAAGTAATTAACCGGATGATATAATGTATATGTTACGGTCATACGGGTATTCCGGAGTTGACACAGTTTATTCTACTACACTCTTCCTCGTTATTTTTTGTTTTTGCAAGCATAGGTATTATAGCTATTTTCAATTATTTTGAAACATTATGTTTTTTGTTTTAATTTTTTGCAAACAAATTTTACCATTTATGTATGTATACTGCTTTTTAGCACATTTTCAAAAAATTTTGTAAAAATGTGCCTATATAGCTTCACTCTGTCCGTCCGTCCGTTCGTCCGTATGTTTACAAAAACTTTTACACCGTTTGAAATAGAGAAAAGAAATTTTAACCATGGGTAGTTTTTGCAAAAAAAATAATTTCGTAGAAGAATTTTTTTCTGTAGCCCCACCTGTTACGGGGCTACAGCCCCCCAAAGTTGGAAAAAGCCCTATATTTAAATTGTTATAACAAGAGTTCTGTTACATATATTTTCAATCTGAAAACGGCAAATGATAGCTGGTTTCATAGACTTTATAAATTTTTACAAGGCAAATGTTTAGGGTTGTCATACGGTACTAAAATTTAACATTACGCAAAACTCGATTTTTGCAAAATTTTTGGTCACACATATCTTCTGAACGGTTCAAGCTAGGGTCTTGAAATTTTGGGAAGAGTTAGATACTCAGAAATTAGTAGGAGTCTGTTAACAAAATTTTTTTGTCAAGCCCCCTATTTAGGAGCTATAAGGGCTCGAAAATTGAAATTTTGCTATTTTTAAACACCTGTAACTTGAATACCTGTCCAAATTTTTTTTTAGTGGTAGACAAAATTTAAAGCTCTGTAATTATATTTCAACATGTGTCAAAGGTTTTTCTTAATTTTGAAGGGTGACGAAGTTACAGCCCCTGAAAATTCCAAAAAAGCCCTATATTTAAATTGATATAACAAAAGTTAGGTTAGGTTTATTTTCAATCGAAAAACGGTATTGGAGAGCTGCTTTTATAGGATTTACAAAAATATGTCGCTTAAATATATAGGGTTGCCATACGGTACTAAAATTTATCATTATATAAAACTCAATTTTTGCAAAATTTTTGGCCCTACATATCTTCTAAACGGTTCAAGCTAGGATCTTGAAATTTTGGGAGAAGTTAGATCCTAAAAAAATAGTAGGAGTCAGTTAACAAAATTTTTTTGTCAACCCCCCTGTTTAGGAGCTATAAGGGCCCGAAAATTGAAATTATGCTATTTTTAAGCACCTGTAACTTGAATACCTGTCCAATTTTTTTTTTATTAATATACAAAATTTAAAGGTCCAACATTATATTTTAACATATGTTAAAGGTTTTTCTTAAATTTAAAAGGGGTTCCTTAAATTGAAGAAAGTGTCTCTTAGTTTTACCCATTTTTGCTTAGATAATAAAATTCTAAGTAAAATTCCAATTTTTTGTGTAATTCACAATTTAATTCCTAGAACTTAAAAAACTAGAGGATGAGGGGGGGGGGGGGGGGGAAGTTGAAGTTAGAGACTTGAGAAATTTGGCAACCTTCCCCATTGAAGGGCTATAACAACTTTTAAATAAAAAATTTACTGTTAGCAGTAAATTTTATAAGTCAGTAGTAACTATTTCCAAGTAAATATTTCAAAAGTTAAACTCAGTATGTAATACAATATAATTTTGAAAATGTGCTTTTTTAAAAACCCTTGGTTTTTTTTCATCACTTGTTTCTTGTATTTTTAATGCGTTATTATATTTTTTTTATATATTTAAAACTAAATACAAAATATTGAATCAGTCACGAAGCAACATTATCAGATATAATAATAAAAAGTTTAAATAAGAGAAATATGAATGTAATAAACAACTTATATTTTTTGGTAAAATTTAATTCTTTAGAAAAAAGTGTAACGCTTATTATAGGTAATTAAAATTTATAGGTACATCAAACGAATCATATTTTTATTTTAAGTTTATCTAACAATTACAAAACACAACAAATGCTTAAAAGTAAAACCATTAGAACTGATCAAATTTTTACTTTTCGCTCTCTGTAAACATAATATTGTTAAAACTGAGTTCGTTATAAATGAAAACTACTGTATAAACAAAATGTATTGCTTTCATTTCGAACAGATCTTATTTTTTTTCACCAGAATTTTAATTCTACTTCACTTGTTAAGATAAAGAAAAAAAAACAAAAACAAAACAAAAATTTAAAAAAAATTTATATCTCCATGCTCATTGAACATTTGAATTAAATTAAAAAAAAGAAAGAAATAAGTTGGCGCATATAGTAGTTAAATTGAGCTGCGAGGTACAACCGAAAATGAATTACATTTACACACAAAGTCGGCGCATAATATTAGAGTTATAAGACACAACTTTAAACCGCGTGACCGTTAAATTTATGACGGGTTTTTACCTGAAAAAACGCTAAATTCTAAAAGAAAAATATAAGCCTTTCTTTTGGTTGATGTTTCATTAAAATTGGTTCTATAGTTTTCCCTAAAAAGGGATGTTTATATGTTTTTTTTTCGTACTTTTCTTTTATTGACATGAAAGAACGTTGAGATATTCCGATTTGAAAAAATAATAAAACTATAATGTATAAAATAACAAAGAATTAAGTAAATAATTTTAAATAATTATAAAATTAAGTTAGAAAAATGTTTTAAATATTTGGTTTTTCAATTTGATTGTTTGAATGTTTTGAAATAAAAATAAAGCAGTTCCAATTTTTGAAATCTTATAAAATTACAAATCAATTTGTGGTATGTTTTCGTTGCGTAAGACTAATAACAGGCTGTCAAAATTTTTTTTTCGTGTAAAATTTAAAGTACAATTTTTTTTAAGATTGAAACCGAACTAAATGTGAGTAAATTTAAATAAAATTGTACTTTTGTGTTATACAGAAAAAAATATTAACATCTAAACTACAAGAAAAGTGCAACGCACGATAAAATTTTCTACTGAACGAATTGTATTGTGTAGCCAGTTTCAATTGACGTTTAAGTGTTTTCAATTTAATGTTTGTTTACAGGATTTTTCTGATATTTTTTGAAAGAAAAGCACTTCTTATACAATCAAAAATATGAATTGATTAAAAAAATAATTATAAAATAATTCAATACAACAATTTAGCACTAGATTTTACACCGCTGCGATTCAGTGTAGTGCTATTTCATTTTGAACGCGACTATTGCTTAAATTTTTTCGAAGATTTTTTACATCAAAAAAAGTGTACAAAACAAATATGTTATCGGAGTAGGCTACATGAAAAAAAAATCAAATTTAAAAACAACATTTAAGCAGTAGTGTGGTATTTTTTATACCCTTATGTCTATATAGTCATTATACCCGTATGACTATATAGTCATACGGGTATATATATATAGTTACATCATCACACTCTTCTTCACAACAAATCATACAACAAGATTGCCCGCAAATAACTAAATTGAATTTTCATTAAACTCTAAAATAAAATCTACTTTTTCTTTTCTTTTTAAATTCAAATTCACATTAAAATCATAATTAGCTTATCTTGCAATTCTTAGTATGTCACAATCAATTTTATTACCTAATTCTCAACAACGCAATTTTGAAAAAAGAAAAATAATAAATTGTTCAATGCACTTATGCATTCAACAATTTAATTAACAACAACAAATTCATGAACTGAAATATGACACATTTTTTGTTTACGTAGTATAAAATGTTCAATGCACTTATTCTTTGAACATTTTAATTACTAAAGAAGATACAAAGCAATGACCCGAAATATGATTCGGTTTTTTGTACATTGCGTGTTATGTTGTAACAATTTCATGAATTTTGATAAAACAGCAATTCGATAAAGTAATAACATTTACTAATTGTAATTTATCGATTTGCTGATAAGAAATTTTAGGATAAAGATTTAGAATAATTTTAAGTTAAATACGACTGTAAGAAAATAAAATCATTATTATTAATTTGGTATGAAATAAAGAAAGAACTCTAAAACAAACTTCTGAGTATCATTTTTTATAAGATTTCTGGTAACAAGTTTTTGTCGAATAAGTAAGTTGCGCATTCGGATCGGATTTTTTTTTAAGACAATGGTGTTACATTAAAGAAAATTTTAAAATAAAAAAAAAGGTTTTTTTGAAAATATTATCAACAAATAATAATCAAAAAAAAAAAAAAAAAATTTATTTTAAGTATGAAAAGTTAAAAACAAAATAAGAAGAATAATAATAAAAAAGTTATAAAATAAATGTTTTAAAATAGTGTTTATGTTAAATAAAAAAATTGAAATCTAACAGTTTTACAGTTAAAATAAAACAAAACAGTTTTACAGTTAAAATAAAATAAAACAGTTTTACAACTAAAATAAAAGTTAAATAACACCAATAACAAACTTAACAACAAATAACAGAATTAATTAATAAAATAAATTAATTAATTAATTAATAAAAACAAATTTTTAATCAAAAAAAAATGGAATCTAACGGAATCATTTCTCCAAGCGTGCTACAAGCAGCGTTCAACAGTCAACAACAAACAACACTAAACGGTCAACCACAAGTAGTGTCCAACAACCAGGAAACAACAAGAACCACATCAGCAGAATTATGTTTAACTGATATATAAGTGATCTTCCAGAATTTAGTGGAAAAGGTGAGGAATTATATAAATTTCTAGAATTAGTAGAATGTATCATACCTCTAGTTTTAAAATATAATTCAAATAGTCAAACCATATTATTAAATAAAATTAAATCTAAGTTAATCGGTAAAGCTAGGGAAATAACAGAAATTAATAATCACATTAATACTTGGTCGGAAATTAAAAATCTCTTAATAAATAATTTTGGTGAAAGAAGGTCCGCTTTTGAAATATTTGAAGAATAACAAAGGGTTACCTTTCGTTCTACTCCCGTCGACCTATATAATCAAATCAAAGCAATTCTTAGAAATCTAAACAATAAAATTAAAAACGAAGCTGTTAATTTTATTAATTTGAATTATTGAGCATTTTTAATTAATTCTTCATTATTTTTTGAATCTAATATTTTAACCGCGTTGCGAATTTTTAAAGATAAACTTCCGAAACCAATACGTTCCATTTTATTCAGTAGAAATCTAACATTCCTAGAAAATGCAGTGGATATTTTGTATGAAGGTAATTACGCTGAATACAATCCATCTAAATATCGAAATAAAAATGATATTTTTATTAAAAATCTCAATAGAAATAAAAATGGTGCTTATAAGAATAACAATAAAAGTAATAATAATTTTTCAAACAACCATCACAGTAACAACAGTGGTAAGAATAATCACAGTAACAATAACAATTATAGGTCAGATTACCGACCGCGTAATTTTAATAATAATAATTACGCATATAATAGTCATAACCACCCTCGTAAAACCCAACAAAATTTTAATACGCGATATTCCCAACAAAATTCTAACAATTTTAGAAATAACCAAAGAGACTGCGAGACCATGGAAGTTGATCCAACTACCATAAATTGTAGAATTAATGCTCTCAAAACACAAACTCAGGGTAACTATGAAAATTCAAATCGCGAAATCAAAAATTTTCACTCAATAGCCTCAGAGCAAAACAGGAACTTCCTTGTATAAAGATACAATCAAAAGGAAGACCTTTAAAATTTATTATAGATTCAGGTGCTACTATGAGCATAATAAATAGTGGAATTTGTAATCCAATTTACAAACCCAAAATTGAACCTATTAATATTAAAACATTACGCAATACATTTACATGTGATACGAAAATCACAATTGATCCTTTTCTTGAATTTGACTCTAAGGAAAAATTCGAGTTTTTAGAAATAAATTTCCATGATAGATTTGACGGTTTAATAGGTAACAACATTCTCAAACCGTAACAATCTATAATTGACTACGAAAACAATTGTTTAAAAATAAACACTGGCAATAGTATTCCTTTCTTTTTTAATGAAAAAGATGAAAAGAATATAATATCCCAGTACCGATGAAAGAATTAAAAATCTTTCAAAATGAAATTTTCGTAGGGGAAAACAATATTAGATGTGATCATTTAGATCATACAATTAAAAGTGAACATTTGGAAAATTTTAAAAAAGTTCAACAAAGCCTTTTTTTATGAAGGTGATGATTTAATTTTCACCCACGAAATCAAACACGCAATTAATACCACTAATGAAATACCAATATATACTAAGATTTATAGGTACCCCGAAGTACATAAAAAAGAAGTCGACAAACAAATCGACGAAATGCTAAACCAGGGAATAATAAGACACAGCGGTTAAAGGCTTCCACCAAATCGAGATAGTAAAAAATGATATAAAAAAAACAGCTTTTAGCACAAACAATGGTCATTATGAGTTCTTGCGAATGCCATTCGGGCTTAAAAATGCCACGGCAACCTTTCAACGTTTAATGAACTTCGTACTAAAAGAATTTATAGGCACATATTGCTACGTGTATTTGAACGATATCATCATATTTAGTACTAGCAAAGAAGAGCACTTTGCTATAAAGTTTCTTAAGAGACTTGAAGACGCAAACTTAAAAATTCAACTCGATAAAAGCGAGTTTATGAAACAAGAGACAGAATTCTTGGGTCATATAATATCGACAAGGAGAATAAAACCAAATCCCAGTAAAATTGAAGCTTTAAAAAAATTTCCGATGCCCAAAACCCCTAAGCAAATAAAAAGTTTCTTAGGTTTAGTGGGTTACTATAGGAAATTTATTAAAGATTTTGCAAAAATTTATGATGTTTGTAATACTGATTATAAGGAAGCTTTTAGTAAACTAAAACTGCTTATTACAACGCACCCTATTCTTGTGTATCCTAATTTCTCAAAAATTTGCGTCTTGACTGCGGATGCAAGCGATTTCGCTATAGGTGCTGTGTTATGACAAGATAACCATCCTATATGTTGCGCTTCTCGTACCTTGAATGAACATGAATGCAAATACTTTACCATCGAAAAGGAGTTACTCGCAATAGTCTGGGCAACTAAATGTTTCCGTCCATACCTTTTTGGACGTAAATTCACTATTAGAACCGACCATAAACCCCTCCAATGACTTCATAACTTGAAGGAACCTAATTTCAAGTTGCAAAGATGGAAAATCAAGTTAGAAGAATTTAATTTCAACATAGAATATTTAAGTGGACGAGAAAACAAAGTTGCCGACCCTCTCTTACGTGTTCAGATTCATTTAAATGAATCAGATCTAAATAGATTAAACTCAAACCAGAATAATTCAAATGACATGGAAATTGACGAAATAAAATCAACTGATGCTACAATGCATTCAGTTAATGAAGACAATTTGCAATATTTCGAAGTGTGAAAAAAGTCCTTTAAATCTGTCCTTAAAAATTACGGAAACTCCGATATATGGTTTCACCCAAAAGGAAATCCGTACTTGACAATTATTGACAAGTTTTCAAAGCACGCCCAAATTATCCCCATAAAATCTCCATAGAATTGGGTGGATTTGAAAAATGGATTTATGCAAAAGGATTTATGCTTTCGGTAAACCTGTTAAAGTTGTAACCGATCAAAAGAAGGGCTTTAACAGCCTCAATTTCAAAAATTATTTAGAAACAGAAGGAATTGATGTTCATTTTACTATTCCAAATAACCATAGTAGTAATGCGGATATCGAAAGATTCCACAATACATTAAATGAACACCTGCAAATTTTGAATATGATCGAAAAGGAAGATGGTCAAATTACGGACGAAGATCCCATTATCAAAAGCTTAAAAGTTTACAACGAAACTGTTCACATTTCAACTGGCAAAAAGCCAATTGATTTTCTAAACGGTACTATCTCTTCCGATCAATATCCTTCCATCAAGGAATTGAATACAAAAATTATAGAAAAAACGATTGAGAAACGTAATAAAGGTAAAACCAATGGTAAGCCTTCCAATTATCTTAAACTAAATAGAATTACGAAACTGCAACCTTATCACAAAAAAATTCAAATAACCATCATTTCAAAATTAACAAAGAAAATATTCCACGTTACATTAATCAATTTAAAAGAAAATTCACGTACCAAAACTAATTACTTGTATCTTATTCTAGGTTTAATTCTCCTTGTTATGATTAAAACAGAAATAATTGAAAACATTGATTTATTAACAGGACAAATTTTAAATATTATGGAAATAATCTTAGCTATTAAGTTAGAAATACTGTCAAAAGATATTTTAACACAAACAGAAATTAAAGATTATAATATCACTGTAGAAATGCTACCTTTCATTAAAAATTGCGTTCTGTTCCGTAACAATTCTATATTTGTTTTATCTGTACCAATTTTCAAAAATAAAAAATATTTTGTAATTAAATATAACAGTTCTTGGAAATTGCACGCAAGCATTTTAGCAAACTCATTTATTGGCGTCATTCTTGTATTATCACTGTTTATTGGCTTTTATTGCCTAAAGCAATTTAAAGCAAAAAGTTCAAAAATAAATATCGAATTAAAAGAAATACGCACGGAGTCAAATCTTAAGAGGAGAGGAGTTACTTCATCACACTCTTCTTCACAACAAATCATACAACAAGATTGCCCGCAAATAACTAAATTGCCTTTTCATTAAACTCTAAAATAAAATCTACTTTTTCTTTCTTTATACCCGTGCATACATATATGACATCGGGTATATTAGATTTGCTCCTCCGTTTGTAACGCATCGATCTAGACGAGCTAGATATAGTGTCAAGGGTACGTATCGGCTCAGAATCGAAAAATTAGTCGATCTAGCTATGTGTGTCTGTCCGTCCGTCCGTCCGTCCGTGTGTCAGCACGATAACTCAAAAACTAAAAGGGCTAGAGTCTTGAAATTCACACAAAGTCATTTTTAGACAATTTCTAGGTTCCCTATTGTTTTTGGTTAAAATCGGACCAAGGCTTCGGGGAGCTGCCATACAACTTTTTTGCACCAATATGAATTTCTTCAAAACTAATTATACTACGGGGATGAAAATTACACACGGTTAGTTTTATAATGGCTCCGGCACTTATATGAAGTTTCAAAATGTTAGGGCCCCATTTTCGGGGGGCTGCCATACAACTTCTTTGCACCAATATGAATTTCTTCAAAACTAATTATACTACGCGGATGAAAATTACACACGGTTAGTTATATAATGAATCGAGCACTTATATGAAGTTTCAAAATGTTAGGGCCCCATTTTCGGGGGGCTGCCATACAACTTCTTTGCACCAATATGAATTTCTTCAAAACTAATTATACTACGAGGCTGAAAATTACACACGGTTAGTTATATAATGAATCGAGCACTTATATGAAGTTTCAAATTTTTAGGGCCCCATTTTCGGGGGGCTGCATTACAACTTATTTGCACCAATATGAATTTCTTCAAAACTAATTATACTACGACGATAAAAATTACACACGGTTATTTATATAATGAATCGAGCACTTATATGAAGTTTCAAAATGTTACGGCCCCATTTTGGGGGGCTGCCATACAAAGTTTTTGATTCAATAACTGCGAATCTAATGAAGCTACAAGGTTAAAATTAAAATTGGTCAGGTAAAGTAATAGGGCAAGTTAGTTGGCAAAGTTGGACATCACTCGGACCATCGGAATTTTAGGGTGGGCCATTTTTTTTTTTTTTGTTTGTTTTTTGTAATTTTTTTTTTTTTTTTTTTTTTTTAAGCTAAAGTTATGGGACAATGAATGAAAATTTTGTTTTTTTTTTTTTGTGATTTTTTTTTTTTTTTGTTAATTTTTTTTTTTTTTTTTTTTTAAGCTAAAGTTATGGGACAATGAATGAAAATTTTGTTTTATGTTTTATGATTTTTTTTTTTTTTTTGTTAATTTTTTTTTTTTTTTTTTTACGTCAAAATTATGGAGTAATGAGTTAAATGTATAAGTATATTACGGTTTATTTTATACACCATAGTGGGTATGCACGGGTATCTAAAAGTTGACAAGGACAACTATAATCTTCCTCGTTTTAAATTCAAATTCACTTCAAAATCATAATTAGCTTATCTTGCAATTCTTAGTATGTCACAATCAATTTTATTACTTAATTCTAAATAACCCAATTTAGAGAAAAGAAAAATAATAAATTGTTCAATGCACTTATGCATTCAACAATTTAATTAACAACAACAAATTCATGAACTGAAATATGACACATTTTTTTTTTTACGTAGTATAAAATGTTCAATGCACTTATTCTTTGAACATTTTAATCAATAAAAAAGCAATGACCCGAAATATGATACGGTTTTTTGTACATTGCGTGTTATGTTGTAACAATTTCATGCATTTTGATATAACAGCAATTCGATAAAGTAATAACATTTACTAATTGTAATTTATCGATTTGCTGATAAGAAATTTTAGGAATAAATTTTAGGTGTGAAATTAAGAAAGAAATCTAAAACAAATTTCTGAGTTTTTTTTTTTTTTTTTCTTTATTTATTACAATATAATACAAAAATATAGTATATGTGTATACAAAAATATAACAACAACAAATTTATATATATATATATTTTTTTTTTTAATATAATTTTTTATAGACCCTAGCTTTTGCTGTTTCGTCTTAGGATTTTAGTTGTCATGATGATAGTTTTATCTAACAATATTAAAATATTAGATAAATGTTTTAAATTCAAAAATTTCAAAGAATACAATTCAATTAGGTAAGAAATTAAATAAAATAAAATAACATTAAAAGAATATATAATTATGTATATGTAGTTAAAAACTTAAAGTTAAGGAGAAAGAAAAGTTAAAACAAAAAATATAAATTAAAAACATATCTCTAATAATAAAAATCTTTACTTTTCAATTATTCATAATAAAAACCTTTATTAATTTTTTGAAATCCGCAATATTTTCAATAGATTTTAATTCATTTGGTCATTATGGCATTTTAAACAATTATGTAAACAATTACTTTTCTGATTATTTGTCTTGAATAATTGTAAGTAGAAATTACACTTATTCCTAGTATTGTGATTGTGTATATCAATCGATTTATTTAATATAAAATTATGTTTTATCTCATTATTAATTATTTTATAAGCTATTATATATAGCTCCTTTCTACAAATGTTAGATAAACTTAAATATTGGTCTGAATATAGGGTGTGTGTTGGAAATCTTGTGGGATAACAGTGAATTGTTTTTATTGCTCGTTTATGTAAAATGTCTAATTTATTTATAGCAACTTGGGAAGCTCTGACCCAGATCGGATTAAGGTGTATGATATTTGACATGATCTAGGACCAAAATATAATGTAAAGCACGTCTTTGGAAAATAAATTCCTAACCCGAATTTTTGTTTTTTCTACATTTAGTAAAGTTGGTTTTTATTGAGCCATTTTCCAATGACATCCAAATCGTGTATAATTGAGTTTTTCAAACATTTTTCGCTATTTTCAGCATATTTAAATACTGCATCATCAGCGTATAGTTGAATAGACCCTTTTAATACAAGTCGTGATAAATCATCAACATAGAGTTTAAAAAGAATTGGGCCTAAGATAGAGCCTTGAGGAGCTCCTTTTTTTACCATAACACTGTTACTGAGTTTTCCATTGATTCGAACCCTTTGCCGCCTCTTGTCGAGATAAGACTTGAAAAACTCTATCTGGTTTTCATCAAAATTTACCATAAAAGGCTTATGCAGTAGCACGCTATGATCCACACAATCAAAGGCTTTCCGAAGGTCAAGGAAAACGCAAGCAACATATTTCTTTTTGTCTATATTTTTACTTATAAAATTAGTTAGTTCTAAGCATGTCGCTGTTGTGTTCGAATTTTCCTCAAAACCAAATTGTTCATTGTGCAGAATTGGATTAATTCGAGGAAAATTATCAAGCATATTTTTATACCCGTATGACTATATAGTCCAAGGGTATAATAAATTTACCATTACGTTTGTGACGCAGAGAAGGAGGGGGGGTAGATATAGACTCAAGTGTATGGATCGGATCAGAATTGAAAAATAAATCGATTTAGCTATGTATGTCAGTCCGTCCGTCCGTCATCACGATAACTTAAAAAGTAAAGGAGCTAGGATTATGAAATTTTCACAAATTTTCACAAGTTTTTATGCGAGAACCGGAATCGCTATTTAAATCCAGCCATTTTGGTCCACGGGTTCGAGTACCTGCCATACAACTTTTAATTTTATATGAGCATTACTCTATACCTATGGAAGCTAAGTGTCTGAAATTTTTCCAAAAGTAGTTTAGTATAATGGCCAAAGTTACTGCAAAATTTTGTTGGTCTACTGCAGAGGGTTCGAGTAGCTGCCATACAACTCCTTCTTTTATATGAGCTTTACACTACACCTGATGAAGCTGGGTGTCTGAAATTTTGCCAAAATAGTTTAGTGTAATGGCCAAAGTTACTGCAAAATTTAGTTGGTCTACTGCTGAGGGTTCGAGTAGCTGCCATACAATTCCTTCTTTTATATGAGGATTACACTACAGCAAATGAAGCTGGGTATCTGAAATTTTGCCAAAAATAGTTTAGTGTAATGGCTAAGCTTACTGCAAAATTTGGTTGGTCTACTGCAAAGGGTTCGAGTAGCTACCATACAACTCCTTCTTTTATATGAGCATTACTTTACACCTAATAAAGCTGAATGTTTGAAATTCTGCCAAAAGTAATTAACCGAATGATATTATGTATATGTTACGGTCTAACGGGTATCCCAGAGTTGACACAGTCTACTCTACTACACTTTTCCTCGTTTATAATTATTTCAAAGATTTTAGACAAGAAATTTAAAATTGAGATAGTTCCATAGTTCGATTTGTTTTCTGCACAACCATTTTTGAAGACAGGAGCAATAGTTGCCATTTTTAAAGACTCTGGAAACACAGAAGTTTCAAAAGATTTATTAACGAATTTTACTAAGATTGGACTTAGACGTGATGGAAATTTTTTCATAAATTTAGAAGATATGCCATCGTATCCGGTGGCAGTAGTTAATTTTAGCTGTTTGATAGTTTCTATTACTTCTTCATTGTTAGTAAAATCTAGTTTAAAATTGTGGTATACATTTCTCGAAAATTGGCTTAAATATTCGTAATCTATTGCGTCCGAGGAGATGTTTAATTCCTCTGTTACATTTGTAAAAAAGTATTAAAGATTTCCGCAATTTCTTGCTCATCAGTTATTTTATGGTTATCACATTCAAGAAATTTTATTTGTTTCACAGTTGTAGGGTTTGTGTTAAACATAACTTTTTTGTATATGTCCCAGAGCCTTTTGCTATTTGTTGGATCACGAATCATTTCATTCGAGTAGAAGGTCTTCTTAGCACGAGTAATAAGTTTTATTGTTTTTTTCTTACAATTTTCATACAGATTTGCAATATGGAAGTTATGCGGGTATTTTTTCTTATATTTGTACTAAGATTCTCGTAGTTTTATTTTTTGTATAATTTAATTTGTCATCCATTCATTTTTGTATTTAGGTTTTTTTATTGGAATAATACTTGTATTTTTATTGATTGTGGTAGTGAGTTCTTGTACAACATTATCAAAATTTTCTAAGGAATTTAGTCGTGTCCATATACTACTTTTTTCTACACACTCATAATTAAGTATCGTTTTAAATAAAGATATGTACTCTTTTTTTGGTTTCAGGTCAACACTAATGAAAAATCTTTGATGGTCAGAGAGTGAGGTATTAGCAATATAAAAGAAATATTCCAAATTAATCATGTCCGTTATAAAGTGATGAATGACAGTTTTAGATGTTTTCCCTATTCAAGTAGCAAAATCTTCTGAGTTCTTATTACAAAGCGCAAATCCGTTACTAAGTAAAGTATTTCTATAATTTTGAATTTCTTGATTATTTATATTTAGCGTATTCAAGTTTATATCCGCTAGTAAAATTACATTTGTATATTTTGAAGTTATGTCATCCATTTTCGAAAGGAAATCATTGACGTTAGTTTCGTGTGATCTAAATATACTTATAATGGTCAAATTTTGTTTTAAAAATTTGACTATTAAAATATTTGATTTTTGAAACTGTTCTTTTAAAACTAAGGTACTTGAGATTTTTTTCGTTTAAATAAATTACTCCTCCATATGAATCTTGTCTATTAGCAAAATATGGTGTATACCCCGGCAAATTAAAGAAATTATTTTCAGAACGGCGTATCCAAATTTCCGTCAAAACAATAATATGAATGTCATATTTATAGGATGCTAATAATAATTCTAAATTATCTAATTTATTTCGAAGACTTTGTATATTAAAGTATAGAATATTTAAGTTATTTTTATATGACATATTGATTAAATGATTGCCTACCTCTGAAAAGTAGTTCACTTTTAAATTATTCTCTATATCTATGTCTATAGCTGTTCCTATTTTTGAGCACATGTAACAATACTAGTTTGTATGTTAATATTATGGAATATGTATATAGTATATTTATCATAACATATATATAGTATAAATGTCAAACTATTGTTTACAAATAAAAACGAGGAAGATTATAGTTGCCCTTGTCAACTTTTAGATACCCGTGCATACTCACTATGGTGTATAAAATAAACCGTAATTTACTTCCCTTATACATTTAACTCATTACCCCATAATTTTGACGTAAAAAAAAAAAAACAAAATTAACAAAAAAAAAAAAAAAATCACAAAACAAAAAACAAAATTTTCATTCATTGTCCCATAACTTTAGCTTAAAAAAAAAAAAAAAAACAAAACAAAAAAAAAACAAAAAAAAAAAAAAAATGGCCCACCCAAAAATTCCGATAGTCCGAGTGATGTCCAACTTTGCCAACTAACTTGCCCTATTACTTTACCCGCCCAATTTTAATTTTAACCTTGTAGCTTCATTAGATTCACAGTTATTGAATCGCAAACTTTGTATGGCAGCCCCCCAAAACGGGGCCGTAACATTTTGAAACTTCATATAAGTGCTCGATTCATTATATAAATAACCGTGTGTAATTTTTATCGTCGTAGTATAATTAGTTTTGAAGAAATTCATATTGGTGCAAATAAGTTGTATGGCAGCCCCCCGAAAATGGGGCCCTAACATTTTGAAACTTCATATAAGTGCTCGATTCATTATATAACTAACCGAGGGTAATTTTCAGCCTCGTAATGTAATTAGTTTTGAAGAAATTCATATTGGTGCAAAAAAGTTGTATGGCAGCTCCCCGAAAATGGGGCCCTAACATTTTGAAACTTCATATAAGTGCCGGAGTCATTATAAAACTGACCGTGTGTAATTTTCATCCCCGTAGTATAAATAGTTTTGAAGAAATTCATATTGGTGCAAAAAAGTTGTATGGCAGCTCCCCGAAAATGGGGCCCTAACATTTTGAAACTTCATATAAGTGCCGGAGTCATTATAAAACTGACCGTGTGTAATTTTCATCCGCGTAGTATAAATAGTTTTGAAGAAATTCATATTGGTGCAAAAAAGTTGTATGGCAGCTCCCCGAAAATGGGGCCCTAACATTTTGAAACTTCATATAAGTGTTCAATTCATTATATAACTAACCGTGTGTAATTTTCAGCCTCGTAGTATAATTAGTTTTGAAGAAATTCATATTGGTGCAAAGAAGTTGTATGGCAGCCCCCCGAAAATGGGGCCCTAACATTTTGAAACTTCATATAAGTGCCGGAGTCATTATAAAACTAACCGTGTGTAATTTTCATTCTCGTAGTATAATTACTTTTGAAGAAATTCATATTGGTGCAAAAAAGTTGTATGGCAGCTCCCCGAAGACTTGGTCCGATTTTAACCAAAAACAATAGGGAACCTAGAAATTGTCTAAAAATCACTTTGTGAAAGTTTCAGAACTCTAGCTCTTATAGTTTTTGAGTTATCGTGCTGACGGACGGACGGACGGACGGACGGACACACATAGCTAGATCGATTCACTTTTCGATGCTGATTCGATACGTACCCTTGACACTATATCTAGCTCTTATATTTCGATGCGTTACAAACAGAGGAGTAATTTTAATATACCCGATGTTCATATATGTATGCACGGGTATAATAATGAAAGTGCTACATAACATGCAGGTAGAATAAATGTCAAACTATTGTATATATACAAAAATAATAATGTAAAAGGAAGAAGTAAAGAAATTTAAATTAAAATTGTAAAAATTATATAAGTGTTTAAAATTTTATTAAAAATTAAAATTTTATAATAATGCTTAAATAATTGTTTTATATGATTATTAAATTTTAAAAATTTGCTAATAATAAAAGAAAATATAATTAAACATTTATTTGAGGTTGTGTTAAAGTAAAAATAGTAATTGTAATTTGAACTAATAAAATTATTTGTTAGGGTACGAAATAAAAATAAAATTTGTAAATAAAAATGAAAAATAGAAATTGTACCTTTAAGTAGTTGTTGGAAGTATTAAAATCTAATAAAATATTTGGTAAAAAGTAAAAATATAAGTAAAAATTATAATACACATGTAAAGATATTAATTTATAAATTAAGATTAGTTTGTGTTTATATAAGTGTTTTATATTATGATTATAGTTTAATAAGTTAGTACAAATAGAAGAAAAAATAATTGAATATTATTTTCATTTTTTATAAGATTTCTGGTAACAAGTTTTTGTCGAATAAGTAAGTATATATATAAGTTCATACATATAAGTTCTCTGTAAAGTTTATATTTCATTTCATCTGCTTCTTCTTTTTGAATTTTATCCTGTTTACTTAAACACAAATTTTCATCCAATGGCGTAACAGCTTCCTTTGAATCTGACATTCCGAATTTCTCTATATTTTTATTAACATACTCAGTCTGGTTCATTTCTATTTTTCCTGTGTTCGTTTGATTTTCATACCTAAGATATTAGCCTCTTTTCCCAAATCTTTAATATCGAATTCTTTCATAAGTTTTAATTTAATATCAACGAGCAAGTCAAAAACATCTGATGCAATCAATATATCATCAACATAGATCACAAGAAATATTTGGTGCTCTCCAATATTTTTAAAGTATAAACAATATTCGAATTTTGTATTTTGTAATCCAATTTTTTTCAAAAACGTATCTAACTTTTTGTTTCACTGACATACTGCGTTATTGTTTTCAGGATTGACGCCTTTTGGTACTTCCATATATATTTCATCTTCCAATTCACCTTGTACATAAGCAGTTTTTAACATCCACATGGTGTAAATACAGCTTATATTCTGCACACGATGCCAAAAGTATCATAATAATTTCTCATAATAATCAACTCCAAAGGTTTGTTGACATCCTTTAACAACAAGTCTGGCCTTATACATCCGATTTGTTTCACCATATTTTTGCTTCGTACTGAATACCCATCTATTTTGAAGAACTTTCGTATTTTTCGGCCGTTTAACAAATTTTCAAGTATTATTTTTATGTAGTGAATTTAATTCACTTTCAGTAACTTCTTTCCGTTTAATTTTATCATTTCGTTCCATGACATCCTCAAAAAAATGGGATTATCAAAGCAATGTTCAAAAGCTAAATTTACCTGATCTTCAAGGCTCCTTATGATTTTCGGTCTTCCTCTTTTTCCAACATGTAAAATAATTGGCCTTCCTCTTTTTGATTTCTTTTCAGTTTCATTTAGTTTTGCCGAATTTTGTTCCTGGTTCACCTCGCTCATTTTTATTTCTTTTCCCATTGTTTCATCAAATACTTCATCTTCACTGTTTGTTATTCGTATATCTTCATTATTTTTGGCTGGTTGCAATAAGTCTTGATTTACTTCTGATTCACATTTTTCATATACATCAGTTTCACTATTTTCGTCAAGTAAATCCGATTCGTCAGCATTTGTATTTGCTGGTACATTAGCAATTTCATTTGTAAAATAATTTTCTTTACGTTGCAAAAAATTTAACATCCCGTCTTTTTATAATGCTTTTTGTGTTTCACTCTCATAATCGGTATGCCTTGGATTCTGGTGAGTAACCAACAAAAACATATTCGTCACCTTTTGCATCTAGTTTCGATCTACCAGGTCTTTTATTAAGTCCCACACATCTAGCCCCGAATGATTTGAAAAAAGAAATATTTTGTTTTCTCTTATACCTGATTTCGAATGACGTTGCATTGTTTGATGGGCAACGACTCCTATTGTAAACAGCTGTGTTTACCGCTTCAGCCCATAATTATTTGGGCACGTTTGATTGTGTAAACATGGATCTGACCATGTCCAAAATTGTGCGGTTTGCTCTCTCAGCTATGCTGTTTTGTTGTGGGCAATATTAGACCCAAAGCTGATGTTTTATCCCATTCATTTCTAGATATTTTGTTAGCTCTGTTGATACATATTCCTTGTTGATACATATTGTCGGTTCTGAATGTTTTTATTTTCAATCCAATCGTAATTTAAACTTTTGGAATTCTTCAAATATGTCGCCTTACTTTTTTAAAAATGCAATTAATAAAAATCTAGATTTTGCAGAGATAAATGTAGCAAAATATTTTGCTCCGCCCATAGATTGCACATTAAATGGTCCAGATATGTCAAAGTGGATAGTTCGTATAATTTCATTCTCTTTTGTTGTAGCTGGTGAATATGCTAATTGACTAATTTTTAATTTACTACAAATAACACAATTAACAAAATTTTATTAATTTCATTTAAACTGAAATTGATACTATCGACTAACTTATACTTAACCATTTTTCTCATATCATTAAAATTTAGATGTCCAAGCCTTTGATGCCATTTTACTTAATTTGTTTCGGCTTTATTAATTTCTGTTGAAAACATAGCCGCATCGTATTTTTACGTAAATTTACAGTCTGATTCCTTATGGCCTCTATTATCAACTATTGGCCTCTATTAAAAAAAACACTTTGCATTAAACCCATTATATTTTTTGAATTCCGAGAAATTTATTTTAATATAATTTTTATTATTGTATTCTTTAGTATTTTTAGATATAAAAGCACTGTTTTGTTCAGATTCATAATTTTCTACATCACGTGTTCTACGCATTTCTTCTTCGAGAATTTTCGATTTTAACGACGTCATTTCGGTCAAATCGTCGAGTGCTTCTATAGCCCCTATGAAGCTCTCATATTCACTAGGTAGGGTATTTAGCAACATGATTGCATTTAGTTCTTTAGCAATTACGACACTACTTTCTGCTAGTTCATCTAACTTCTGTTGAAATTTTCTCAGGTGGCACGACATGGTTTCATCCTTTAATTTTTTCATGTTAAAAAGTTGTTTGTAAAGTGTTACCTTTCTAATGGTTCCTTTGAAGCATAAAGTTTTGCAAAAATAGTCAATGCATCTTTCAAACTTTCAGCTTTCCCTATATATGTTAGTTGGCTTTCCTTGACACTCAAGGTAATTATTACTAAAGCTTTTGAGCCTTTTACTTTCCAATCCGTTATTTCAGCAACTTCACTATTTCGTCCAGGTTTCTCAATGCTTCCATCTACATAACCCTATAGGTCATTGTATATCATTTGTTATAATTTTGATCGTCCAGTTTTTCAATATTAAAATTATTTCTGCTCATTTGTTTGATTATGGAAAAAAAATTTTTTTCCAAAAAATTCCAGCTACAATTTTTTTTTTTGTTATTTAAAAAAAATATTATTTTTTTTTTTTTTTATTATTGCGAGAAAATGCGATCGGAGCCCATAACCTGTTAAATTAAATAATCTTTTGTTGTAAAATTTAAATTACCTTAATTGTTCAGCTGCAATTTCAAGAAGGAAGTGAAAAAGAAATTACAATATTAGCATAGCTAAAAGTGTTCACACATAAACAAATAAAGAATGGTGTAGATCAAAAGGTTGTATAACAATATTTGCTAACAGAGACTTAGCTATTTCAAAACACAATTAATTTTCATACAATGTAATTCAACCATCAATTGTATTGATAGAACAGCAACAGATATGTATTTAAAATAGCATATAGAGGCAAATATAAAACAAAAACTAATATAAATTGAATTTTTTTTTATTTTTGTTCAAATTGTAATAGGAAACCAGGTAAGATCAGGTATGGTCAGTCTTAACTTATTTGTTAACCTATACACTGCACGCACTTTAATTAATTTTATTTTAATAGTTTATTACTTATTAATTATCAATTTCCGGAGTGCAATTATATTTTTTGTTAATATAATAAATACGAAAAAAAAAAAAAAAAATTAAGTTAACAAATTGTTTCCTTTAAACTGTATCATTACATTACTGAATTTTTTTATTAAAAGTGATACTTAAATTTTAAAAGCATTTAATTTAATTTGCCTTGTAGTTTTTTTTTTTTTTTTTATTGATAATATTTTCAAACTTTTTTTTTTGTCAACTGTATCATATTACATTATTGAAATTATTTTTTATATTGTATTAAGTGATAGTTAATGTTACAGGCATTTAATTTAATTTTTTAAACATTTTAAAAACTTTTTAGAACATTTTTTCGTTTATTTTTGCTGAATTCACAACTTTTTGGTTTTTTGTCAAGTTAAATTTAAAAATAAACTTTAATATGGAATTTAAATTTAAACTTACTAATTGTACAATTTCTGATAACAAATCTAGTTTTGTGGTTTGTAAAGCGTTCTGC